>NW_020868327.1:66414-91414 GCF_003789085.1 Penaeus vannamei
TTCTTTCTTCTTCTTCTTCTTCTTCTTCTCCTTCCCCTCCTCTTCCTCCTCCTCCTCCTCCTCCTCCTCCTCCTCTCTCCCTCCTTTCCCTCCTCCTCCCCCCCTCCTTTCTCCCTCCTCCTCCTTTTCCTCCCTCCTCCTCCTCTCCTCCCCTCCTCCTCCTCTCTCCCTCCTTTCCTCCTCCTCCTCCTCCTCCTTCTTCCTCTTTCCCTCCTCTTCCTCCTGTTCCTCTTCCTCTCCTCTTCTACCTCCTTCCTCCTCTTCTACTCCTCTCCTCCTCCCTCCCCTCTCTTCTACCTCTTCTTCCTCCTCCTCCTCTCTCCACCTCTTCTCCTCCTCCTCCTCCTTCCTCCTTCCTGTTTCCTGTTCCTCTTCCTCTCTTCCTCCTCCCTCCTCCTCCTCCTCCTCCCTCCGTCGCCGCCCATGACTTACGACCCGATAATCGCCCCGGCAGGAAGACCTCCTTGATTTCTCTATCCCTGGCGATTGCATTTTCTCTCCGAAATCCTTAATCAAGAGATTAGCGCCCGCCCCCCCCCCCTCTCGCCTGCCCCCCCTCCCCACCAATCACCTCCTCCCCCTCTCCCCTCCCACCCAATCACCTCCTCCCCCTCCCCTCTCCCCTCACCCAATCACCTACCCCCCCCCTCCCTCTCCCCTCTCACACCCAATCACCTAACTCCCCCCCCTCCCCCTTCACCTGTATGTTAATTGGCTGTAGATTATTTTATGGTCTTTTGTATCTGCTGTCTACATGATAATAAAGTTAAACATGTAATTAAGTGCCGAATCGCCGTCCCAGGTAAGCTTCTTGTTTTGTTTTTGTTATTTTGTTGTTTTTTTGGTCGTGGGACTCGTAATATAGATAGGTTTATGGTCCTTAACGTCCGTTTGATAAACTTTATTGCGTGTGGGGCTGTTCCTGATTAACTTTGAGTCTCTGTCTATCTCTCTCTCTCTCTCTCTTTCGCTTTCTTTTCTTTTTTTTCTTTTTTTTTTTTTTTTGTTTTCTTTTCTTTTTTCCGTTTTTTTTTTTTCTTCGTCTTTCGCGTCCTCTTTCGCTTCCTCTTTCTTTTTCTTCTCTCTCTCTCTCTCTCTCTCTCTCTCTCTCTCTCTCTCTCTCTCTCTCTCCTCTCTCTCTTCTCTCTCTCTCTCTCTCTCTCTCTCTCTCTCTCTCTCTCTCTCTCTCTCTCGCTTTTATCGTTTTATGAGCTATTTAACCATCTTCTTATTGGTTCTGAAAAAAAAATCCTGTACTCATGTTGTTTTATTTAATTATTATTCTATTTTTTTGTTGTTGTTGTTTTTTTTTTACACGATTTACAGACTTCATGACAGAAGAATAGGCAGCTTTTGGCTCGACTTTGATTCATGAGTCAATTTTTTACGTGTGTGTTTACGTCGGCACGATTTCGGAGCTTCGGAACACGATTCAAGGTTCACATGATTCAGGGTTCGGAACCGCGAAACAAAAGGTTCGATTTGAGTGCCCTGCTGTCTCTCTCTTTATTGGTGCGTCTGCTTTTTTTCGTTTTTTTTTATCTTCGTTTTGTCTTCTTCTTGTTTTTTATCTTCGTTTTGTCTTCTTCTCGTTTTCTTATTTCTTTTTTTTTTCTTGTTTTTGTTTTTTTTCGTTTCTATTCTTCTTGTCTTTTTCTATCGTTTCTCTTCGTTTTCTCTTTCATCTCTCTTCATCTCCATCTTCGTCCATTCTCTCTCTTTATCCATCTCCACTCCATTCTCTTATCCATTCCTCCATTCCCACTCTTATCCACGCTCTCTCTTCCTCCCATTCCTCCATACCCACTCTTTATTAACGTCTCTCTCTCTATCCACAGGGAAGCTTCTGGAATCACTGAAGAACAACGGCGTCGGAGGCTCGGGCGAGGGGGGCGCAGAACCCCCGACGCCCCCCCACACCCCCCAGAGGGACGGCGCCCACTCGGCTCCCTCCGACGGGGGCGCGGGACGGCTGCAGCCCCCGCCGCAGGTCCTCGAGCCCCTCCAGCAGCAGGCGCTACAGGCGAGGGTGAGTACTGGAAGAGCGTTTGTTCGGGGGGGGGGGGAGGGGAAGGGAGGGAGGGGGGAGAAGAGGGGAGAAGGGGAGAAGGAGAAGAAGGGGAGGAAGGGGTGAGGGAGGAGGGGAAGGGGGAAGAGGAGGAGGAGAGAGGGGAAGGGGTGGAGGAGGAGGAGAAGGAGGAAGGGGGAGGAGGGGAAGGGGGAGGGGGGAGAAGTGGGAGGGAGGGGTGGGGAAGGGAGAAGAGGGGGTTTGGGAGAGATGGGAGAAATGGGGAAGGGAGAGTGAGAAGGAGCGAGAGAAAGGGTTGGGAGGGAGAGAGAATGGGGAAAGGGGTGGGGAAGGGGGGTGGTGAAGGAATAGGGAGATAAGAGGGAGGGAGTGGGGGAGGGGGAGAAGAGAGGGAGGCAGTGGGAAGAAGAGAAGCTGAAAAGAGGGCTGAATAGGAGGAGGGAATCAAGGAAGAAAGGGAAAAAAGAAGCAGGTAGTAGATGATATAAAGGGATGGACAAAGGGACAGAGATGGATCCCGGAAGAGAGAAAAAGGCATAAAAGGAGCGAAGAAAGACGGAGATGGAAGGAATGAGAAGAAGAAAGAGCGAGGTGAAAGGAGGAGGAGGTGAGAGAGAGAGGAAGAGGAGTAGGATAGAAGGAAAGAGGGGGGATAAAGAGAAGAGAGGAGAGTGAGAAGGAAATTAAGGAAAAGAAAAGACATGAGGAGAAGGAGAGTAAAAAAGAGAAAAGAAAAAGGAGAGAGAGAGAGAGAGAGCGGAAGGCTAAAGGACGAAGAGAAAGGGGCGGAGAGGAGAAGGGAAGGAGCAGAAAGGGAGGAGGAAGAGGAGGAGGAAGAGGAGGAGGAGGAGGAGGAGGGGCGTTGGAATTGAAATATTCGAGTGAGTTAAGTGAACGTGTATGCATATATGTTTTCATTTTGGCCATTAGTGCATATTCATAGGCATTTTCGGGTCGGTGTGCGTGGCGGTGTGTTTGCATTTGTTCGCTCGGCTGTTTGAGGAAGGGAGGGGGGGAGGGGGAAGGAAGGGAAGGGGGAGGGGAGGGGGAAGGGAGAGGGAGAGGGGGGAAGGAAGGGAGGGGGGAGGGGAAAGAAGGGAGAGGGAGAGGGAGGGGAAGGAAGGGAGAAGGGGAGGGGGAAGGAAGAGAAAGGGGAGGGTAAGGAAGAGGGGAAGGGAAGGATGGAAGGGAGAGGGGAGGGAAGGGGAGGGGAGGGGAAGGAGAGGGGAGGGGGAAGGGGAGGAGGGGGAAGGAAGGGAAAGGAGGTGGAGTGGTAAAGATTTGCATTCTTTTGTATTTGTTCGTCGGCCGATGTTTGTTGCAAAGTTCTTCAGCGTGTTTGTTACATTTACATATATATGCACACACACCCCTACACACACACACACACACATATATATATGTATATATTTATATATGTGTATATGTGTATGTATATATATATATATATATAATATATATATATATATATATATATATATATATATATGTATGTATGTATGTGTATGTATGTATGTATGTATGTATTATTTAAACAAATTGCACACACATAGAGGAGGTCCATGCCTAGGAAGGGGAGGACGGCGAGGAGGGAAGAAGAAAGGCGGGGGGGGAGGGGGGGGGGGGGGCAAGAACCCAAGGGGGGGGGGGGTAAGGGAGGGGGTGCAGCCTCCAGAGTCCGCAGAGCGTGTAGCTGTGTGACCGTGATTTAAGAGTCGAGATAAAGGCCCCGTGTCGGCCTCGTCCAGGGCGTCCGGGCTGTGCTAGATCAGGGTTGCGCAGCGGCGGGCGGGCGGGCGGCGGCGGGCGTCCGGCTGTGCTAGATCAGGGTTGCGCAGCGGCGGCGGGCGTGCGGGCGGCGTGCGGGCGTGCGGGCGGGCGCGAGAGAGGGGGGGGGGCATGCGGAGGCCCGTCTAAGGCGGCCGGTTATTTAGTGCGGCCGCTGGAGACACGCCGCTGATTAATTCGATCTCTCGGGCCGCGCGGAGCCTTACATTGGGATTTAGATCATGCTGGGGGGGGGGGGATGGGGCGGTGGGGCGGGGCGGGGGGAGGGGGGGTCTTGGTGGGAGGGGAAGGGAGGGTAGGGGGGTGGGGGGAAGGGAGTAAAGGAGAAGGGGAGGAGAGAGGGAAGGGAAGCAAATGGGAGGAGGGTTAAGGGAGAAGGAGAGAGGGGAAGGGGGAGCTTAGAAGGGGAGAAGCGCAAAGAGGAGGGGGAGGGGGGAGGGGATCATGGCAAAGGGGTGTAGAAGAGCGATGGAGAGGAGGAGGGGTATCCTGAAGGGCAGGAGAAGGAGCAGGAGGAGAGGAGAGGAAGCAGGAGGAGGAGGAGAAGGAGAAGGAGAGGAGGGAGGAGAAGGAGCAGGAGAGGAGGAGGAGGAGGAGGAGGAGAAGGAGCAGGAGAGAGGAGGAGGAAGAAGGGGGAAGGGGGGGTCTCCATTTACATGTATCTCGAGCCAGGATGTAAAACATCTGTAATTTTCTCGAAGTCGGAAAGAACTTTATGCATGTGCGTTGTGCATTATTCATGGGGGCGGGGGGCTGTGGGCGTGTACGGGCGTCGGGGAGAAAAGGCAGCGACGAAAAAGCACACCAACTGGTAGTTAGGCGGTCCAGGGGCTGCGCGGGACACTCGGCGCGGGCGGCGTCTGGGGCGGGGGCGGGGGGGGGGGTATTTTTTATTATTATTATTATTATTATTATTATTATTATTTATTATTATTATTATCATTATTGTTTTATTATTATTATTATTATTATTATTATTATTATTATATTATTGTTGTTTTGTTGTTGTTGTTGTTGTTATTATTATTATTGTTATTTTACTAATTTCCTTATTTAGCGATTTTTTTCTCGTTTGGTTTTTGCTTATTTCCTTATTTAGCGATTTTTCTCGTTTAATTTTTACTAATTTCCTTATTTAGCGATGTTTTATTTTCGTTTGATTTTTTTATTTTTTTTATTATTATATTATTATTATTTTTTTAATCTACCATTTCTTGGTGTCTTTCGAATGATTTAATTCCTTCATTATTATTTTACAAATTATTTTTTGCTTTGGTTAATCTGTATTATTATGTTTTCTCCCTTTCTCTCTATATATCATGTTTTCTCCCTTTCTTTCTCTCTCTCTCTCTCTTTTGGTGTAAATGAGTGAGAATATTTATAATTGATGATAATGGTAATAGTAAGATGATATTGATAGCGATAAATTCCGCGATAATAATAATAATAATGATTATGAAAGACTGGCAATAGCAAAGATCATAATTAGCGTTTATTAATCACTATGATAACAAAGGCTATTTACCGAGTCGCTCCGGAATGAGGGATATTTGAATGAGAAAAGAGGAAGGGGGAATGTGTAACAATATGATAAACGGGAAAGGAGGCAATAGAAATACAGAGGAATTATCGTCTCATCTTTTGCCGCACCTTCTGCCTCTCTCTCTTTCTCTCTCTCTCTCTCTCTCTCTCTCTTCTCTCTCTCTCTCTCTCTCTCTCTCTCTCTCTCTCTCTCTCTCTCTCTCTCTCTCTCTCTCTCTCTTTTTTTTTCTTCTTCGGTCTTCTTTTCTTCTTTTTTATTCCTGTTCTTATTCTGCTTCTGCATCCTCTATCTGTGGTTCTTATTATTATTCTCCTGTTCCTCCTCCTTCTTCTCCCTTCTTTTCTTTTTTCTTTCTTCTCTTCTTCTTCTTTCTTCTTCTTCTTCTTCCTTCCTCCTTCCTTCTCCTCCTCCTCCTCCTCCTCCTCCTCCTCCTCCTCCTCCTCCTCCTCCTCCTCCTCCTCCCCCCCTGCCCTCCCCCGTGCATGGCGCCCGTGCATCATGGGGACGACGGGTAGGCGGCAGGCATGAGGGGGGGAAGGGGGGGAGGGGGCGGGCGGTAATGAGGCAGTTTGTATGCGAGAGGAGGAGTCCCGGGGCACCGGCGACCTGGCGTGCGTACCCTCCCTCTGCCCCTCCCCCTTCCTCTCCCTCTCTCTCTCTCCCTCCCTCCCTCTCCTCTCCTCCCTCCCCTCTCCCTCTCTCTCTCCCTCTCCCTCTCTCTCCGGCCTCGGGTGTAGCACCGCCACTCCCCCCTCTCTCTCTCCGCCCCCTCCCTCCCCCGCCCACACTCCCGGACTCGTCCCGCCCACGTCTTGTTCTTTACTGCCGTCGGAATGGGGTTCCTTCTCCCCGCGCCTCGGCCTCTCGCAAGGGCGTCCGTGCCTCCGTCACGAGGGGCGAGAGCACCTGTATCACACCCACGTAGCACAGCGTCCGCACGCCCTCGGGGAAAGCCCGCCCGCCCGCAGACGCCTCGCAACCCCGCCCACTTTTTGGCCCCGACGTTGCCGTCTGCGGTTAAGAGAGGAGGCGGGGGTGGGGTTGGGGGGGGGAGGCAAGCGACGGAGGCAGACGGGCCGACAGACGGTCGCTAAAAAGCCCGTGACGTCACTCTCTCACACGAACGAACGAAAGAACGAACGCCCTCCCCGCCTCCTCCCCTCCCCTACCCCCCGCCCTCCCGAACCGTTCAGTGACACCTGTTGCTACTGGCACTTGCGCCCTTCTTTCCCCGGCAAGGAGGCGCGGCGTCGGGGAAACGAACGATGGAACTGAACAAGAAAACGATGACGAAGAAGGGGAGAGAGGGCGCTTATCGACGAGGGCTTGGTGGGTCTCAGTGCGTCCTCGTGTGCGCCGCGGCCGTCGGGATCCACGAGGCCGGGTCGGGGTCGTCGTCGGGAGGTCGTCGGAACGGACGGAGCGGCAGGCGTTGTTATGAGGTCGTGCCGTTCGTTGTATAAGGAGAAGGTCGTGTTTTCTAGTTGCAGAAGACGAATCCCTTGCGCAGGTCGTCGTAGAAGACATGAGGAGGAAGGGGGGAGTGGTGACCCCTCTCCCCTCCCCCCTTCCCCTGACGGAGGCGGCGGCGGCGGCGGGGGGACCCCCTCGTCGCCGCTATCGCCCCGCCGTGAAATATGGCTCCACGTGGCTCCGAACAAGGCGGCCGCTCGTTAGAGATGGAGCCTCGTTATGTTCCGCGATTGTTACGCCGCTCGCCGCCCGTGGGACTCGTTCGTCAGGGAAGGGCGCGGGTCTGGGGCCTGTCCTGCGACCCAGACCGAAGGGGCCGAAGGGCGCGGGCGCTCTCGGGGGCGCGGCTCGGGCCTTGCTGTAATTCTTTTTTTTCTGTTTCTCTTGTTCTCTTCTCTTTGGTGGTTCACTTATCTTCACTGTTTTTTTTCTTCTTCTCTCCCTGTTTCCCTCCTTCTCCCTCTCCCACAATAATAAACATTCCTTCATCTCTCCCCGTTCATCTTTCCTCTCGTCTTCCTCGCTTGTCTTCACTGCGGGGTATTTAGCGAAAAGTTCCTTCGCCTCTCCCTCTCCCTCTCTCTTCCCTCCCCTCTTCTCCCCTCTCCCCTTCCCTCTCCCTCTCCCTTCCTCTTCCTCCCTCCTCTCTCTGCTCTCCTCCCCTTACCCTCCCCTCTCCTCCCTCTCTCCCTCCCTCCTCTTCCCCTTCCTCCCTCTCGCCCACCCTCCTCTTCCCCTTCCTCCCTGTCCTCTCCATCCCCTCTCCCCTCTCCCCCCCTCCTCCTTCCATACCCCTCTTCCCCCCTCTCCTCTCCACCCTCCCCCCCTCCCCCCTTTCCCCCCACCCACCCCGCATGCAAACACCTGCCGCCCACGACCATTAATAACATGTTCTGACGTGCACAGGCTGCGGGCGTGCGCAGGAGCCGGTGGAGGGGGCGGTGCTTCTAATAAATGGATAAGCAAACAGATGAATAAATAAAGATAAAGGAGATGAATAAAGAATGTAATGATGATGACGGTGATTGGTGAGGTTGATAATGATAATGATAGTGATGATGTTATTATAATGATAAAAGTAACAATGGCAATACTAATGATAATTGCTTTAAAAAAAAATAAAAAGTTTATCTCATTATTAGCTTGTCCACTTTTCTTTTTTTTTAGTTTTGTTATTATTCCGAGAAGAAGATAGTAGGGGGAGGGGGAGATGGAGGAAGAAAAAGGACCTGGATAAGTATATGGAGGGAGGGGAAGGACCGGGGGGGAGGGGGTAGAGGGGCTGGGGAGGGGGTAGAGGGGGGGGAGAGGGTAGAGGGGCTGGGGGAGGGGTGGGGTGAGCACGCTGGCCCGCCCCTCGGAGGCTTATCAGTGTGACAAGGACATTTGGTCGCCGCTTTAATTGGCTCCTTATTTTCCAGGTATCAGGGCTGTTGCATGTCCGGGCTTAGGGGGGACGGTTGAGGGGATGCGCACACACTCATACTCGTATACTGCACTTGCTCACCTTCTTAAGTCATACTCATACTCAAGCCCGTTAGTCATTCTCAGACTCTCACAAATTCATACTCACACTTACACACTCATACTGAGAGCCATACTCATACTCACATTCACACAACAAACACACTCACTCTTATACACTCGGACTCACTTCTCTTATACTCTCACAAAGACATACACTTTCTCAAACTCACACTCTCACATTCTCCTATACAGACACACTCTAAAACTCACACACACTCTCTCACATTCTCTCACACAGACACACTCTCTCCCACTCTCAAACTCACACACTCTCTCTCACACTCTCACACAGACACACTCTTTCACACTCACACACACTCTCTCACATTCTCTCATACTCTCACACAGACCCACTCTCTCCCACTCACACAGCCGGAACACACCACAACACAAACACCCGAGACACTTACACGCCTACAGTATACACACGAGTCCAGCGGCCCGCTCTATCAGCATGTCACCTGACTACAAATGCTTGTTGTGGCAGGTGTTATCACGGGACAGTGTAGAAGGGGGCGTGGATGGCAGACACGCTACAGGCTCTGGCAGGTGTACACGTCTGAACGGCCGTTGGGTGTACACGTCTAAATATCCAGCTGGATCGCGTACGTCAGGTGTACACACGTCTAAACTCTCGACGCCTCCAGTCCGATCTGAGGATCCGCGGATGATACAATCTGGAGGAGGTGGGAGGTGGGAAGGTGGGGGAGAGGGGAGGGGAGGGGAAGGTAGAGGGGAGGAGGAAGGTCGGGGAAGGTGGAGGGGAGGTGGGGGAAGGTAGAGGGGAGGAGGAAGGTGGAGAAGGTAGAAGTGGTGGTGGAGGAAGGGGAGAAAGTGGAGGAAGTAGGGGAAGGTAGAGGGGAGAAGGTGGTGGTGGAAGGGAAAGGTGAGGTGGAGGAAGAGATGGAGGAGGTGGTGGTTGTGGAGGAAGGAGGAAGAGTTAAAAGGGAAGGGGGGTGAAGGTGGAGATGGAGGAGAACGTAAAACAACCGAATGACAAAAGAAATAGGAATTAATCGCATCGAAAGGGAAAGGAAGAAGAGGAAAAGAAGAAGAAGAAGAGGAGAGGAGGAGAAAGAGGCGAGGAAGAAGGAAGAAGGAAAAAAAGGAGGAGGAGGAGAGGCCGGCCGAGGGACACGGAGGAAAAGAGAAAGAGAAGAGAGGAGGAGGAAAAGAGGCGAGGAAGAAGGAAGAAGGAAAAAAAGGAGGAGGAGGAGGAGAGGCCGGGCCGAGGAAGGACACGGCAGGAGGCGGACTCGTCCAGATAAGAAAGCTTCTCCTTGGCGATCAATTCTTCGCTAAATTTGATTTATGCAGAAGGGAGATAAGGAGAGACTTACGATTGGGGGGTGAGGGAGGAGGGGGGGAAGGAGGGAGGGAGGGGAGGGGGGGAGGAGGGAGGGGGAGGATGAAGGAAAGGAGGGAGGGAAGAAGGGGGATGAGGGATGGGGAGTAGGAGGGGGAGGGGAGGAGGGAATGAAGGAGGGAGGGGGGAAGAGGAGGAGGGGAAAGGGGTAATCCCCGAGGGAGGGAGGAGGGGGCAATTGAGGGAGAAGATGGAGAGAAGAGAATGACAAAAGGAAAATGAAGGAGAGGGGAAAAAAAAGATTGGAGTTAGTCGCAGCGAAAGGTGAAGTGGAAGAAGAAGAAAGAAGAAGAAAGAAGAGGAGGAGATGAAAAAAATAAGGGAGAAGGAAGGTGAAGAAATAATAATTTCTAGCACCACACACACTCACTTTCCACCTCCCAACATTTTGTCTCGACCCGCGCAGAAAAGGAAAAGAGGAGTAAAAGCAAGGAAGAGAGAGAGGAATAGAGAGGGGAAGAAGGAAGAAGAAGAGAAGAGGAGGAGAAGAAGAAATAGGAGGAAGAGAGAGGAAGTAATAGGAAGAGAAGAAGAGGAGGAATAATAATAGAGGAGGAATAACAATAATGGTAATAATAATGATGATAATGATACTACTAATAATAATGATGATAAAAAGAAGGAGGAAGAAGAGGAGGAAAAGGAAAAGTTGATGAAGATGAAGAAAGAAGAAGAAAAATAAAACCCGAAGGAGGAAAGAGTGAAAAAAAGAAGCGAAAGAGGGAGAGGGGGGAAGGAAGAAGGAGGGACCTCATAATGCCCAGTAATGCCCATCTTTACGGCCCGGGCATCGCGGTGAGGAGGCCGAGGGGGAGGGGGGTGATGGGGGGTGGGGGGAGGGGTTAATGCTGATGAAATACCCAACACGACAACGCCGCGACCCCGCCTGACCTCGCTCCCAGCCCCGACCTAGCCTGGCTTTGACCCCCTTCGAGAGCGATCTGCCTTCTTGCTATTTGTTATCTTTTCTTCTTAATATCTTTATTCCTTTTTTTTAGATTATTTTCCTTCCGGTTATCATCTTTTTTCTTAATATCTTTATTCCCTTTTCCTTCTGGTTATTTATCTTTTTTTCTAAATATCCTTATTCCCTTTTTTAATTATTTTCCTTCCGGTTATTTATCTTTTTTTCTTAATATCTTTATTCTCTTTTTTTATTATTTTCCTTCCAGTTATTTATCTTTTTTTCTTAATATCTTTATTCTCTTTTTTTATTACTTTCCTCTAGTTATTTGTTACCTTTTCTTAATATCTTTATTCCCTTTTTTAATTATGTTTTCTTTCCTCCAGTTATTTGTTACCTTTTCTTCTTAATAACATTATAATTGATTTTATTATTTTCCTCGGTTATTTGTTATATTTTCTTCTTATTATCATTATTCTTTTTTATTCTTTTCCTCCGGTTATTTGTTACCTTTTCTTCTTAATATCATTATTCCTTTTTTATTATTATTTTTCCCTTCCACTTCTGGTTTTCGTTCCATTTTCATCTAGCTCCTGATTCTCTTTTCTTAATATTATTCCTTTTATATTCCTTTCTCCTTCTATTCCTTTCTACGCCGGTTTAGGGAGCTGTGAAAATAAATAAGTAGATAAATAAAATAAAAAAAAGAATCAGAAATAATTATTCCAAATAAGAAATCGAGAAAGAAAGAAAATATATTATTATCCGATAAATGATAATGAGGATGATGACAATAGTTGTAATGATGAAGAATGATAAATGATGAAGAGGGTAATGATAAAGATGATGCTAATAGATATATAGTGATAAAGATGATAATGATAATGGTTGTGATGAAGAGGGTAATAATAAGGATTCTAATAGATAATAGATAAATAATAAGGATGATGCTAATAGATAAATAGATAAAAATAAGGATGATGCTAATAGATAAATAACAAATGATGCTAATAGAATATGATGATAGATAATAGATAAATAATAAGGATGATCCTAAAAGATAAATAACAAGAATGCTAATAGATAATAACAAGGATGATGATAGATAAATAGATAAATATATAAAAATGGATAGAGTCCCCGAAGACAGCCGCCCAGACGGCGTGGAAACCCGCGCGCAACGCCAGCCGTCTGGAAGGAGCCGAGGCGAAGACAGTTCCATCATCTTGGCTTCCTTTTCGAGTCGGAATGTGACGGCAGATTTGTCTTAATGGCGTGATGTGATTGGTTGCGCGTCTCGGAGGCGCTGGCCAATTAGCGGCGTCTCTCGGAGGTGTGACGTAATTGGTGGTTCGGTTTTGGAAGTGTGATGTAATTGGTCGTCGGAGCTGGAGGTGCGGTGTAAATTGGTTCGCTATCTTTGGGAGGGGGAGAGGTTGGGAGGGGTGGGGTGGTTGGTTGGTGGCCGAGTGCGGGGGAGGGGAGGAGGAGGGGGGGAAGGGGTGTAATTTTTGGTGGTTTATCTCGATGGTTTGGGAGGGTGAGGGACGGGTTTGTGTTGCGAGTGTGCGGTGTGACTGGTGGTTTGTGTGTGACGCGATTGGCAGTTAGTCCCGGTGGTTTGTGTCGGCTCGTTTGCGGGTGGTGGGATTGGCAGGTCATCTTGGAATCGCGCGTTTGGTCGTTTGTTCTGTCGAGATGTGACTGTGATTGGCAGTTTGTCCTCGAGGCGTTGGTGTGACTGTGATTGGCAGTTTGTCCTCGAGGCGTTGGTGTGACTGTGATTGCGGAGGCGTTGGTGACTGGGTCGTCTGTCTGGAAGGCGTGATGTGACTGGAGGTAAACTCGTGCTGATGGACACCGGCAGCACCCGAGGACGCTGCCTCCTCACCTGCAACACCAGGGCCCGGACCATCATCTCGCAGAGTTGCCAAGACCAGAGTGAAGCGCCCGACCTCTCTCTCCTCTTTGCCTCAAACTCGCTCTTCTTCTGTAAATAAAAAAAACGAAACAAAACAAACTCGCGAGAAAGAAATCGACTCGTTTTCTAAAAGGGAAAGAAAAGAAAAAAAAACGAGAGACAAGACTCCTCTCTCTCATTTCTCTCTCTCTCTCTCTCTCTCCCTTCCTTCGCCCATCCTCCTCACCCGCAGCGAGTTGGCAACAGTGCGCTGCCGAGAACGAGAGCGGGTGTGACAGTACCTTCTGGGGATGCGTTTTTATATACCCGCGCTGTAAGTGAAAACATGTAAATGGCCTTGTTATCTTGTCCATCACGGTTTTATTACCGTTTAATGCCGGGTCCCAAAACTGGCGCGTTTGGCTGACTCGAAACTCCCCTGACTGCGGGCCCGGGGAGACGGGAACACGCGAACAGATTAACGCTTTCTTCGGGGCGCCCAGGAGAGTCTTGCTGGGGGGAGGGGAGGGAGGGGGGAGGAGGGGAGGGAGGGGAGGGGAGAGAGAAGGATAGAGAGGGAGGAGAGGGAGGAGGGAGAGGGGAAGAGAGGAGGGGAGAGGATGGGAGGAGAGGAGGGAGAGAAGGATAGAGAGGGAAGGAGAGGGAGGACGGATGGGAGGGGAGGAAGGGAAGGTAGATGGAGGAGAGAGAGACGGAAGAGGGTGGAGGGAGGGATGGTTAGGGATAAAGAGTCGCGGAGAGAAAGATGAGGAGAGAGGGAGAGAGATAGAAGCGAGTAGCAGTAGCGAACAGGGAAGAGGAAGGGAAACCAGAGGCAGAAAAGACAAGGAGGGGAGAGTGGGAGAGAGGAGGGATAATGAGAGAATGGGAGAGGGAGGAGGAAGGGGGAAGGGGGGGAGGGGGTTACCGGCGCGTGCTGGAATTACGGTGTTTGTTGTTCTTGTTGTTCATCTTGTTTCGTTGCGTTGAAGTTGTGGATCTGCCGCGGTGTTTTTGCAAGTTCGCTCCGGCCATTATGTCTTATTGTGGTTGGAATTCCTATTGTTATCTCTGGAATTCTTATTGTTATCTCTGTCCCTGATGACTAGGGCCGAGGTAATCATTTTTTCTCTTACCTGCAAGAAGTGAAATTCGCGTTTTTATTATTTTTTATTATTTATTTTTTGTTATTTTTTTTATGTTGTGGATATTTGTTATCCACCGACGGATATCTGTAATTCCATCCTTTAAATACTCCTTTTAAGGAGAGAGAGTATAAATAAGAAAAAAAGAGAGGGAGGGAGGAAGGAAAAAGGAAGAGGGACCCAAAAACAAGAAACACCAAAAAAGGGTAAAAGAAAATTAGTAAAAGTATAAGAAAAGAAGAAAGAAAAAAAAAAAACGATAATAAGAAAAAACAACACCAAACCCCACCCCACTCCCCCCCCCACCCCACCCCGCCCCCTTCCCCTCACCCAGCGCCCTGCATCGCCGCCCCGAAGACCGAAAAAAAAACAATAACAAAATTTTAGTTCACGCTCTACGGCCGGGACCTGTTAGTGCCTTCCTTGGGCTTCGGGATCGCCTCCTCTGCCCCCGGTCCCAGGCGCTGGGTCTCGTTCTGCCAGCATGCCCCGCGCCCTCCAACGCTGAGGAGAGGGAGGAGGGGAAAGGAGGGAGGAGGAGGAGGGGGAAAGGAGCGAGGAGGGGAAGAGGGAGGGAGAGAAGGAGCGGAAGAAGGAGGAGGAAGAGAGGGAAGGAGGATGGAAGGGAGGAAGAGGAGTGAGAGGAGAAAAAGGAAGGAAGGAGGAAGGGGGAAGGAAGGAAGGAGGAGAGGGGGAGAGGAAGGAAGAAGGAGCGAGGGAGGATGAGGGAGAAAGGGGAAGGAAGGAAGGAAGAGAGGGGGGAGGGGGAGGGAGAGAAGGAGCGAGAGAGAGAGGGGAGGAGGAGGGAGGGAGAGAGAGGAGGATAAGCTGCTATGCATGTCCTTACAGAGTTATTATTAGTGTTGATATTACTATTTTAGGAGCTACTGTATTACTGCAATTAGTGCTGCTGATAGTAATGACAATGATAGTATTCATGATGATAATAATATATAGATAATGATAATGAAGCTCATGGCGGTGATGATAATAGTTATTATTATTATTATTATTATCATTTTTATTATCATTTTGTTGATAGTTGTTACTGTTGATCTTAGCGCCGTCATTATCGTATTTGCAACGCTCTCTGTTTTTGCTGACGTTCTTGTTGCTGACATTAGCGTTCTCTCTCTCTCTCTCTCGCTCTCTCTCTCTCTCTCTCTCTCTCTCTCTCTCTCTCTCTCTCTCTCTCTCTCTCTCTCTCTCTCTCTCTCTCCTCTCCCTCCTTTCCTCCTTCCCCTCTCTCTCTACCTTTCTCCTCCTTCTCCTTCCCTCCTCTCTCCCTCCTCTCTCCCACCCTCCCCCTCCCTTCGTCTCTCCCTCCCCCCTCTTCCAACACCCCTTCCCTCCCTCCCTCCCTCCTTCTACCACCTCTTTCCCCTCTCTCCCTCCTCCCCCTCCCTCCCTCCCTCCTCCACCACCCCTCCCCTCCCTCCCTCTCTCCTCCCTCCACCACCCCTCCCTCCCTCCCTCCCTCCCTCCTTATTCCCTCCACCACCCCTCCCTTCCCTCCCTACCCGGCCTCCTTTCTGCGGAGGTTCTGGAGGTGAGAAAGTTCGAGAAAGAACCGGAGCGATGTGTTGTTCGCGTGTCGAGGGCGCAGCGAGGATGGGCGTGGGGGAGCAGAGTGGGCGGGATGGGCGTGCGAAGAAGAGAGAGAAAGAGGAGAAAGAAAAGAGGAGAAAGTCTCACATACACACACACACACACACATCCCCCCTCAACACACACATACCCCCCTCCCCACCCCCCAACTCCCTCACCCTCACCCCCCACCCCACTCCCCCCCCCTCGCCCCCCCCCCAATCCTCGAAGGGCTGAGCCTCGGAGGCCCAGCGACGTCTCGCCCTCCAGCCGGGTCGACCTCGGAGGCCCTCGGAGGCGGGTCGGGGCGAGTGATGAGCGCAGCCAAGGTCGCCGACGGGGTTATCGGGCTCGGCGATCGGCGCGGAGGCACTTCGGCGGACGAGCGCGGGGAGGGAGAGGAAGGGAAGGGGGGGAGGGAGGGATGGGGGAATGGGAAGGAGGAGGGAGGGGGAATGGGAAGGAGGGAGAGGGAAGGGAAAGGGAGAGGGGGAAGGAGGGAGGGAGGGAGGGAGGGAGGGATGGGGAGAGGGGGAAAGAGAAAGGAGGGAGAGAGGGAAACCGTTCGAGGGGAAAGGGAGGGAGGTGGGCAGGGGTAGGGGGAGGAAGGGAGGGGGGGGGAGGGAGGAAGGAGGAAGGGAGACAGGGGTGGAGGGGCGGGCGCGCTGATCCACGTTCGATATCTGAAAGGTATTTTTATTTTAGGGTTTAAGTTCTGATTTGGTTTTTGGTTTATTTGTGTTTGTTCTGTTTTTGGTTTATGTTTTTTTTCTGTTTTTTGTTCGCCGGTTTAGTGCTGATTTGTATATTTATTGTATTTGCTTTTTCTTTTATATGTATAGTTTTGTTGTGTATTTGTCTGTATTTTTTTTATTCGTTGTTTTTTATTTTATTTTGTCATTTTTCTGGTTCTCCTATTCTGTTTTTATCCCTGTTATGTGTATATTTTTTTTTAAGAAAGAGAGAAAGAAAAGAAAGAAAGAGGGAGAGAGAGAGAAGGATGATAATTTCGGGAAGAGGCGGAAGAGAGGAATGAAATCTCGCTGCTTGCGTGAGCGATGATGGGCGGGCGTGCGGGCGTGCGGGCGTGCGGGCGTGAGGTCGAGCATGTTTGATTGAGGGATGACCTGACCCCGGACCCCTCTCCCGCGCCGCCCGTGATGGAGCCGCAGCCTCTCTCTCTCTCTCTCTCTCTCTTTCTCTTTCTCTTTCTCTTTCTCTTTCTCTTTCTCTTTCTCTCTCTCTCTCTCTCTCTCTTTCTCTCTCTCTTCTCTCTCTCTCTCTCTCTCTATCTGTCTATCTATCTATCTATCTATCTATTATCTCTATCTCTCTCTCTCTCTCTCTCTCTCTCTCTCTCTCTCTCTCTCTCTCTCTCTCTCTCTCTCTCTCTCCTCTCCTCCCTCCCCCCCTCCCTCCCCCCTCCCTCCCTCCCACCCTCCCACCCTCCCTCCCTCTCGCACACACACACACACACACACACACGCACACACACTTCTCATTAAGCTCTGTGCGTGCGTGTGTGTGTGTGTGCGTCGGGATTTACGGGCGAGCAGCTCCCTGTGACGTGTTCCTGCGGCCAAGGTCGACACGGAGACTGCAGGACCTTCGCCGCCTTGTCCCGGCCGATCAGATAAGGCGCCTTCGATAATTCACCCACTGAAGAATTCCTTGATATCGCTCTATGCATATTCCTCTCTCGTCCCTCTCCTCCTCCTCCTTCTTCTTCTTCTTTTCTGGATGCTTGTTCTTCATTTTTTTTTTTCTAATTTTTTTCTCTTTTTGTTTTTTTGTGGTTGTTTGTCTTTCGTGTATCTGTTTCTTCTGCTCCTTCTCCTCTTCTTTCTCCTTGTTATTTTCTCTCTAGCTTCTTCCTCTTTCTTCCTTTCTTCCTTTGCTTCTTCTCTTATTCCGTTACCTTTTTCTCTCTTTTTTTCTTTCCTTCTCCCTTCTCTTCCCTTTTCTCCCCATTCTTTTCTTCATTCCCCCTCACTCTCCCCTTCATCCTCCCCCTCCTCCTTCTCCGTCCACCCCCTCTTTTCCCCCTCCTTCTCCTTCCCTCCATCCTCTTCTTCTTCATCTCCTTCTCCCTCACTTCCGTCTCCAACTTCTCTCTCTCTCTTCCACTCACCCCTACCACCATTCCACCTCCCTCCACCCCTACCCTTACCCCCACTCTCCCTCCCTCTCCACCTCTCCCTCCACCCCTACCCCTTCCCACCACTCCCTCCTCTCGCCCTTCCCTCCTCTCCCCCCTTCCCCCCCCCTTCCTATCTCATTCCAGTCTCCTGGCAGATGATTAGATAAATATCTACATTGACGCCTGAGAGTGGTTGTAAGGTGAGATAGACAGTTATGTTCTGCTAGCGTCTCTATCTCGCTCCGTGTCTCTCGGTGTCTCTCTTCCTATTTATCTTCGCATCTGGATGTGTCTCTGGACGTATTTTATTTTCTCTCTTTTGTTTGCTTTTGTTTGTTTGTTTGTTTTTTGTTTGTTTCTTTGGTTATCGTTGGGTATGGTTTTGTGCGTCTACGATTTTTATTATCTTAATGTGTTATTGTTTTTTGTTCTCTCTCATCTTTCTCTCTTCTCCCTCTCTTTCCTTGTGTGTGTTTGTCTCTCTCTTTCTGTCTGTCTATCTCTTTCATTCTTTCTTCTCAATTTTTCCCTTTTCTATCTCATTTCCATCTCTTTATTTCTTTATTTGTCGACAGCAATTTTATTATTTTATCAAAATATTTCTTTCTCTCCATCAACCTTCAATCTTCCTCTTTGCTCACTTCTCTCAACTTTTTGCTCTCTACCCTCTCCCTACTCCACTCTCTCTTTCTCCTCTCCCCTCTCGCCTCTCCCCCCTCTCCCCCCTCCCCCTCTCGCCTCTCCCCACCCCCTCTCGCCTCTCCCCCCTCTCCCCTCATCCCTTTCAACAGCAGAACATAAAGCTAATATATTGAGCCAATTTGTCGAAAATCTCGACGCCCGTGACAGACAGCCACGCCGGAATTCCCTCTTTCCCTCTTCAAGACAAATTTTCACCTCTCCCCTCCCTCCCCTCTCTCCCTCTCTCCCTCTCTCCCCCTCTCTCCCCCTCTCTATACCCTACCCCACCCGTACCGCTTCCCTCGACCCTCAGTCACGGAAGAGAAAGGGGAAAATTCGGCGAAGTTGACGAATACAAAACGCCCTTTAAGTAGAATTAATGAATTTTCACCAAATTGCGGAAAAGCTGATGTTTGGCAAGTGATGGGTACTGTGGCAGGTTCGGGGGGGGGGGGTGAGAGGGGGAGAAGGAGGGGATGGGACGGAGAGAGGGTGTGGGGGGGATTAGGGGAAGGGGATGGGGAGGAATGGGGTGTGGGGGAGGGGGGCGAGAGTGGGGGAGAGGTAGGTAGAGAGTAAGAAGAGAGGTGAGGAGAGGAGAAGAGTTAGGGGCACGGAAGGACCAAAGGAAGAAAGGGGGAGGGGCGAGAGGGAAGAAAAAAAAAGAGAGAGTAGAAGAAAAAAAAAAAAAAGAGAGGTAGAGAGAGAGAGGGAGGGGGGGGCCGCAGAGAGAAGGAAGGAAGGGAGAGAGGAGCAGAAGTACAAGACGAAGGGAATTCCTGGGAAATAAATGGGGTGGGATAATGGGGCAACATCAAAAAACCCGAAGAGCCTGTTGTCTCAAGATGCTCACCGGCGCTCATTACGTACGTGACAGTGACGGATGCTTAATGATATGGAGATTTAGAAGAATGCACGGGGGGGGAGGAGGAGGAGGAGGGGGGGAGAGGAAGGGGTGGGAAGAGAGGTGGGAGAGGAAGGGAGAGGGGTGAAGGGGATAGGGGGAGAGGCGAAGGGGGAAGGAGAGGGTGGGAGGAGAGGGGGTGAAGGGGGATAGGGGAGATGCGAAGGGGGCGGGAGGAAGAGGAGGGAGAGGAAAGGGATAGGGGTGAAGGGGATAGGGGGAGAGGCGAAGGGGGAAGGAGGGCGGAGGATAGGAGGAGGAGAGGGAGAAAGAATGGAAGAATGTACGGCAAGAGGGGACAGAGGGAGAGAGGGAGGACGGAGGGAAGGAAGAGGAGGAGGAAGGGTGATAGGGGCGGAAGGAGAAGAAGAGGTAGAGGAGCGGAGAAGGGTTGGGAGGGAGGAGGAGGAGGAGAGGGAGGATGGGGAGTAGGAAGAAGGTGAAGAATGTACAGGGGAAAAGGGGTGGGGGAAGAAGGGAAGGAGATGGAACCGGAAGGAAGAGGGAGAAGTGGGGAACGGGAACAGAAGAAGAGAAGGAAGGGGAAGTGTTAGGAGAGCGGATTGGAGGAAACGGAGTGGAAATAGGAGGAAGAAAAGGAAGTAGAGGAAAGAGAACAAGAAGAGGAGGAGGTGGAAAACGAAGAGAAAGAAAAAGAAGACGAAGAAGCGGATAAAAGAAGAAAGAGGGAGAAGAAAAAAAAACGAAAGGGAAAGGGAAGAAGAAGAGAATAATAAAAAAAAAAAAAAGTTAAAATGAAGAGGAAAAGTATTTTTTAAAAGTCACATCGGCGATAGAACCGGTTGGCTTCGGAGGCGGAGGTGGGCGGGGCCAGCGCAGAGCCATCGAGTGGAAGCGAGGCTAAAACAGGTCAGGATGGGCGGAGGGGCGGAGCTTCTCCAACTCAGGTCAGATTCCAGTTCAGGAGGATGGCGATTGGCGGAGAAGGAGAATGGGCGGAGACTTTTAACAACCCCGGACGCGTAAAAAGGGGGCGGAGTTTATGGAGGACGAGGGTGGAAGGGTGTGGGCGGATCCAGAGCGGAGGAGGAGACTGAGGGGCGGAGTCTGAGAGGTGGGCGGGACGGGTGGGCGGAGCGAAAGGGGAAGGGAGGATTCTCGCTCACGATCGGGTGTGCGAAGAGAGGGGACAACGAGGAGTAAATTCAGGAGATAAGGAGATGGCGATAATCGGGGGAGGCGAGGGAGGGGTGGCGGGGGGGGCGAGGGTAAAGCGGCGGGGTGAGGGGCGAGGGGAGGGGTAACAGCGGCGGGGGGGGGGGGGGGGCAGGGGCGTGTCCGTAGATTTACGAGGCGAGCCGCTGAAGGAGCGCGCAGCCGGGGGGGGGGTCGAGGCCGCGGCGGGACGGACTCCGGCGAGCAAATTTGCGAGGCGCTCTTGGCCGCAGGTTGGTGGGGGGGGGGGGGGGGTCGCGGAGGGGGACGGGCGGGGGGATGCGGAGGGGGGGGGCAGTACGACACTTGCATACATTCGTACATGCGTGTATTTACACTTACACACGTACACACACCACACACACACACACACACACACACACACACACACACACACACACACACACACACACACACACACACCACACACACACACACACCACACACACATTTAGATAGATAGATAAATATATATACAATAGATACAGACAGATAGATATACACATAGATCGTGTGCGTAGTGAGAATCTACGTGTCTCTGCTCATGTATGCATCTATGTACGCAGATCTGTGTGCGTACAGAGACACGAATTTGTATACATATTTGTAGAAGAACAAGCAGGAAACCGCATGTACATTTGTTTCTTTTTCTTCTTCTCTTCTTCTTTCTTCTTCTTCTTCTTCTTCTTCTTCTTCTTCTTTTGTAATCTCGCGAGGAAACACATGTACATTTATTTTTTTTTTTCTTCTTCTTCTTCTTCTTCTTCTTTTGTAATCTCGCGAGGAAACCACATGTACATTTCATTTTTCTTCTTCTTCTTCTTCTTCTTCTTCTTGTTCTTCTTCTTCTTCTTCTTCTTCTTTTGTAATCTCGCGCCTTTTTTGGTCGACAGTTGAAACGTTCAATTTTTTTTCCTCTTATGATATGAACGGCTATTATGTTCTCCGTGTTTGTCTCGAAAAATAAAATGTCGAGGATTCTTGAGTATTTTTTTTTTTTTTTTTTTTTTTTGGAAATCTGAAAAAAAATTGAGGTTGGTGGAGTGGTGGGAGTGAGGAAAGGAGGGAGCGGGAAGGAGTGGAGGATTGGGGGAGGGAGGGAGGAGGAGGGAGGAGGAGGGGTGGGAAGGGGTAGGGAAAGGAGGGGGAAGGAGGGAGAGGAGGGAACAGGAGGAGGAAAGGGGAGAGGAAGAGGAGGAGAAGGGAGGATGGAGGAGGAAGGAAGAGGGAGGAGGAAAGGAGGAGGAAGAGGGAGAGAGGAGAGGGAGTCCGCATAAGCGAGCGAAAGGCTTAAGAAAGGAAAGGCATCATTGTCGGCGGAGAGGATCCAGTCATCCAAACAAACGATCGAATGCGCCCTGAAGAGGATCTGATCGTGATTAGGAATATTTGCAGCTCTTCTTCTGTCATGTTGTTTTTTCATATTTTATTGCCGATTCTTTTTCTTTTTTTTTCTTTTTTTCTTTTTTTTCTTCGTTTTTCTTTGCTTTTTTTCTTTTCTTTTTTCTTTTTCTTTGCGTTTTTTTCTTCGTTTTTTTCTTCTCTTTTTTTCTTTTTTCTTTGCGTGGGAGGAAAGCAGGACGAACGCCTAATTTGTCTTTCTTAGGGAGAGAAGGGAAGGGAGAAGGAGAAGGAAAAGGAGAAGAAGAAAAAGAGAGGGAGAGGAAAGAGAAGAGAAAGAGAAAGAAAAGAGAGAAGGAGAGAGAGAGAGAGAGAGAGAGAGAGAGAGAGAGAGAGAAGAGAGAGAGAGAGGAGAGAGAGAGAGAGAGAGAGAGAGACGAGAGAGAGAGAAAGAAAGAGAGAGAGAGACAGACAGACAGAGACAGAAACAGAGAAAATAGAAAGAAAGAGAAAGAAAGAAACAAACAACAAACAAAGCAAAACCGAGAGAGAGAGAGCGACCGAATAAAAAAAAAATGCCCCTAAAATAAACCTCAGGATCCAGGGACTCACAAAGGAGCCACGAAGAAAGAGGAAAAAGAAGGAAGACAGCGAGCGAGAAAGGAAACGTCTTAAGTGATGTACGGGGAGGGTAAGAAACATCGCCCCAGAACCCGGATGATGCATCACCGCGCATGACCATGTGGCTATGCGGGGAAGAACCATAGAACGACATGCAACAACGGAGGGGCAGCATAAATCATCTTCAGCCTTTATGCCCTAGAGGGTATGGATCATAGAAAAATGACCCTTATAGTCTGCCATGCGGTGCCATGTGGACAAGAGGGCGTAGGAAAGCCTCACATAGTCTGCCATGCGGTGCCATGTGAACAAGAGGGCGTAGGAAAGCCTCACATAGTCTACCATGCGAGCCAGAGAACGTCACATAGTCTACCATGACGAAAAGCCCACATAGAGTGCCATGTGAGCCAGAACCAAAACCCCCCATACATTAAAACCACGCGAGCCAGAAGACGTAGAAACCCCCCACATACTCTAACCACGCGGTGCCATGCGACGAAGCAAAAACCAACATGATCACTGCGTATCTTAGAGTATGTGGCGCTGTGCAGTTCTAAGTAGGGGAGCCAGGAGCCACTCTCGGGGCCATGGCGGGCGTGGTGGGCCATGGCGGGCGTGGTGGGCCATGGCCTGGAACAAAGAGGGGTCCCGGGGCGCCTAACAAATGGGCCTGAGAGTCGAGGGCCCAGCGGGGAGGCAGGAAAATGCTAAACAACTGATAGTCCTTTGCGATCGGGACGGGGGGGGGGGGAGTGTGTTTGTATATGTGTGTGTGTGTATGTATGTATGTATGTATATATATACATATATTAGAGGGGAAAACACACGTTTGATAAAGGAAGCGAAGGAGGAAAGACTATATAAATGATATAAAAGAATACAGAGAAATGTAAAAATAAGATAAAAAGATAGAAGAAAAAACAGACGGTGAGAATGAATGAATGAAGGTGAATGAGAGAGAGACGACGATTGAAAAATAATGAAGACAGTCAGCTGAGATAGAACGCCCCCTCCCCCCCCCCACCACCGCTCCTTCATCCTTCCCCTACCTCTCCCTCCCTCTCTCTCTCATCCCTTCACTCCACCCTTCTCCCCTTCCTCCATCTTCTCCCCCCCCCCATCCACCCCTCCCCTTTCACTTCTCCCTCCCCCCTTCCGCCTTTTCTCCCCTCCACTCCTCCAACACCCTTTCACAACCCCTTTCCACCCCTCTCCCTCTTCCCCCAATCTTCTCCCCCTATCACCCTCCCCCTGCTTCTCTCTCTCCCCTTTCACCCTCCCCCACTCCTCTTTTTCCCTTTCACCCCTCTCTCTCCCTCTCCTCAACTTCTCTCTCCCTCTCCCCTCTTTAACCCCTCCTTCTCCCCCTTTCACCCCTCATCCTCCCACTCCCCCTTTCCCCCTCATCCTCCCCCCCCTTTCACCCCTCATCCTCCCCCTTTCACCCCTCATCCCCCCCTCCCCTTTCACCCCTCACCCCCCCTCCCCTTTCACCCCTCACCTCCCCCTCCCCCCCCACCTTCGCCCTCCCGCCGTGACTGACAAACGACTGCGCACAGCCAGAGGAGGAGAAAACCATCACAGTCTCTGCATGACTGGACGCTGACATATGCCTGCTGCCTCTGCTGACGACGAGGGATAGGGAGGAAGGGGAGAGTGGAGGCTGACGACGGGTTGGGGAGGAGGTAGGGGAGTGGGGGAGCGAAGGAGGGAGCAGAAAGATGGGTATGGGCGGATTATTGTGCCCCCGCTGTTGTTTCTGCTCCTCAGCGGGGGGGAGGGAGGGGGAGATAAAGGGGAGAGACGTGAGAGGACGTGGGGATAGGCGGAATAGGGAGAGGGGGGGGTGGGGGCGGAGGTATGGGGGTTGCGAAAATGAGGAGAGATAAAGAGAGAGAGAGAGAGAGAGAGGGGGGGAGGGAGGGAGAGAAAGGTAGACCGATAGACAAACAGATAAATAGATTAATACACATAGTTGCTTAGAGAGAGAGAGAGAGAGAGAGAGAGAGAAAGAAAGAAAGAAAGAAAAAAAAAAGAGAGAGAAAAGAGACAAGAAACAGATCCCTTCTTTTTAATTCCTTTTTTTTTCTTTTTTTTTTTTTTTCTTTTTTTTTTTTTTTTTGAAGAAGAGTAAGAAAAAAGAAGTCGAAATAAAAATCCCTTGGCCTTGGTTCCATCAGCGGTTCAGAAGCTAAATAACTCCATTAGTCCGTGCCTGTCTTCGCTGGATGGGGTCCCTGGAGGCTCGGCGCTGCTCGGGGAGGCGTCATGGGGAGATGGGGAGGGGGGTAGGCTAGGGAGGAGGGGGAGAGGAGGTGATGGGGGGGGGGTAGGCTAGGGGACGAGGGGAGATGGGGAGGAGGAGGGGAGAGGAGGTGAGGAAGCATGGGAGAGGGGGGAGGGTTAGGGGGAGTGGGGGGGGGAGGAAGGCATGGAGGAGGGAGAGGGAAGAGGAGGGGTGAGAGATGGGGAGATGAGGGCATGAGGATGGTGGAAAAAGGGCGAGGGAGGGGAGATGGAGAGAAGGAGAGGGAGGAGAAGATTTGGGGGAGGAGGGAGGGAGGGGCAGGGTGAGGGGAGGAGGGGGAGGTGGGAGAGATTTGTCTAGGGATGAAGCGCAGATGAGGAAGATGAATGATTGAAAAGTGTAAATATGTTTCTTTCGAAGAGAGAGAGAAGGAGAAGAAGAAGAAGAAACCGGTTGAGTGAAAGGATAAGAAAGAGCGAGATAGACAGATGATGATGAGGAGGATGAGAGGGAGAAGGATTAAGAGAAGGACTGATGATGTTGTTGATGAGGAGGAGGAAGGAGGATTGGTGATGAGAAGGAAGAAGAAAAGGAGGAGGAGAGAAAGAAAAAGAGGAAGAGAGGGAA
>NW_020868327.1:96414-107409 GCF_003789085.1 Penaeus vannamei
TATGTAAGTAGATAGTTAGGTAAGTATGTAAGTAGATGCTTCGATGGGAAAGTATGTAAGTAGATGGGCAAGTATGTAAGTAGATGAGTAAGTATGTAAGTAGATAGTGTGTAAGTAAGTGGGTACCTGGTTGCGGGCGCTGAGTTATGGAGGCGGAGTGGCCGTGCCCAGGTAACACCACGCGTTGATTTACAGCCCCACTGATTGTCCCGATTGCCAAGAAATGTCAAAATGAAGTATGGGAAGCGGGCTCGCCTTGCCAGCTCTTATTCTCGGTCGCTCGCTGCCCTTACCGCGCCGCTCATAATGCAGCCCCGCTCTCCTCCTCATTCTCTCCTCATTCTCTCCTCATTCTCTCCTCTCTCATTCTCGCTCCTCGGTCTCGGTCTCCTCGGTCTCGTCTCTTCGAAGCCCTTGCTCTCCTCATTCTCTACTCTCCTCGCTCTCTTCGCTCTCGGCTCCTCGGTCTCTTCGATCTGCTCCTCGAACCCCTCTCTCTGTCTCTCTGTCTCTGTCTCTCTGTCTGTCTATCTGTCTGTCTCTGTCTGTCTGTCTGTCTGTCTGTCTGTCTGTCTGTCTGTCTGTCTGTCTCTCTCTCTCTCTCTCTCTCTCTCTCTCTCTCTCTCTCTCTCTCTCTCTCTCTCTCTCTCTCTCTCTCTCTCTCTCTCTCTCTCTCTCTCTCTCTCTCTCTCTCCCTCCCTCTCCTCCAGCCCCGTATAGTTAATTGATGTTAAGGAGCATCCATCATTATAATTGTTTCTAGACTCAAAGAATGTTCATCTTGTTAGCGTCTCTTACATTTCTTTTCTAATCCGTTTTGTACTTTGCTTGTATTTTTTTTTTTGCTTTCTTCCTCCTTTTATTCGTTATGTTCGTTTCATGTATTTGATTTGTTCGGTTTGTTTTGTTTTTAGATAATTTTTTTTTTTTTTTTTTCTTTCGTTCTTTCTCTTTCTATTCTTTTTCTTCTTTCTCTCCTCTTCTTTGCATTCTTAATCCTCAAACTTCCTTCTTCATCATCATCTCCCCTCCTTATCATTATTATTATTAACATTATTGATATTATTATTATTATTATTAATCCTCCTCCCCCTCCTTCTTCTTTACTTTTTCTTCTTCTTCTTCTTCTTCTCTTCTTCTTCTTCTTCTTCTCCTCCTCCTCCTCCTCTCCTCCTCCTCCTCCTCCTCCTTCTTCTTCTTCTTCTTCTTCTTCTTCTTCTTTCTTCTTCTTCTCCGTTTCCTTCTTCTTCTTTTTTTTCCTCCTCCTCCACCGTCCCTTTCTCTTCCCACCTCTACGGCCAACCTCCTTCACCTGTTTGCAACAAATCCTCACTCATAAACATGGTCTCCCTGCCCCTCCCCCTCTCCCTCCCCCTCCTCCCCTCTCCCTCCCTCCCTCTCCCTCTCCCTCTCCCTCTTCCCTCTCTTCTCCCCTTCCCCTCCCTCTCTCCTCTCCTCTCTCCCTCGCCCTCCCTCCCCTCTCCTTCTCCCTCCTTCCCCTCTTCCTCCCTCTCCCTCTCCTCTCCCTCTTCCCTTTTCCCTCCCTCTTCCCTCTTCCTTCTCCCCCTCTCCCTCTCCTTCCCTCCCTCTCCCTCTCCTCCTCTCCTCCTCTCTACCTCTCTCTTCGCCCTCTCCTCTCCCTCTCCCTGCCCTACTGAGCTTATCTCGGTGTATATTTGTGTCTGTTATCGCCCGGTGTCCGTTTCTCTTGTTTATTCTATTACCTTTTGGTCTCTCTTTTTGAAACTGTTTGATTTACATTTTCTTTCTGCTTCCCCCAAACTAGGATGGGGGGTCGGGTTTTATTTTCTTACCTCTCTCTTTCTCTTTTTTTTTCTTTTTCTATTTCTGTCTTGTTTTTCTTTCTCAATTTTTCTATTTTTTCTTCTATTTCTTTTTCTTTTGCTTTATTTTTTTCGATAACTCTACCTCTCTACCTCTACCTTTCTGTCTTCCTTTGGCTCTCTCTCTCTTCCTCTCTCCTGTTCTCTCTCTCTCTCCCTTCCTCACCCCCTTCCCTCCCTTCCTCTCTCTTCTCTCTCTCTCTCTCTCCCTTCCTCTTTCTTGCTCTCTCTCTCTCTCTTTCGCACCCCCTTCCCTCCTTTTTCTCTCTTTCTCCCCTCCTCTCTTCTTCTCCCCTCTTTCTCTCCCTCCTCCCTCTGTCTCCCCTCTCTCCTCTCTCCCTCTTCCTTACGACTGTATGGGTGTCACGTGATGTGAACGAGGGTGCTCAGGGTGACACTTAAGGGTGACGCTTAAGGGTGACATACGCCCTCGCCACACTTTTAAGGGTGAATCGCCCCTTTAACCTCCCGTGTTATCGCATCCGCCACTGTGCTCCCTTCCCCCCCCTCCCTTCCCTCCCCTCCCTCCCTCCCTCTCCTCCCTTCCTCCCTCCCTGTGTGATTTGCATTATTCTGTGGTTCATGTTTTTCTTTCTTCCTTTTGTTTCTTTTTTATGTTTTTTTTAGTCTATTCCTTCATTATTTATATATTTTATAATTATTTTATTATTTTTACTTTTTTTTATTTTTGAAGGGGGAAAAGGGAGGGAAGGAGAGGGGAGGGTGAGATAGGGAGGGAGGGAGGGAGGAGAGAGAAGAGAGAGAGAGAGAGAGAGGGAGAGAGAGAGATAGAAGAGAGAGATAGAGAGAGAGAGAGAGAGAGAGAGATAGAGAGAGAGAGAGAGAGAGAGAGAGAGAGAGAGAGAGAGAGAGAGAGAGAGAGAGAGAGAGAGAGAGAGAGAGAGAGAGAGAGAGAGAGAGAGAGCGAGAGAGCGAGAGCGAGACAGGTACGGAGGAAATGGGAGGAACGGAGAGAGAGAGAAAGAGATAGAGGACGAACCAGAGAGACAAGAAGCCAATTCCGTCTTTCCCGTTATTCCTTCTTCCTCTTTTCTCCTTCCCTTCCCTATTCTAATTTTATTCCTCCTTCCTAACCACGTCTTTATCATTGTTACTATCATTAACTCCATCTTCTTCGTTATTTTTATGCTCTCTTTGTGTCTCTTTTCCTTCCGTACATTTAAAGGCCGTTAAAAGTTCATTCATTTTTCTTAACTTTATGAACTCCAATTTTGGTGAGATCGTTAAAGTACTCTTTCCTTCCGGTTTCTCTTCTTCCTTCTTTTCTTCCGTTATTTTGTCTGTTTTATTCGTCTTTTTTCTGTTCTACGCTACTCACTACTTTTATTTGTATTTATTTATATTGTATTTATTCTTCTCCTCGTCCTCGCCTATCTCCTCTTCGTCATCTTCATCATCGTCGTCTTCTTCCTGTTCCTTCACTTCCATCTCCTCCTTTTCCTCCTCCTACTCCTACTCCTCCTTCTCTTACCCATCCCTCCTCCTCCCTCCTCCTCCCTCCTTACCTCCTCTGCATCCTGAGTCCCTCCTCCTCCTCTCCTCCTCTTTCCCTCCTCCTCCTCCTCCTCCCTCTCCTCCTCCCTCCTCCTGCTCCTCCTCCTCCTCCTCCTCCTCCTCCTCCTCCTCCTCCTCCTCCTCCTCCTCCTCCTCCTTCCTTCCGCCCCGGCGCCCGAAGGACCACATCCTTGTGAGGTCCAACCCATATATCCTTTCAGAAGCGAAATGAAATGACATACAGCGACGTGTATGCGCCTGTCTCACCCCCCCACCACCCACCCCCACCCCCTTCCCCACCCACCCCTCCTTACCCCTCCCTACCCCTCCCTACCCCCCCTACCCTCCCTGTGGCATAAATCAATTGAGGCATCCGGAGGTGGGGTGGATGGGGTGGTGGGGGGTGGGGGGAAGGGGAAGGGGGGAGGGGGGGTGTTTCCTGCGAGGGCTTCCGGAAGGCCTGGAAGAAGCGAGGAGAAGAGGGTTCTTGGAATGAGGAGGGGGGAGGAGGGGAGGGAAGGGAGGGAGGAAGGAGGGAGGGAGGGGGAAGGAGGGAGGGAGGGGGAAGGAGGGAGGGAGGGGGTGGGGGTCAATAAAGTGGTGCTCTACTAGGGTGTGTGTTGTGGGAAACCGCTGTCTGTCTCCACTCGTTTATTTTTATGTTTATTTGTCTCCTATGTTCATTTATCTAATTCTCTTTTTTTATTTGCCCGATTATCTTTTTTATTTGTGCAATTGTCTTTCTGTTTGTACTTTTTTTTCTTTTTTTTTTTTTTTTTTGTTAAATTTTTTTTTTTCTTATTACTTATTTTGTTTATTTGTCCGATTATCTTCTTGTTTGTTTACATATTTAGTTATTTGAATGTGCCTTTGTTCGTATTTATTTAGTTTTTCTATGTATCCTTTCATTTTTTAATTTGTTTGTTACTTGAAATTATGTTTATTTCTTTGCTGTTACAGAATACGATTTTTTTTTTCTTTCTGTTTTTATTATTTTTTTATCACATTTCTTGCTTCCACCTTTCTTCCGTCCAGGAATACGATCTGTTTTCTTTCTTCCTTTCTCTCTTTCTTTCTTTCACTCTCTTTCTTTGCTTCTTTCCTTCTCTTTCCTTATTTATTTCTTTTTATCTCTTTCTTTCCTTCTTTCGTTCTCTTTCTTTCTTCCTTTCTCTCTCTTTCTTTCTTCCTTTCTCTCTCTTTCTCCCTTTCTCTCTCTTCCTATCTCTTTCTCTCCCTTTCTTCCCTTCTTTCGACCAGGTGATCAAAACCTCTCCTTCCTCCCTCCCTCCTTTCCCCCTCTTCCCGCCTTCCCTCCCCTCCCTTCCCTTCCTCCCCTCCTCCCCTCCCCTCCCCTCCCTCCCCTCCCCCCCTCCCCTCCCTCCCTCCCCTCCCCTCCCCTCCCTACCCTACCTACCTACCCTACCTTAACCCCCCCCCTTTAAAAAAAAAAGGATCCCACGCCCATAATGGGAACCTTAGGCCGTGTCCTTGTCCGTGTTCTCTCACCAAATAAGCTCCCGCCGTATTTATGTCCTTTTTCCACAGTGACGTCACAATAGGTCCATGAATCACGGACGAACCTCTGAAATTTGCATATGACTGTCCTACTACCCCTTCCTCCCCCCCCTCCCCTTTCCCTCTCTCCTCTCCTCTCCTCTGCTCTCTCGCCTCACTCCCCATCCTTCGGTTCTTGTTCTTTGTGTCTCTTCTTCTCTTCTCTCTCTTTCTCTCTGTCTCTCTCTCTCTCTCTCTGTCTGTCTCTTTCTCTCTTCTCTCTCTCTCTCTCTCTCTCTCTCTCTCTCTCTCTCTCTCTCTCTCTCCTCTCTCTTCTCTCTCTCTCTCTCTCTCTCTCTCTCTCTCTCTCTCTCTCTCTCTCTCTCAATCGTTCGTATCATCATCTCTTCCTCCTCCTCCTCCTCCTCCTCTTCCTCTTCCCTCTCCTCTCCCCCCCTTCCTCCTTCCTCCTCCCTCCTCTCCTCCTCTCCTTCCATCCCTTCATCCCTTCCTCCCTCCCTCCCCCCCCTCCCTCCCCCCCCATGAGTTCAAACCCCTTTCCTTATCGCATTAAAAACCATTAAGCTAATGAGAAGAACCTTGTTGAACCTGAGTGAACCTCCATCGCGTGTTCAGGTGTTCCAAGTTTATTTTGCTGTGTCATTATTCCCGTTTATTCCTTCTTGTTATTACACTTTTGTTGTCATTTTTATTGAAATTGATTCTACTTTTTTTTCTTTTTACTGTTAGTTTTATTATTAAATTATTATTATTATTATTATTATTATTATTATTATTATTATTATTATTATTATATTATTATTATTATTATCATTATCATTACATTTATCGTAGTAGTATATTATTGTCATATTATCACCATCATTTTGATTTCCTTTCATTATTATTCAAAATCAACAACTCTTCCTCCTCCTCCTCCTTCCTCCTCTTCTCCTCCACCTCCTCCTCTTCCTCCTCCTTCCCTCTCCTCCTCCTCCTCCTCCCTCCTCCTCCTCCTCCTCCTCCTCCTCCTCTCCTCCCTCCTCCCTCTCCTCCCTTCTCCTCCACCTTCTCCTCCTTCTCCTCCTTCCTCCTCCTCCTCCTCCTCCTCCTCCTCCACCTCCTCCTCCCTCCTCCCTCCACCTCCTCCTCCTCCTCTCCTCCTCCTCCTCCCTCTCCTCCCTCCCTCCTCCTCCTCCTCCTCCTCCACCTCCTCCTCCTCCTCCTCCTCCTCCTCCCCTCCTCCTCCTCCCCTCCTCCTCCTCTCCTCCCTCCTCCCTCCTCCTCCTCCTCCTCCTCCACCTCCTCCCTCCCTCCCTCCCCCTCCTACTCCTCCTCCTCCTCCTCCTCCACCTCCATCCTCCTCCTCCTCCTCCTCCACCTCCTCCTCCTCCTCCCCTCCTCCTCCTCCACCTCCACCTCCCCCTCCTATCCTCCTCCTCCTCCCTCCTCCTCCTCCTCCTCCTCTCCTCCTCCACCTCCTCCTCCTCTCCCTCCTCCTCCTCCACCTCCTCCTCCTCCTCTCCACTCCACTCCCCCTCCTCCTCCTCTCCTCCCTCCTCCTCCACCTCCTCTCTCCTCCTCCACCTCCTCCTCCTCCTCTCCTCCTCCACCTCCTCCATCCTCCTCCCTTCCTCCTCCTCCTCCTCCGCCTCTCCTCCTTCCTCCTTCTCCTCCTCCTCCTCCTCATTATTATTATTATGACAACTACCATTCTTATTATTGTTGCTTTTGTTATCTCGCCTCGTTCTTTACAACTCGGGTCTGTGCGTCGCCGCCCGACACGTGTTGCTTGTGTTGGCACCTTGTTGAGCGACCGTTGTGTGTCGTTCTCTGTGTTGTGTGGTTGTGATTGTGATTTTCATGGCTTTTTCGATTTTTTTATATGTTTTATTTATTTATTTATTTATTATTATTTTTTTATAATTGGGAGTTAGGTTGTGATTATAATTTTCATGGCTTTTCAATTTATATATATATATTTTTTTTTTTTTTTCGATTTTTTTTCATAATTGGGAGTTAAATTATTGGTTTTTCTGCGTTTTGTTTGTATGTTTTCGTCGTGGTTGTGATTATAATTTCATTGCTTTTCAATTTTTTTATTTTTTATTTCTTAAAATTTTCGTATAATTGGGAGTTAAATTATTGGTTTTCTACGATTGTTTTGTATTTTTTGCTCGTGGTTGTGATTATGATTTTTATTGCTTTTTTACTTTTTTTATTTTCGCATAATTGGGAGTTAGATTATTGCTTTTCTGCTTTGTTTGTTTTTTAATGTGATTGGAAGGTTATTCTATTTGCTATATATAGTCGTAAATATTTTGTTGTTGATATATATTTTCTTTTTTCTTTTTTGCATTTGTATTTTTAATGTTTATAATGATGATAATGATAATTTTTATTTTTTTATATTCTTTGTTATGGTATTGTTATTTTTATCATTACCACCATGCATATTTTCATCGGTAATTTTTCTTTTCTTTTTATGGTATTTTCGCAATTCTCATCATTCCTACCCCACACATTTCCATCGGTATCCTTATCACTCTCTCTCTCTCTCTCTCTCTCTCATCTCTCTCTCTCTCTCTCCTCTCGTCTCTCTCTCTCTCTCTCTCTCTCTCTCTCTCTCTCTCTTCCTCTCTCTCTCTCTGCTCTTCTCTCTCTCTCTCTCTCTCTCTCTTCTCTCTCTCTCTCTCTCTCTCTCTCTCTCTCTCTCTCTCTCTCTCTTTCATCCCAAGTCCACGAAAATCCCTCTCCTTATCATGCCCTGTGGCCTGTGTCTATTTCCATCGCTATCTATCGTCTCTCCCTATGCCATTTTTTATTGTTAGTAATGTTATCGCCTGCATGATCACCCTTGCGGTGAGTGGTGTGGGCTCGAGACGCTACGTGGGGTGGTGTGAAAAGGGAGACAGGGAGAGAGGGAGAGAGGGGAGAGGGGAGAGGGAGGGGGAGGGAAGGGAGGGGAGGAGGGGGGGAAGGGGAGGGAGGGGGAGGGGGGGGAGGGAGAGAGGGAGAAGAGAGAGAGAGAGAAAGAGAAGGGAGGGAGAGGAGAGAGAGAGAGAGAAGGTGTCAGAGACAGACGCAGAGAGAGAGAAACAGATAGGCAGACATACAGGTATATAGAAAGAGAGACAGATTGAGAAGAGAGAGAGAGAGGTTATAGGGGGGGAGGGGGAGATGAGGGAGAGAAAGTGTCATCAACTCCCCTCACTCTCCTCTCCCGACGTTCGGTTCGGCAAATACTTGGCAACTCTCACCTTTTGACGTTCACCCCCCTCCCCCTCTCTTCGAACCTCTCCCCTCTCCCTTCTCCCCTCTCTTCTCCCCTTCCTTTTACCCTTCTCTCTCCCAGGTCTCCCCTTTCGCGGGGCCTCTCCCTCTCCCTCCTCTCCCAATCTCCCCTCTTCATCTCTCCTCCCCTTCCCTTTTTCCTTTTCCGTTTCCTCTCTCGGGTTCTCCCCCTTTCGCCTCTCCCTCTCCCTTTCCTCTCTCAATGCTCCCTTTTTACCTCTCCTCTTCCCTTCCTTTTCTTCTCCCTCCCACTCTTCCTCCCTTTCTTTCTCCTCTCCGTCTCTCCTCTCTTCTTCCCATCCCCTTTTCCCATTTTCTGCTCGTTCATCTTTTCTTCTACTTCTTTTACCCTTCCTTTCGCTTCACCTTCCCTTCTTCTCTCTCTCCTTCCCATTTCCACTTTCCCCCTCTCTCCCTTCTTCCCCTCTCTTAGGTATCTCCTCTACCTCGCCTTCTCTCTCCCTCTCTCTCCTTGTCTATCAATGCCCGTTTTTCTGCTTCGGTGTGCCTCTGTGGCGGGGCTTGCGGTTAAGAAGATTTTTCAATTCTAATTGCATAGAAATGGAGATGAGGACGAGAGAGGAGGAAGGGCGAGAGAGTGAGGTGGAGGAGGACGGAGGGAGGAGAAGAGAAGATGAACGGAGACGTAGAGGAGGGAGAGACGGAGAGAGGAGGAGGAGAGGGGGAGGGAGAGGAGAGAGAGGGAGAGAGAGGAGGGGGATGAAGGGAGAGAAGGGGGCAAGGAGGGAAAACGAGGAGAAAGGGGGATGGATGAGAGAGAGAAAGAGAAGGAGGGAGAGACAGAGAGAGGAGGGAGGAAGAGAGATCGAGGAGAAGAGAGAGAGAGAGAGGAGAGGGAGAGAGGAGGAGGAGGCGAATACGGCAGGACGAGGAGGAAGGATAGGGGAGAGTGCCAGAGAGGGACGAGGAGAGAGGGTATCAGGAAGGGGGGTTGGGGTGAAGAAAGGGGGGGTGGATTCATAGACCTGTACAGTGTCAGCCGAAACCAATTGACACTACCCAGCTTCCTTCGTCTCTCTTGCTCGGTCTCGCGTGCGGAGGCGTCGTCGTCTGCTGCGGGGCGGGGGTGGGGGGGGGCCGTGGCGGGCGGTGTCGGGTCTCTGAGGCTCGCGGCGGGGGTGCGGGGGTGCTCTCTCGGTGGCTCTGCCGTCTCTCCCTGGCGTGGCTCTGCCTCCCCCTCCCTCCCTCGGCCCTCCGCTCCCTCCCTCGCCTCCTCTCTCTCTCATCTCTCTCCTCTCTCTCCTCTCTCTCTCTCGCTGCTCTCTCTTGCCTCCTCTCTTCTCGTCTCTGCTCTTCTCCTCGGTCTCTCGCGTCTCTGCTCTGCCCTGCTGTCTCATTGCTTGTAGTTTCGTGCGTTCTGTGCCACATTCTACGTGTTCTCTCCTCTTTGTTGTTTTTTTCGGGGGGAGATAGACGAGAGAGAAAGGGGAAGGTTCATATCACATCATGTCATATCATGTTATATCGTTACTTGAAGTGATTATATATCAGCTTACGGGTTCTCGTTAATGAGAGGGGAATATATTCTTTCCTCTTTCTTCTTCTCCTTTCCTTTCCTTCTCCCTCACTCTTACCCTTACCTTCTCTTCAGAGAGGAGAGGAGAGAGAGAAAGAAGGAGAGAGAGGAAGAAGAGAGAGGAGAGAGAAAAAGAGAAGGGGTGGGGGAGTGTTAAAGAAAAGAAGAGAGAAAGAGAGAGAGAGAGAGAGAGAGGGAGAGAGAGAAGAGAGAGATGAGTAGAAGAGAGAGAGAGATAGTGGAGAAAGAGAGAGAAAGAAAAGAGAAGACGAAACAGAGAAAGAGAAACAGACAGACAGACAGAGAGAATGACCCTCCAACCAGTCTGCTTCTCCAAGACGGTCGAAGAGTAATTGACATGAGTCGACTCGAGATGACTTTCTTCTCGTATGACGTAATGACCTCAATGACACCATGACATGAATAATGAGATGACGGACGCAAAATCACGCCATCAAAGGAAAAATAATAAGAGATATGACAGAATAAATGAATAAATTGTCTTGTGATTCGGGAGAAGGAGAGAGAGAATAAAAAGAGATAAAATAAAGAGAGAGAGAGAGAGCAGAGGATCTTGAGAAAAAGTTCGTGATTTAGAGAGAAGGAAAAAAAATAAAAACATAAATAAAAAATAAAGAAAAAAAGGGTGTTAGGTGTATATATTAATGACGGCAATGATAGAGATGAGAATAAAAATAATAAAATGATAAATAATAAACATAGATAGTAAAATAAATGATAAATGATAGACAAATTAAATAATAACATAAAATGCATAAGAGAGGGTAACAATAAGATGATAAATTTAAAATGAGTAAGTGAATAAAACAATAGATGAATAAATAAAAATAAATAAAAAATAAATAATTAAATGAATAATAAAGTGTGCATAACAAACAATAAATAATACATGATAAGTATAATAAACAATAAATAATTAAGAGATGAATGAGTAATAAACAAATAATAATAATAAAATGATCGGTGGTTGAGTGCCACAGGGTGACCGAGGCCACGGATGTCGACCCCACTCCTGCTGGTGGCGAAGGGCAGAGAGGGCGCGAGGACACGTGGTGTATTTTTTCCTTTTCTTTTGTTTTATCTCATTTCTTTTTTGTGTTTATTCTGTTGTTGTTATTTTATTTGTTTTGGGTTTTTTTGTTTTTTGGTTTGTTTTTTTTTTTTTTTTTTTTTTTTTTTTTTTTTTTTTTTTTTTTTTTTTTTTTTTTTTTTTTTTTTTTGTTTTTTTTTTTTTGGGGGGGTGGGGAGGTATTGAGTCCTTTCTTCTCTTTTCTTTTTGTGTTTGTC
>NW_020868327.1:126000-131000 GCF_003789085.1 Penaeus vannamei
CTCTCTCTCTCTCTCTCTCTCTCTCTCTTCTCTCTCTCTCTCTCTCTCTCTCCTCTCTCCTCTCTCTCTCTCTCTCTCTCTCTCTCTCTCTCTCTCTTCTCTCTCTCTCTCTCTCTCTCTCTCTCTCTCTCTTCTCTCTCCTCTCTCTCGCTCTCTCCTCTTCTCTCTCTCTTCTCTTTCTCTCTCTCTCTCTCTCTTTCTCTCTCTCTCTCTCTCTCTCTCTCTCTCTCTCTCTCTCTCTTCTCTCTCTTTCTCTTCTCTCTCTTCTCTCTCTCTCTCTCTCTCTCTCTCTCTCTCTTCTCGACTCTCTCTCTTCTCTCTCTCTCTCTCATTCTCTCTCTTCTCTCTCTCTCTTCTCTCCTCTCTCTCTCTCTCTCTCTTTCTCTCCCTCTCCCTCTTCTTTTCTCATTCTTTTTTATCTTCCACGTCTCTTCATCAGCGATCTCCTTTTTTTTCTCTATCCTTCCCTCCCCTCCCTCCTCCCTCCCTATCCCTCGCCTCCTCCCCCCTCCTCCCACCCTCCCCTCCCTCCCTCCCCTCCCCCTCCCCTCCCATCTCTCCTCTCCACCTCCTCCACCCTACCCCCTCTCTCTCCCCCTCCCTCTCTCCCCCCCTTCCCGTAAGCCAGCGTCGAAACCCGTGCGCTGTAATACTCCCCCCCTCTCCACTCCCTCCTCGTCCCAGTCGACTCCCCCATCCCTCCTCCCTCTCCCCCCCTTCCTCCCCTCCCCCGAGGAGGGTGGCTGCTCTCTCCTCCCTCCCTCTCTCCCCCCTTCCCCGCAAGCGCAGCGGTCGAAACCCCTCGCTGTAATCTCCCCTCCCCTCCTCCCTCTCCCCCTCCGCCTCACCTCGATCCTCGCCTCCCTCTCCCCACCCGCTCCCTCACCCTCCCCCTCTCTCTCCCTCCCCTTGCTCCCCTTTTCCCTTTCCCCCCATTCCCCGCAGCCAGCGTCGAAACCCTCGCTGTTAACTCCCCCCCTCCCCCCTCCTTCCTCTCCTCCCCTCCGCTCCCACCCTCGCCACCCCTCCTCCCTTCCCCTCCCCCCCTCTCCTCCCCTCCTCCCTCCCTCTCCCCCCCCCTCCCCCGTAACGCGTCGAAAGCCCCTCCGCTGTAATCTCCGCTCCGCCTCCCCCTCCCCCCTCTCCCCCTCTTCCCTCCTCCCTCCCTCCCTTCCTCCCTCCCAGCACCCTCCCACCCTCGCCGTCCTTCCCCTTCCCCCCTCTCCCTCCCCTCCCTGCCTCCCTCTCCCTCCCCCCGCTTCCCGCAAGAGCGTCGAAACCTCGCTGTAATCCTCCCCCCCTCCCCTCTCCCTTCCCTCTCCTCCCCTCCCTCCCTCCTTCCCCCTCCCCGCTCTCCCATCTTCCCCTACCTCTTCCGCCCTCCTTCCCCCCCCCCTTCCCCCGCGCCAAGCGTCGAAACCCTCGCTGTAATCTCCCGTCCTCCCCTCCTTCCCTCTCCCTCTCCCTCCCACCTACCCACGCCTCCTCCCTTCCCCTCCCCCCTCTCGACCACCTCCCTCCCTCCCGTCCCTCTCGCCCCCCGCGCCCTTGCCCCGTATAACACCAGCGCTCGAAAACCCCCTCGCTGTAATCTCCCCCCCTCCTCCCTCCTCTCCCCCTCTTCCCCTCCTATCTCCCCTCCCTTCCTCCCCTCGCCTTCCCTCCCCCCCTCTCCCTCGCCTCCCTCCTCGCTCCCTTCCCTCTCCCCCCCCTTCCAGCCGCGAAGCCAGCGTCGAAACCCTCGCTGTAATCTCCCTACCCCTCCCTCGTCCCTCCTCTCGCCTCCTCCCTCCCCATCCTTCCCCCTCACCCCCCTCGTCCATCTCCCCCCTCCCCTCCCACCCCTCTCTCCCTCCCCCTTCCTCGCAAGCCAGCGTCCGAAACCCCTCGCTGTAATCTGGGCGTAATGAAACCCTCCCTCCGAAAGCGTAGCGTTTGGCGGGCGTGATGCCAAAGGTATTCCTCCCGGGCGGTCGTACCAACGGGGTATAACGGTACCATAAAAAACGTACCCCCCCCTTAACGATCTTGGCGGCCGGCGACTCTGCAAAAGGGGGAGAGATTTGGACTTCTCTTTCTCCCTTTTCTCTTTGCTTTTTTCTCTTCTCTTCTCTTCTTTCTTATTCCATCCTCCCTTAGTTCCAAATTATTATTATTTTTTTATATTATTATTATTATTTTTTTTTAATTTTTGTATTTTTTCTTCTATTTTCCCTTTTCTTATCCCATTCTCCCTTATTTCCAAATTATCTTTTTTTTATCTTCCCTTCTCTTTACCTCTCATTTTTTTCTTTTCTTGTCTCTTGTTTTTCACTCTTCTGTTCCTCCTATTTCTAAGTTTCTTATTTTTTTCTCTTCTGCCCCTTCTCTTTCTTCTCAATTTCTCTTCTTATCTTTTATTTTTATCTTCTGCCCCTCCTCTTTCCTCTTCTTATTTTTTCTCTCTCTTTTGCTCTTTTTCTTTCTCCTCTACTCAATTTTTTTTTCTCTTCTGTCCCTTCTCTTTCTCCTCTTTACTCTCTTTATTTTTTTCTCTCCTGCCTCTCCTCTTTTCATTTTTTCTCTTCTGTTTCTCCTCTTTCTCCGCTTTACTCCTCTTCTTCTCTTCCTTTCTTTTCTCTTTCCTTCCCTTCCCCCTTTTCCTCTTTATTCCGCTTCTTATTTTTTTTCTCTTTTGTCACCCCTCTTTCGGCTCTTTACTCCAATTCTTCTTATATTTTTTTTCTCTCCTCCCCTCCTCTTCTCTTCTCTCTTCTCTATCCCTCCTCTCGTCTTTGTCCTCTCCTTCCCCTCTTCTCTCGTTTCTTCTTCCCCTTCCTCTTCTCCTCTCTCATTCTTATCTTCTCTTTCTCTTCTCCTCTTCCTCCTTCTCTTCTCCTCTTTTCTCCCTTCTTCCTCATTCTTCTTCTTCCTCATTCCCCTTTCCTCCCACCTCCACCTCCTTCCTCCTTCTACGATTCGTACTCAATCCTCCAACCTCTCCTCTTTTATCCTTTCCTCCCCCTCCAACCCCTCTTCCTCTCCCCTCTCCTCTCTCCCTTAACCCTTATCCCACCCCCTTCATCCTACAATTGAACTATGGGACTTTCCTCTTTCCTCCTCCTACTCCCTCCATGCTCCTACCCTCTTCCCCTGACACCCACCCCTTACCACCTTCCCCTCCGACCTCTCTGATACCCACCCCCTTCCCCTGATCCCCTACCTCCCTCCCCTAACCCCTATCTCCCTCCCCCTTCTTCTGACCCTACCTCCCCCCCTGACCCCTATCTCCCTCCCCCCTTCCCTGATACCCACTCCCTTCCCCTGATCCCTCTCTTCTTCCCCAGACCCCTACCTCCTTCCCCCTCTCTCCCTGATACCCACCCCCTTCCCCTGACCCCCTACCTCCCTCCCCTCACCCCTATCCTCTTCCCTCCAGACCTCTACCCCTCCGGCCCCCTGTTCTACAATACCCCCACCCCCCACCCCCCCCTACCAAGCTCCATCCATCTCCATAGTTCCTTTCTCTCTTAACAAAAAAAAAAGGAAAAAAAAATCACATCGATTTGCTACAACCGAATTGTCAGGGAGCGACAGTAATAAAGGGGAGATGAATAGAGATATAGGCAGATAAATAGAAGAACCGGATAGATGAATAAAGAGAAGAATTGAGGAAGAGAAAGGGAGATTAGACAGCTGTCTGATAAGTAAATAGATTTATGAACATGTAGACTGATTAATAGGTCGAACATATGGATAGGTGGATCAGGCAGACATAGATAGATAGATAGATAAAAAGAGAAATAGAGAGAGAGAGAGAGAGAGAGAGAGAGAGAGAGAGAGAGAGAGAGAGAGAGAGAGAGAGAGAGAGAGAGAGAGAGAGAGAGAGAGAGAGAGAGAGACGAGCGAATACAACATACACACATTATGCTGTCTGTTTTGCACCATAGCCTATGCCTTGTATCTGTACCCTATTAACATAAACACTGACGCATGATACACTCTGTTTGCATGTATATAAAACTTCTTTCACAAATTTCACATCATTATTTGACATTAATACTTTTGCCCCCCCCCCCACACACACTACAACACACACACACACACACACACACACAACACCACACGACACACACACACACACATACACACCTACACACACACACACACACACTAAACACACACACACACTACACGCATTCTCATCCTCTTCCTCATTCCTCCTATCATTATTCCTCCATATATCCACCCCCTCCCCCTCCCCAAGACCCCCCTAAATTATTGGCTAAGACGAAGCATCTTCCCCTGGAGACACATCCACTGCAAGCCGGGTTCTGTGCGCTGACCTCATCCATGGGCAGTCTGCTTCAAGGGCCTCTGATTTTTTGCAGTTATCGCCTGTCAGTTAAAGAATTAAGAACGTAACACACACACACATACAACATTCACATTCACACATGCATTCAACACACACACACACATTCACATTCCACCATACATTCAAACACACACACATACATTCAAACACACACACACACAACACACACAAGAACGTGTATGAGTGTGTGGGTGTATGTGTGTGTGTGTGTGTGTGTGGTGTGAGAGAGAGAGAGAGAGAGAGAGAGAGAGAGAGAGAGAGAGAGAGAGAGAGAGAGGGAGAGAGAGAGAGAGAGAGAGAGAGGAGAGAGAGAGAGAGGGAGAGAGAGAGAGAAAGAGAGAGAGAGAGAGAGAAGAGAGAGAGAGAGAGAGAGAAGAGAGAGAGAGAGAGAGAGAGAGAGAGAGACGTAAGGTATCCACAAAAGAAAAGATTTCGAAATTCTAAGACGTCCTGGAGAGAAAGTGTCTCCCTCTACATTTCTACAACAGTTGTCATTCCGGCGACAGGGGAAATAATCAGGATTTTCTTTGCTCTGTCAAGGATCTGTCAGATGGTTAAGATTCTACGAAAAAAAAGAGACTCTTACATTCCAACAGATCTTTTGTTTTTGATAGTTTCTTTCCATTTTTTGTGTGTTTTATGG
>NW_020868327.1:148500-151000 GCF_003789085.1 Penaeus vannamei
CAGCCAATCAATCTCTGGCAGTCCCGTTCCAGCAAAGTCGGCCTTGATTGAGTTACAATCTGCTCTTCAAAACACTCGAGGGAGGTCACTTCAGGTCAGATGAGAACCGAATCATTTCCGGCAGAGTTACTGGGCCTCCATTTCCACCTGGAGAGCCCTTCCAACACAATTTGCTTCCGATGCACACGCACAGACACGCACACGCACACGCACTCGTATATTCGAATTAAAGCTTAGAGACGAGCTCCGTCCGTCCTCAGGTCGCCTTGGATGCCGACGTCGTCCGCGGCCAGCTTCCCGATGCCCTCGACGCTGCTCGCCGTCCGGAGGGCAGGCGACGCAGGCACAGGGCGAGAGGCGAGCGTCCCCTCGGCCGCTGGGGCGTCGGGCCGACCTCGGAGGTGCTTGAGGCTCAGCTGGGGAGGCTGGCGACACAGGCGGGCCCGGAGGTGCTCGCACAGGCGGCTGCTGCTGCTGCTGACGAGGCTCCTGGCGGGTGCGGAGGGTGGCTTGAGCGGGCTCGCGGGCGCTTCTAGCGGCTGTGGCAGCGGTGGGCGGTGCTGGTGAGCTCTGCCGAAGGGGACGTGATGCCCCTGATGGCTGCGGCGAGCAGCAAGTGGCGGTGGCGGCGGTGAAGGAGGCCGGCGTGCGTGTGTGCCGGCGACGCGCTCGGTGAGGACTAAGAGCCGGGCAGGTCGACTGGCACAACAGGGCGGCCGTCAGGAAGAGAAGGTGGAGGAGGGAGGAGCGAGCACATCGATCGGCGCGGCGCTGGCCGCCCTCGCCCGCTCGCGCTCCCCCGCTCCCCCGCGCCCGCCCGTCCCTCCGAAGGGCCGCCGCGACCCGACCCGCCGCGGCAGCATCCCAGCTCTCATCTTCGCCACAGCATCGCGCCGCCATCCTTCCTCGCCGCCGCCGACAGCACATCGGAGAGCCTTCCGACGCCCGCAGAGCCCTCCGACGCCGCCCTCCACGCCCAAGCCTCGCCGTTGCTACCTGGGCGCCGCCTCGAGTGCAACCTCCCCTCCCGCCTCCCTCCCTCCCCCTCCCCGCTCTTCCCTCGCCCTCCTCCTCGCCCTCCATCCACTACTTTCTCATCAAGCGCCTCTTTCACTAATATTTATTGCATCATCACAGACTTCACTTATTTACGCAAGCTTCTGCGATCAATTGCAGCTTTGCCGTCGTAAATCTCCCCCTTTTTCAACCTCAATATTCAAAAATCAAGACCAGCTTCCCTTCTCAGCAATTTAACATAGTCTCCCCATACAAAATCTTCTTCGTCGCCGTTTTCTAACCGAGCTTCATTTCCGTGACAATGAAATCATTATCATCTTCATTACCATTCTTAATAAATGCTGCGTAATTAGTGAGTTGCAAATGCCTCCACTGTTCATTATGCACCACGACTCCACTACCTCCGTGCATCGAAAACCTTGCAATATGGCTTCAACGTTGCAAAAATGTCGCCACAACCCTATTCGTTTCTGGTTTTGAATTCATTTTCATCTGTATTCAAAACTTCATTTTACCGATCATCAACTTCAATATGATTTCTTATCGGAATATTTTGTTCTAGAATAATATAGAATTTTGCGATATCTATTAACGGGTTTGTAATAATAATATATCAATAATTCTGCTACTGCAACAACAGTAATCAGTAATAATGATAATAATGATAATGATCATAATATTACTATTAATAATAGTAATAATAGTAATAATTGTAATGATAACAATTAATAATAATGATATAATAAATAAAAAATATAATAATAAATGGTAATAAATATGATGATGATGATGATGATAATAATATTAATACTAATACTGCTACTAATAGTAATCATGATAATAAAAACAATAATAAAACAAACAAAATAAGCAGCAATATTAAGAATAATAACAATAAAATCAATAACAATAATAATAACAACAATAGCAATAACAGCAGTAGTAGCAGCAATAATAACAATAGCAGTAGTAGTATTAGTGGTAGAAGTACAGTAGTAGTAATAGTAATAGTAGTAGTAATAATAGTAGTAGTAGTTGCAGCAGTAATAGTAGTAGCAATAATGATAATGAAAATGTAAATGATAAATATGGCAATGATGATAGTAATAGCGATAATAATAATAATAAAATAATAATAATAATATAATAATATATAATAATAATAATAATAATAATAATAATAATAATAATAACAATAATGATGAACAAATAACCATAACAATAATATAATTATAATAATGATAATAATAACAATAATGATAAGAAATAATAATATAATAATATTGTAATAGCAAGAGAGAGAAAGAGAGAGAAGAGATGAGAAAGAGAAAGGAGAAGAGAGAGAGAGAAAGAGAGAAAGAGAAAGAGAGAGAGAGAGAGAGAGAGAGAGAAGAGAGAAGAGAGAGAGAGAGAGAGAGAGAGAGAGAGAGAGAGAGAGAGAGAGAGACAGAGACAGAGACAGAGACAGAGACAGAGAGACAGA
>NW_020868327.1:153500-163500 GCF_003789085.1 Penaeus vannamei
CAAACCTATGTCTGCATGCGCACATCCGCGTGTATGTACCAGACGCTCAAAAAGTCGCATGGAACATTCCCTTTAATGGAACAAAGGGTAAGTGAAATAACTTCATACAGAGACAAAACAAATAATAAAATCAAATCCCCAGATGGTCCCAACTCGGCATAAAACTTGTGAAAGATTGCCACCTTGGGAAAGATCAATCTCTTCCGCCCCTCCCCCACCTTCCCTCTCCCCTCTCCCCTCCCCCTCTCTCCTCCCTTCCCCTCGTCCCCTCCCTCGCCCTCCTCCCCTCTCCCCCTCTCCCCTCTCCCCTCCCCTCCCTCCCGTACCCCTCCCCCTTCCCCTCCCTTTCCCGTTTTCTCTCTTCCCCTTTTCCTCTTCCTCCCTTCTCCTACCCTCCTCCCCTCTCCCCTTCTCACCCTCTTCTTTTCCCCTTCCTCCACCTCTTCCCTCTCCCCTCTCCCCTCCCTCTCCTCTCTCCCCTATCCCTTCACACCCTCTTTCCTCTCCCCTCTCTCACCCTCCTTCTTTCTCTTTCCCCTTCCCTCTCCACCTCTTCCCTCTCCCCTCACCTCGCTCCCTCTCCCTCAACCTCTCTTCCTCCACCCGCTTCCCTCTCCCCTCTCTTCTCCCCTCTTCTCTCTCCTCCACTCCCTTCCCCTCCCTCACTCCCTCTCCCCTCCCTCCTTACCTCTCCCCTCTCCATCCCCACCTATTCCCTCCACCTCTTCCCTCTCCCTCCTTATCCCCTCTCCCCTCCTTCCTCCCCTCCCTCCCCCCCATTTCCTCCTCACCTGCCAGCACTCTATGTAATTTAAAGGGGTAATAATCTACCACCGGTACACTGGTGCAATGCTCCGCTACACGATGAAATGAAGGGCACTGGTGAAAAAAGGAGCGGGTAGAGAGGCTTGTTTTGGGAAGGGAGAGGAGGAGGAAGGAGGGGGGAGGAGGAGGAGGAGGAGGAGGAGGGAGGAGGAGTTAGAGGAGGTGGAGGAGTTAGGAGGAGGAGTTGTTAGGGGCGAGGATGAGGAAGGGAGGAGGGGTAGGGGTGGACTTCTTTTTTTTAGGGGAGGGGGGGCCGAGGATGGGAGGAGTGAGAGGAGGAGGGAGAGGTGTTGGGGCGGGGATGAAGGAGGCAATCGAGGAGGTGAAGGAGATGAGGGGAGGAGGAGAGGGAGGAGGAGTGTTGGGGAAAGAGGAGGAGGATGGTTGGGAGGAGGAGGGCTTGGCTTGAGGAGGTGGAGTTTTTTGGTGTGTGTAGTGAGAGGAGGGGGATGGTATGGTATAGGGGGGGACGGAGGAGGAGGAGGAGGGGTATTAGGGTGGGGGTGAGGAGCAGGGAGAGGAGGAGGAGGAGAGAGAAGAGGAGGAGGAGGAGAGGAGGAAGAGAGGAGGAGGAGGAAGAGCGGTATTAGGGGGGGGGAAGGGCGGAGGAGGAGGGGAGGAAGGGAGGAGGAGGAGGAGGAGGAAGAGGAGGAGGAGGAGGAGGAGGAGGAGAGGAGGGGAGGAGGGGAGGAGGAGCGAGAGGAGGAGGAGGCGAAGGAGTTAAGGGGGGAGAGGTGGAGCAGAGAGCAGGAGGAGGGAGGAGGAGAGGAGGAGGAGGAGGGAGGGGGAAGAGAAGAGTAGCGGAAGTGAGAGGGCGGAGGAGAAGAGGAGGAGAAGGAGACTGGGAGGAGGAAGAGGGGGGGAGGAGGGGGAGGAGGTACGAGGTGGAGTGGAGATGGAGGTGGAGTGAGGTGAGGAGGAGGAGGAGAGAGAGGGAGGAGGAGGAGGGGTGTTGAAGTGGGGAGAGAGTGGGAGGGCGAGGAGGAGGGTTGGTGAGTGTGAGAAGTGAGAAGGGCAGGTGACCCGAGATAGGAGGAGGAAGAGAGGGAGTAAGGTTAGCGAGGACTTGGCGACGAGGAAAGGAAGAAGGAGGAGGGAGGGAAGAGTGAGGGGGGAAGGAAGGAGGAGGAGGAGGGAGGAGGAGGAGGAGGAAGGAAGAGCAGAAGAAAGAAGAAGAAGGAAAAAAGAAGAAGAAAGGATGACGGGTTAGGAAGGTGATGGGATGATTTGATTGATTAACAATAATGAATAATATCAATAATAATAGTAATAAAAATGGAATTTTATAATGATGATGATGAACACTCTAATAACAATAGTATGACAATAACAATAACAATAACACATAATAGAATATAATAATAATAATAATATATAATAATAATAATAATAATAATTATAATAATAATTGATAATAAACAAAACAATTAATACAAAATAAACCAATTAATTTGAATCTAGAATAAAAATAAGTATTCATGAGTTAATGAGAACACATAACAAAGAAATGAGTTAATAGTGGGAATAGATGGAGTAGCGGGTGGGGTAGTAATGATAAGGGTGGAGATAACAGGTAGATGATAATAATTGTTGTATGATGGTGGGTGGGTGGTAGAGGCAACTTGGTGAACTTAATTATATAAAAATAAGCATGATAACGAGTAACTTAATACAGTACTTTATCATTATTATTGTAATGTAATACATGAAAATTCGATATCAGAATACGAGGTGTATCAGATAATAAGAAGAAGATTTAAGAAGAATAAAGGAGTAAGAATAAAGAGAGGAAGAAAGAAGTGGGAAAGATTATAATGGTGTTAAAAAGAAGAAGTATGTATAGTAGAGAATAGAAAGATGGATTAAGTATAGGAGATAGAAGATTAGAGTAGTAGTAAAAGTAAAGAAAAGAGGAGAATGAGAGAAAAGGAAGAAGAAAAACGATAAGAAAAAAGAAAAGAAAAGTGGTATAGGAAGAAGAAGAATAATAAAAAGTGTACTGTTGTGATCGCGTACTATGTCATCGACACACTATATTATATAGGGGTTATGTGTGTGATTAATGGTGTGAGGGTTGTAGGTTATATAATAGGTAATATAATATATATATATATAATAGTATATATAATAATTATTTTATATTATATATATATATATATATATATACTATATATATTATATATATATATATATACATAACAATAAGAAATAAAATATACTAGACGGATAAATATATAATAATATAATCCATCTAATTAATCAGTGACTGACACTATCAATATTGTGAATAACGATGACATTTACCCCAAACAATATTAACTGTGGGATTAATAATCAAATGGTAGATCCTTAAAATTCTGAAAAAAATGATAATAATAATAATAATAAATAAAAAATAATAAATACATAAAAATAAATATTAAATAAAATAATGAAAAAAATAAAAAAATATAAAATTAAATGAAACTAACAATTTATGAAGAAACATCACAATACCAGTCGTTCTAAAATAATTGATTTTTTTTGTCAATTAACGTAACAGACTTTACTGAAAAAAAGACGTGAATGAAAATGAAGAACTGAACAACTGATATCTGCTTTAAGAAGTGGATCAATTTAATTAGTAAATGGACACATAAAGATATTCATGCGAAAATCGTGACTTTTGTTGATCTTCAATAACATTGTTAATTTTGATGGTATTGATGAAAGAGGAAGAGGACAGAGGAGGAGGAGGAGGAGAGGAGGAGAGGAGGAGGAGGAGGAGGGGAGGGGGGGGAGGAGAAGGAAAAGGAGGAGGGCCGAAGGAGAACAAGCGAAGAGGAGACGATGATGAATGATGATGATGATGATGATTGATGATGATGATGATGATGAATGATAGATGATGATGATGATGATGATGATAGATGATATGTGATGATAAATAATAATAATAATAATAAATAAAATAATAACACAATTAATTACCAATAATAAAATAATAATTGAAAAATAATATCAACAGTAATAATAACAACAAACAATAGTAATAGACATAGTAGTAGTGGTAATGATAATAATAACAATGAAAATTATGATGGTATACCAACAGCAATAACAATAATAATATAAAAATAACATGATAACGATAACAATAATAACAACGTGATAATTTAACCTTAAAATTCGATAATCAGAAATTACAGATGGATCAGATAATAAGAAAAGAGAAAAGAAAAAGAAAGAGAAAAAAGAAATAAAGAAAATTATATATATACATACATAACATACATACATACATATATATATTTATATATATATATTATATATATATATATATATATATTATATATATATATATACATAACAATGAGAAATAAAATATAACTAGGACGGATAATCAATAATATCAATAATAATATAATCGAGCTAATTAATGTCTGACACTATCAATATCGTAATAACGATGATATTTACCCCAACAATATTAACTGATGTGATTAATAATCAAATGTAGATGCTTAAAATTCTGAAAAAATGATATAAATAATAATAATTAAAATAAATAAATAAATAAAACAAATAAATACATTAAATAAAATAAGAAAAATAAAAAATTTAATGAAACTAACAATTTATAAGAACATCATAATGCCAGTTGTTCTAAAATAATTGATTTTTTTTTTGTCAATTACCGTAACAGACTTTACTGAGAAAGAACGTGAATGAAAATGAAGAACTAAACAACTGATATCTGCTTTAGGAAGTGGATCAATTTAATTAGTAAAATGGCACACACAACAGATATTTTCATGCGAAAATCGTGACTTTTGTTGATCTTCAATAACATGTTAATTTTGATCGTTTTGATGAAGAGGAGGAGAGGAGGAGGAGGAGGAAAAGGAGGAGGAAAAGGAGGAGGAGGAGTATGAGGAGGAGGAAAAGGAGGAGGAGGAGGGAGAAGGGAGGAAAGAGGAAGAGGAGGAGGAGGAGAGAAGGAGGAGAAGGAGGAGGAGGAAAGAGGAGGAGGTGGAGGAGGTGGAGGAGATGGAGAGATGGAGGAGGAGGAAGAAGAAAGAAGAAAGGAGGTACACTTTTTATATGATATATATAAAAGTGATTAATCTTTATTTGGATTTATTTACAGTTTCTTATAAAGGTTATTAAAATTATTATCAAAATATATATATATATATATATATATATATTATATATATATATATATATAATATATATATATATATATATATATATATATATATATAATATATATATATATATATATATATATATATATATATATATATATATAATATATATATATCGATTTTCGAAATCGTCTTCATCAACTGGGATTAATCATAATCATCACCATCAGCAAAATTATCACCACCATCATCACCATTACCATATAATCACCACCATCATCACCCACATCACCAACGAGACAGAATCCAGCATCGCATCCTCATTCTCAGTCATCACCACTCATCACCCTTATAAAGATTATTCCGAAAAAGGCATCTCGAAAACACTCTAAATCTAAGTTATTTTGAAGGAGGAAGGAGGAAGAGGAAGAGGAGGAGGAGAGAGAGAGGAGGAGGAGGAGGAGGAGAGGAGGAGGAGAGGAGGAGGAGGAGGAGGAAGAGGAAGGAGAAGGAGGAAGAAAGAAAAGGAAAAGGACGAGGAATAGGAGGTATACGAATAAAAAAGATGATTATGAAGATGAAGATGAAGATGAAGAGTAAGATGAAGATGAAGTGAAGATGATGAAGATGAAGATGAAGATGAGATGAAAGATGATGATAAGATGAATGAGATGATGATAAAGGATGAAGAATGAAGATGATGATAATGATGATGAAAATAAGGACATGATGATGACAGCAAGGACAACAAGGCAGACGAAGAAGGAGAACGAGAATAAGAAGAAAGAGGAAGAAAAGGAAGGAGGAGGGACAGGGCGGAGAGTAACCGAGTCGGTTCGCGTCCTACAACTTTAAAAGATCCCGGCACACCACTCGCTCGGGCTATAGTTCAATGTCCGACAGCCCGCGTCTACAGTAGGCACCTCTCTTTCTTTCGAGGTCCACCTGCGAGATCAGGAGAGGGGAGGGGGTTCAGGAGGGGGGGGTTCAGGGGGCCAGGGGGAAGGGGGGGAGGGCACTGTGACGCACTGTGTATGCTCGAACAGTGCCACCAGCTCGTACGTGGCCTCCTGCTTTCCCCCTCCCCCTCCCCCCATCCCCATCTGACAGCGCAGTCGACCTCCCTCCCACGCAGGACGACCACGTTTCCACTCTGAGATAGCGAATGCGAAGTTTGGCAACGCCGCATTAAAATCCGTAGAGTTCCTTTGATGGCATTGTAAAGGTCGATATCTGAGACCTGCTGGGAATTTTTTCCCTCTCCACACATACCATACACACACGCAAACGGGGGCGCACGCAAACGCACATGCATGCACACGTACGAGAACACGCATGCACGAGTGAACACACCCAACCACATACAGTGACTCGTAAACAAACGGTTCTTCAACGCGTAGAACTTCGATACACACATACACAGCTATCAGAGTATGTGTATGAATGTTAACTACTCCAGAGGGTCGATAAGGAAAGGTATATTACACATTGAAACAAGAGAAAATGAAAGATTTTTTTTTCTCCCTTCTCTCTCCCTCCCTCTCAGCTTCCCTTTGACAATGGTGTAACATTACGAACCCCCCCTCCCCCCTCCCCCCCTTCCCCCCACACGCCAGTCCATGAAAATCCAATGCTGCTCCGGTACCCCCCCCCCCTCCCCTCTTCTTTTAAAGAAATTTTCCAGCTGCTTATGTATTGTCTTATTTCAATTGCTTGCGTCGGTCCACTCAGATATAATGGAGAAGAAATATAGTCCATAGACGATTATACACACCACAACACACACACACACACCACACACCACACACACACACACACTCGGGCTATAGTCAATGTCCGACAGCCCCGTCTACAGTAGGCACCTCTCTTTCTTTCGAGGTCCCCTGCGAGATCATAGGAGGGGGGAGGGGGTTCAGGAGGGGAGGGGGGAGGGCACGGCCTCGAACAGTGCTAGTGGCCTCTGCTTCCCCTTCCCCTTCCCCCTCCCCCCACCCCATCCCATCTGACAGCGCAGTCGACCTCCCTCCCACGCAGGACGACCACGTTTCCACTCTGAGATAGCGAATGCGAAGTTTGGCAACGCCGCATTAAAATCCGTAGAGTTCCTTTGATGGCATTGTAAAGGTCGATATTTGAGACCTGCTGGGAATTTTTTTTCCCTCTCCACACATACTCACACACGCAAACGGGGGCGCACGCAAACGCACATGCATGCACACGTACGAGAACACGCATGCACGAGTGAACACACCCAACCACATACAGTGACTCGTAAACAAACGGTTCTTCAACGCGTAGAACTTCGATACACACATACACAGCTTTCAAAGTATGTGTATGAATGTTAACTACTCCAGAGGGTCGATAAGGAAAGGTATATTACACATTGAAACGAGAGAAAATGAAAGATTTTTTTTTTCTCCCTTCTCTCTCCCTCCCTCTCAGCTTCCCCTTGACAATGGTGTGTAACATACGAACCCCCCCTCCCCCCCCCTTCCCCCCACACGCCAGTCCATGAAAATCCAATGCTGCTCCGGGTACCCCCCCCCTCCCCTCTTCTTTTAAGAAATTTTCCAGCTGCTTATGTATTGTCTTATTTCAATTGCTTGCGTCGGTCCACTCAGATATAATGGAGAAGAAATATAGGCATAGACGATTATACACACACACACACACACCACACACACACACATATATATATATATATATATATATATATATATATATATATATATATATATGATATTATATATATATGTGTGCATGTGTGTATATGTATAAATAATAAAATATATACATATAAATATATATATATATATATATAATATATATATATATATATATACACACATGTACACATATTTTCTTCACACTTATGCACTTATCTCGTTTTCGTCTTTCTTCAAAACTTTCGTTCACTGTTTAATATCATGATATAAATAAAAGACCTATTTCCTTCCTGTCTTTTTTCTGTAATTCCGCCACTTTCCTTTTTTTTACCAAATAATTAAATATGAAATAACCTTACATATTACCACCCAAAAATACAGAACACCCCCCACACTACAAAAAATTATCGAGATACAATAACTAAACTCCCATCATTCCCCCTACCCCCCACCCCCTGAAAACCATAAACCAAAAACAAAACAACAAAAAAAACTTCGAAAAACAAAATCGGAACCACCAACTTACCTTGGAGGACGCCATGTCAGAAACGGAACGGTGGGTCTGTATTGTCTCCAGCTGGTCCAGACACCAGTCCAGTCCCTCCAGCGTCTCCAATGCCACTTTCGTATACGTCTCATCTGTGGAGGGAAAAGGCAAACAGAGTAAGTTTGGATTCTTGTGTCTTTTAATTATCATGAAGGCGATTGATAATGATGACTGATTATAATCGTAATCATTACTAATAGTATACAAATTTATATACATATATATACATATACATTCTTTCTTTCTCTCTCTCTCTCTCTCTCTCTCTCTCTCTCTCTCTCTCTCTCTCTCTCTCTCTCTCTCTCTCTCTCTATATATATATATATATATATATATATATATATATATATATATATATATAAAGTTATTGAATGAGACAAGTTTCGAACTATTTATTCTATCTTCACATATACATGTATATATATGCACAAATGTAGACATATATGTGTGTTCGTAAGTTTGTATGTATGAACGTATACATGCATATATATATTTACGTATAGTATATACACACACACACATATGTAGACATGTATTAATGTATTGTGTATAATACTGCTCATGAAATCACTAAAAATCATAAAGAGAAAAACCGACACGTGTTGTTTACTTCGCTCAGAATCCAGAGGACCTTCCATAATCATCGAAGTATTAAAAATCGACCTTTGGCATTAAAAAAAAAAAAATCTCAATATATATTTTTTTTTCGAAAACACCAGTAGCATGATGTGGCGTCTCATTTCTTTCTTCGTTTCATCAACACTTTCCTTATATGCCTTCGCTTCTATCATGCAACACATGTTCCTCCATCATCATACTTTTTTATTGTTTTATTATTTACCTTTTAAAGCAAACTTCAATGGCTGTAACAACCACTACAACTGCTCTTTTGCAACATTCAATCCCAGGAAATACTGCATCATATCACCTTAACCATAACTCATAACATCAATCACAAAGCCACTCTACCTAAATAATAACAAATAATAATAATAATAATAATTAATAATAATAATAATAATAATAATATTATATAAAGATAATATAATAATAATAACCCACCACACCCTAATAACCTAACAACCGCCTTAATCGGAAAGAAACAGCACATCATAAACCCCACGAACCAATGACACACAACACAAACACACACACACCCATCCACCCACACCCACACAACACACCACACACACACTCACCCCCCCCCCACACACACCCAAACCCCTCCCCCCACACACACACAACAAACACGCAACACACTCACACCCAAACACCCTCCCCACACACAAACCCAACCCCTCCATCCACACCCACCACAACACACCCACATCCCCCCTCCCCCTCCCTCCCCACACACACACACACCCAAACACCCACACACAACCAAAACACACACACACCCAAACACACACACACACACCAAACACACACGCACACACACTCCCCGCGAAGCATCGGAGAGCGTGCGTTTTGGAGGTGAGGAATGATCAATACAACGTAAGTCAAGTCATGCGGAGGAGAGGCAAGCCAACGGCCCTCATCGCGACGGGGGGAGGGGGGGGGTAATGAGGATAAGGGGGGGTGAGGGGGGGAGGGGGTTGGGAGGATAAGGGGTTAGGGGGTTAGGGGGTGAGGGGGGAGGGGGGTAATGAGGATAAAGGGGTGAGGGGGGGTAATGAGGATAAAGGGGGGTGGATAGGGGTGAGGGGATTGGGAGGATAAGGGAGGGGGTTGGGAGGACAAGGGGGTTAGGGGGAGGATAGAGGATGAGAGGGGGAGGGGGAGGGGAGGGGGTAGGGGTGAGAGGGGGAGGGGGTAATGAGGATAAA
>NW_020868327.1:178500-186000 GCF_003789085.1 Penaeus vannamei
ACGAGAGATAATCACCTAAGAGTCTATCGGATCAGCGATCTGAGCATTACTAGTTAAACCGCACACTCATACCAATAACCAACCTAAGAGTCCTCATATGAGAGTAGAGCGATAACGAGACTGAACGACATAATATATAACCAGAAGCGAGATGACACCCACACACTACAACACTATGAAACTAATGATATCGAAATCACACACTCTCTACTGCTCTCTCTCCACAATTAAAGTAGAGAAGTAACTCAACACACTATACAGACAGTCAATAAGCAAACACATATTCAAATCAATAGATAAATTTAACTCGGATGCCAATATCCCCCCACAATCGTACCCCTTAACTACATAATAACACCACCTTGCTACCTATCTACAGACAACACCACTCTGATCTCACTCTATTAACTACTGCATCTACTGTACACACACTAGTTACCAGACGTTCGAATGCACTCCGATATCTATTTCCCCAAGTAACACACTCGTATCGCAGTTCTTGTGGCAGTATCGATATAGCGAGTGCACCTGTGAGAGCACGCACGTATTTAAGTGCGTCTTTGTCATGTGTTCTCGTCACTTCAATTTAAGTCTATTAATACTCTTATCTTCCATGCATTACTCATAGCATTCACAGATTGATTGCCTCACGTGCATGTGTTCATGAGTGCTCTTTGTGTTGTTCAAGATAAGAAATATCGTGTAGAGTTGCACTAGGTGACTCTTTGCACTCGTATAACTACCACACTACACGTTTTCAGAGTGTGAGGCTCTCAATGAGTGTGTCTGATATGCTCTCACACACGATCCATAGATTATCTTACCCTATATTGAGTGTTCTGATTATTATAATATCAGAGTGATAATCATCAAACGCACATGTCCTCATTACTTGGTGGAGCTGATCGAGAATCCATTCCACTTGTGATGTATGTATCTATGAACAAAGCTTATCCATATCCATACTGACTCATCAAACATTATATCCTCTATGATGGTTAGTGCACTATCTGATGCGTCATTAATCACTATAGTGTCTCACTCATAATTTCTAATCTATGATCTATACACTCTCCCTAATCTACACCTCTGCTATATATTCATTACAGCATCTCGCAATAATCTACCGTAAAATTTTTCTTATTTTCCACTATATACTACCGTAGCACTGTTACATCCTAATATAGTGAATCCAGTCTTTCATCTCAATATCCATCTGTTTCCATCTTATTAATCTTATTACTTTGTCATTTCTACTCACTGTTCTGTTCTGTCACAGTGATCAACATTCTTTTCCATAAGGACATCTATTTGCATCCCAATAAGTATGCCATCTAAATAAAGATATAATCAGGTTGTAAAAGAAAGAAAGAAGAAAGAAAGAGAAACCAAATCGGTGCTTCTTTTAGGATGGAGAAAGGGGGGTGAGGCGCCCTCTACTAAAGCTTCGGACCAGTCGGATACCTTCGTCTCGGGCCCCGTCAGAAAAGGTACGTCGGGGTATTGAAGGGGATGGGGGACAGTAGGGTAGGGAGGGGTAGAGGAAGGAGGCGACGACAGAGAGTGGAGGGAAGAGGGAGGGAGAAGGGAGAAAAGAGAGAGACGCAGAAGAAGAGTCGTGGAGAGATATGATAGACACACAGTTACGAAGCGAAGATCGGACGACTATACCAGAGTCACATGTGGGATATAGAAGATCCTATGATGAACACGCACCGTTCATCGTACACGAGTCACTGAGCTGACAAGCAGAGTACTCACACACACACCCGTTCCATAGAACTACAGAGAGAAGAGTCAAGCGAGGAGAGTCACAAGAAGAATGAGAGGATAAAGTAGGAAAGAAAGAACGAAAAGAGAAGACAGAGATAGAGATAGAAAAGAAACAGATAAAAGAAAGAAAATGAAGGTCCCTCTAAAAAAGTATGATGCTAAGTGACACCAAAAATCATATGCTGTTTTGAGAAGTTGCAAGACTGTTTACTTTGGCCCTGTCTATTTCAACCCTTTGGCCCTACTTACATAGGGCTGCTGCGTGCTTTTTAAATGCGTATAGTAAAAAATAGAGTCTATTTGGAACACATAAAAAAAAATACAAAAAAAAAGAGATGGTCTAAATATATAATATATTTAATAATATATATTATATATATATATAATTATATATATATATCTTATTTTATATTATATATATATATATATACATTGCGATACACACACATTTATGTGGATATGTGTGTGATGTGTGTGTGTGTGTGTGTGTGTTGTGTTATTTGTACCACACACTCACACACACACACACCACACACACACACCACACACACACACACACACATATATATACTATATAATTATAATATATATCTTTTATATAACTATTATATATATATATTAGATACTATACATGTATATACGTACATACATGCATAAGCACATTGTTCATTCACAAGTCTGAGTCATACATTTCATACATTTTATACTGCATCTAAAGGATGGTTTAAATATATGTATAATTCCTTTCCCATTACATCAATTCTACTTGTTTTAATATTAATGTTATGCCTATTACCATATTACAAGAAATATTATCAATACTATTTCGAATTAAAACACCCGAAATAAGAAGACTTTTCTCGAGGTAAAAGGAATTTACTAATTGCACTAACTATCATTTTAAAGTCCGGAACGAAGGCCAGATAAAATGCGGAAATAAATGCTTCTAATCACACACACACACACACACAGCACACACACACACACACACACACACACACACATCACACACACACACACACACACTACACACACACACGAACACACCATAATCTATATATTATATTATGCGTGTGTGTGGACACATGTGTGTGTGTGTGTTGTGTGTGTTGTGTGTGTGGTGGTGTGGTGTGGGTGTGTGTGGGTGTGTGCCGCCGCGCGCGATTGGTATGATGTGTTGTTCTGTGTGTGTGTGAGTTTGTGTGTGTGTGGACTGAGGGACAATGACTTGTAGCAGCACCTTAAAGTTCAGGTCCAATATTCTCTTCGCCTCTCCGATACCCTCCCCGCGAATGACTAATTGGTGTCATACCGCTCATCTTCTGGTATTCGGTTCAGATTCGATTTCCAATTGAACTAATAATAAATCAGCCAAGATCGGTACTCTGCACAGCTTTATCATCGTCAAATCTCTGTGGCTAATATATGAGCTCGATTAGCTCGAGGTTCGTTGTGTTGCTGTTGTAGTGTGACTCCTCTGCACATCTGCCGCGAAGTCATGGGATGTCATAATTGTATGCTTTGTGCGTGCCGTGGTATGGCATTCCCGAATCATCTCATACTACGGTCGCGCTTGCGGTGGGTCTACTGTCTTCTTGTTGCACAGTACTGTGTGTGTGTGTGGTGTTGTGTGAGTAATGTGCGTCTGGTGTCTGTGTGGAATTCTACTTCGTCTCTCGATCTGGCCTCTCGACCACCCCAACTTTACGCGCTAAACCTACTCCTACGCTGCCCCCGAGCGCCCCTAGCTGAATCCAATGTGTGTGTTATGTCGTAATCGTCACATGTTGCGTGCGCGCGTCGCGTGTGGGTGTTAGTGTGTGGTGTGTGCCTGTGTAGTGTGCATCGGCTCATGCTCTCTTGTTTCACTCATGCGTGTGATCCTGTACCGTTTTAGTATAGCATCCTATCCGCGCTCCGTAGCTTAACTCTAGAATGTAGCTCAATCGGGTGTAATAATCTCTTAGTGTTACAGTTTATCGTGCTCTCAATACTATTGTGTGCTTCGTCTACATTTCATCACAGTGTGTGTGTGTGTGTGTTAGTTTATACAATTGTCTCACATACCCATCTTGATGTGTGTGTGTGTGTGTGTGTTGTGTGGTGTGGGTGTCTGTGTGTGTGTGTGTGTGTGCCGAGTGATGATGTGTCTGTGTCGATTGTGAGTGTGTTTGTGATGTGTGTGTGAATATATGTGCGACTCTGGTGTGTGTGGATGTGTGTGTGTGTGTGTGTGGATCTATGGTGGTTGTGTGATGTGTGTGTGTGTGTTGTGATCGTGTGTCTGTTGAACGAGGTGTGCCTGAGATGATGCCACATTAAATCCCGGATGTGCTCCTAGCTAGGCCCGTATCTCCAGACCATCGCCGTGAGATGGCTGTCTGAACGCTCTTCAGTGCTAGGCGATGCTGTACTGTGTAACGTTGTGTCTTGCGGTATGCGTCCTCCGATCTCGTGTCTCGTGTGCTGTGCTGTGTGGTCTCCGTGCGTGTTGCGTGCGTGCCGTGCCGCGCGCGCGCTCCCGCCTTTGGTGTTCGCGGCGCGCACTCGCGCACGTATGACGAGATATATCTGAGAGATATGATTGATTCTTATGAAGATTCTACAAAGAGAAAAGCGTCTATAACGCTGAGCTGTCGATAGAGCATTAGTCGCACTCATCCAACTCAATATCTCCGAGTCTTCCATAAAAGCCAATAAACACAATAACAAGCTTCGTAGAATTAAAATCTAAAAACACCCTGTACCATAAAACTACACTGATTGAATATAATCGCTAGTTAAATTTGATATTCTTATTCTTGTTGCTATAATGATTTTGTACATAATAGTAATTGTATTGATAATTATGATAATAACTATGAAGACATAAGTTTCATCATTAATTGGATCATCATCATGTTATCACCTTAATCATGATTATAAATCAATATCATAATCAATTGTATTCTCTTCATCAACAATCACATTATCATCCTTATTCTGGTTCTTCTTATCATTACTATCATAAAAATATAAATAATCATAATAATGGAAGAAAGAGTAATACTGATCATCATAATCATAATAATAATGATAACCATCATCATAAACATTACTGTTACTATTACTATTATCATTTCATTATCATTGCTATCATAATCAAGTTCATTATCATTATTACTATAATAAAGAAAGTACCTGACCTATAAAAGAAAACATATATCAACATAAAGGTCATAATTCTGTGGATATTCCTCCTAATATCGCCTTTATTACTCTTGATATCATATACATCATCTTTATAAGTCCACAGGGGTAATTTATATTAATTAATTAATTTAATTCACCTCTGTCAACAACAGACCATCGAAGTGGCATATTTGACAAGGCCAGTCACAAATCAGCATTGCATATGTTGCAAAATTACTTATAAGGGAACAGTATATGAAAATCAGTTTCCATGATATTCGTTAATGTGTCTTAACAATAATTGAAACGAGAATGAAAGATAACTCACTAAATGAATGAGAGAGAAATAAAATGATAAAAAAGAAGAAAAAAAAATGTCAGTGACGGACATAAACACACCAAAAAAAAAATGAATTTTCATGATCGTAAAGAGTGATCGGTGTCCAGTCCCTTCTGTCGTCATTGCATGCTTCTCTGCACACGCGACGTTGCAATACATGCAGTTGCCACCCGGCGACGCTGCAATCTTATTAAAACATACGAACACACTCACTCCATTTTCCAAAGCACGATGCGTCAACGTCAACTTTTCCCGTGAGATTTATGTCGCCAAATTTGACAGGTCATGAAACCAGAAGGAAAACGTGATTTAGCTTTTCATCTTTAAGGCTCATTTTTGCAACATATCAATGAAAAGGTAAAAAAAAAAGGTTTATGTACCTTGACTACTTGGCAGAACTAAGCACGTCTATACTCTTTTTTTCACACCTCGGACCCTTTACCTTGACCCAGCTGATCGCACCATCTGTCCACCATTTTTTTCTCGGTCGTACCACCTGATTGGGAAGATCTGGCGTTTATGCAATGTTTGAAATTCATGTATTTTTTTTTTTCGTACTCTTCGCATGTCTTGACAGTTTTTAATTTATTCTTCTCTGTAAGTTAGATACATGTAGTCGTTTTACACACACACACACTCATACAAGCACACACATATTCACACACACACACACACACACACACACACACACACACACACACACACACACACACACACACACACACACACACACACACACACACACACACACACACACACAAACACACACACACACACACAACACACACCAACACACACACACACACACACACATACACACACAAACACAAACACACACACAACCCCCCCCCACACACACACACACAAACACACACATTCAGCCACACGAACGCCTACTATGTCACATCCTACCTTAACAGTATATGACCTCAAACATTAATAAACATGAAGATATCTAGCAACATTGTACGTGTTTCTTGGCTATTTCTTTAATGATTTTTATCCTGTTTCTCTCTCCTCCTTCTCCTTCTCCTCCTACTTCTTAGATTCGCGAAAGATCTTTGTCTGTCTGTCTCTTTCTGTGTGTGTGTGTGTGTGTGTGTGTGTGGATGTGTGTGTGAATATGTGTGGATGTGTGTGTAATATGTTGTGGATGTTGTGTGATATGTGTGGTGTGTGTGTGTGTGTGTGTGTGTGTGTGTGTGTGTGTGTGTGTGTGTGTGTGTGTGTGTGTGTTGTGTGTGTGTGTGTGTGTGTGTGTGTGTGTGTGTGTGTGAGTGTGTGTGCGTGCGTACGTACGTGCGTGCGTGCGTGCGTGCGTGCGTGTGTCTGTGTGTGTGTGTCTGTGTGTGTCCTGTCTGTCTTTTTACCTGTCTGCCTCTCTCTTACTAGAAACTTAACAGCAATATTTCTTCCTTTACAAACAGTAACCAAACAATATAAGTAAACAAACAAACAAAAAAATCACACTGAAGACCCACCTTCTCCTTCTTAAATCGTCTTAAATCTTAAAAAAAAAAGACAACCCCCCCACACACACAAACGTACACACACACACACACACACACTTACCCACCCACACACACACACACCCACCCACCCACCCACCCCACATACATACATATACCCACCCCCTTTCACACACATCCACCCATCCATCCACCCACACCCTCCCCCCCTCAAAAAAAAAAAACGCCCCCCCCTCGAAAAAAAAAAAAAAAAAAAAAAAGCTTCAGCAGACCCACAGACCTGCCATTCAGCCAGGTAACAGGTTTGGGTCACCTGCGAACGCTAATAAGGCAGTACTCTTAAGTGGCCACGCGAAATAAGGCGAGAGTGATGAATGAGTGTGTCGGCGTCTCTCTGGGTGGGGAGAGGGGGAGAGGGGAGGGGAGGAGGGGAGGAGGAGGAGAAGAGAGTAGAAGTGGGGGGAGAGGAGGAGGAGAAGAGAGTAAATGTGGGAGGAGAAGAAGGAGAAGGAGAGGAGAGTAGGAGTGGGATGAGGAGAAGAGAGGAGGAGGGAGAGGTGGGGAGGAGGAGGGGGGAGAACTGGATAGAAGTGAGAGGAGAAGTAGGAGAGGGGAGAAGCAAGTAGTGGGAGGAGGAGGAGAAGGAGAGGAGAGGAGGAGAGGGAGGAGGAGGGGGAGGAGGGTGATGATGATGATGAGGAGGAGGTGGAGGAGGAGAAGAGAGTAGAAGTGGGAGGAAGAGGAGGA
>NW_020868327.1:197364-199864 GCF_003789085.1 Penaeus vannamei
ATAATGATAATAATGATAATGATGATGATGATGATGATACAATAATAAAACAATATCAGAAATAATAATCATGATAGTAATAACAATAATGATAATAATAGCAATAACAATAGTAATGATAATAATAACAATAATAATAGTAATGATAATAATAACTATAATAATAGTAATGATAATAATAACAATTATCATTATCATACTATAACAATGATAATAATAAATAGCAATAATGATAATGGTAATAATAACCCTGCTCCATTTTTCCTTTCGTTTCCCTCTCTATTCCCTTTCCTCTCTGCTATCCCTCTCACGCCAAATATCCTTAAATTCACTCTTCCCCTCCCACTTCCTCCCTTTTCTTCCTCAATCGCTCCCTTATTCCCTTCTCTCTTCTTCGGTCTCTCTCTGTCTCTGTCTCTGTCTCTGTCTCTGTCTCTGTCTCTCTCTTCTCTTCTCTCTCTCTCTCTCTCTCTCTCTCTCTCTCTCTCTCTCTCTCTCTCTCTCTCTCTCTCTCTCTCTCTCTCTCTCTCTCTCTCTCTCTCTCCTCCCCCTCTCTCTCTTTATCTCTCTCTCTCTCTCTCTCTCTCTCTCTCTCTCTCTCTCTCGTCTCCTCTCTCTCTCTCTCCTCTCTCTCTCTCCCTCTCCTGCCCCCAACTTTTTTTTTCTCTCGATCCCCTCACTTTCCCCTCGTCCACCTCCTTTTCCTCTTTAAGCCCACCCCTCTCATTTCCCTCCCACATCTCCTTTTCTCTGTTCCTCCTTCTCTTCTTCCCTTTCCTTTCCCTTCTACTCCCTTCTTATTCTACTCTCTAGGATAGTTGTGTAATTAAAAAATGCATATACTGAGGGTCTTATGACTTCAATCCAGTGTACTTGCCTCGAATAATAAAGATAATAATTTTTAATAATAACAACAACAAAACAACAACAATAATAAATAATAATAATAATAATAATAATAATAATAATGAATAACAATAACAACAATAATAACAGTGATAATAGAATTATGATAAGTAATAATAACAATGACAATAACAAAACAACAAACAGCAACAAACAACAAAACAAAAAATAATAATAATAAATAATAATAATGATAATAACAATGACAATGGCGATAATGACAGAGTTGGAATAAGGATTCTTCAACGATTTTGCAATGAGCGTGAGCGGCGCGCGTGCGTATAGGTGTGCTGTTATCCCATTTCACATCAAAAATGGATTTATTACAAAACGAAGTCACAAGAATATGATTCCTACATATTGATGCCATCTTACATCAAAAATGTGGAAATCTCGTTGCACGCAATGTGTGTGTGTGTGTGTGTGTGTGTGTTGTGTGTGTGTGTGTGTGTGTGTGTGTGTTGTGTGTGTGTGTGTGTGTGTGTGGTGAGTGAGTGAGTGAGTGAGTGAGAGTGAGTGAGTGAGTGATGAGAGAGAGAGAGAGAGAGAGGAGAGAGAGAGCAGAGAGAGAGAGAGAGAAAGGACAGACGATGGACATACTAAAACACACACAATATTAGATAAAAATATTAATATTGATAGTAATAATAATCATAATCAATAATGATAATAATAATGACTATAATAATAACAATAAACAAATAAACAATAATAATAATAATCATATATAATAATAAAATAATATAATAATAATAATCAATAATAATAATGTAATAATAATAACAACATTGTTGAACACACAGTAACGTGTCCACAAAGATAAAAAACAACAACAATACCTCTGTTCGTTTTCAATTCATATCGTCCCAGGATTTCTTCATAACAACAACAATAACACCACCACTCACAAAAAAAAAAAAACATAAAACACCCAAAACACAATACAACGAAAACAACAATAACAATTCACACACATACAAACAAACAAACAAAAAAGACACCTTAACAAAAAAAAAAAAAAAAAAAAAAAAAAAAAAAGATACAGTGTCCGATGATTACACACCCAAGACACAGCTCAAGTTTTCCCCGAAGGAGGATCACCCCCCTCCCCCACCCCACCCCACCCCCTCCCCCCCGGTCTCCTGATCAAGTTGCAAACTCGTGGCGGTTGAGTGACGGGAAGAGAGGGGCGTGCAATCGTGGGCGTGACGGACGTTCTCGCTCTCACTTGGCTGTGGGTGGGTGGGGTGGGGGTTGGGGGGTAAAGGGAGGTGAAAATGCATCTGTATATATATATATATATATATTATTTTTTTTTTTTTTTTTTTTTTTTTTTTGGGGGGGGGGAGGAGGGGTTGGTATTTTGTTTTGTTCTTATTGTGTTGTAGTTGTTGTTTTTATTTTTATTTTTTCGTTTTGTTTTTTGAGGTGAGAGAGAGAGAGAGAGAGAGAGAGAGAGAGAGAGAGAGAGAGAGAGAGAGAGAGAGAGATAGAGAAGAGACAGAGACAGAGACAAGACAGAAAGCGAAAAGAAAGAAAAAAGAGAGAGAGACAGAGAAAGAGAACCACCATAAAAAAAATCCTTAAGACTCCC
>NW_020868327.1:204864-222364 GCF_003789085.1 Penaeus vannamei
GATGTGGAAGAGGAGGATATGGTTGGTGGTGGGTGGAGGAGGAAGAAGAAGAGGAGGAGATGGTGGTTGGTGGGTGTGGTGGTGGAGGAGAAGGAGGAGGAAGGAGAAGAAAGAAGAATAGTGTTGGTGGTGGTGGAGGAGAAGGAGGAGAGGAGGAGGAGGAGATGGTGGTTGGTGTGGTGGTGGAAGTGGAGAAGGAGGAAGAGGAGAAGAAGGAGGAGGAAGAGGATGTGGTTGGTTGGTGGTGGTGGTTGGAAGTGGAGAGTAGGAGAAGAAGAAGAAAAGAGGTGGTTGGTGCTGGTACTGGTGCTGGAGGAGGAGGAGGATGTGGTGGTGCTGGTGGTGGTGGTGGAAAGTGAGGAGGAGGAGGAGGAAGGAGAAGAAGAAGAAGAGGTGGTTGATGGTGGAGGAGGAGGAGGAAGACGAGAAGGAGGAGGAGGATGTGGTGTTTGGTGGTGGTGGAGGAAGAGGAGGAGAAGGAGAAGCACAAGAACAAGAAGAACAAGAACAAGAAGGAGGAGTAGGTGGTGGAGATGGCAGTGGAGAAAGAGGTGGAGGTGGAGGTGGTGATGCTTCTGTCAATATTGTCAAAATCAACAACGGGAATGTCTTTACACTTAGTAAATAAAGCGGCACTGTCTGTTTCTCTGACAGAAGAGAGAGAGAGAGAGAGAGAGAGAGAAGAGAGAGAGAGAGAGAGAGAGAGAGAGAGAGAGAGAGAGAGAGAGAGAGAGAGAGAGAGAGAGAGAGAGAGAGAGAGATTTTGGATTTTATGTTCTTCATTTTTCTTTTTTCTCTTTCTCTCTTTCTGTATATCTTTGTCTCTCTTTCTCACTTTCTTTCTCTCTCCTTTTCTTTCTCTCTTTTTTTTTCCTTCTCTCTCGCTTTCGCTTCTCATTCGCGTTCTCTCTCTCCCCCCCTTTCTTTCTCTTTCTCTCTCTCTCTCTCTCTCTCTCTCTCTCTCTCTCTCTCTCTCTCTCTCTCTCTCTCTCTCTCTCTCTCTCTCTCTCTCTCACTATTCCTCCCTCCCTCTCTCCTCTCCACTTTCTAACCTTATTTCCTTACCTTCTTCCGTCTCTCTCCCCTCTCTTCATCACTTTCCCCTCAATAGGCTACCTGTTTCCGCACCTCCCTCCTCCCTCTTCCTCCTTCCCCCTCCCTCCTCCCCTCCCTCTCTCCTTCTCCTCCTCCCTCCCTTCCCCTCTCCTCCTTTCCTCCTCCATTCCCCCCCCCTCCCCCTCCCCTCCCTCCCTCTCCCTCCTCCCTCCTCTCCTCCTTTCCTTCCTTCCTTCCCTTCCTTCCTCCCCCTCCCCTCCCTCCCTCCCTCTTTCCTTTCCTCCCCCCTCCCTCCCTCCCCCCTTCCTCCCTCCCATATTTTCCCACCACCCCTCTCATGGGCGACAGACACCACAGCCGAGTCAGAACCGCAGCCAGACAACGACTGAGTCACCAGGCATACCTCATGACAAACCCCCCCACTCCTGCCTCGCCCTCCTCCCCCTCCCTACTTACCTGCCTTCTCCCCTTCTCCTCCCCATCCATTCCACTCTCTCCCCACCTACCCCCTACCACTCTCCCCCTCCCTACTTACCTTCTTCCCCTCTCCTCTCCCCATCCATCCCCTTCCTCTTTTCCCCTCCCCACCTAACCCATACCACTCTCCCCCTCCCCCACCTACATACCCCTTCCCTCTCCTCCCCACCTACCCATTCCTCTCTCCCTATTCCCACTTACCCTATACCCCTCTCCCCTCCCCACTACTATCCCCCTTCCTCACCCCTTCCTATCCACCCCCTTCCCTTCTCCCCCCCCCACCAACCCTACCCCTCCCCCCCTCCCCACCTACTTACCCTCTATCGCTCTCTCCCTTCCCCTTACCCCTCCCCTCCCCACTTCACCTTACCCCCCCCCTACCCCCTTCTCAGTCTCGGTAAGTGGCCTAGTTACCGGGGTTAGAAGGAGAGAAGGAGAGAAGGAGAAAGAAGGAGGAGGGAGGAAGAAGGAGGAGGAGGAGAAGGAGAAAGGAGGAGGAGGATGAAAAAGGAGGGAGGAGGAGGAAGAAGGAGGGAGAGAAGGGAGGAAAGGAGGAGGGGACGAGAAGGAGAAAGAAGAAGGAGTGAGCAGGAGAGAGAAAGGAAGAAAGGAGGAAGGAGGAAGAGGATGATGACAAGGAAGAGGAGGAGGAGAAGGAAGAGGAGAAAGTAGGAAAAAGGAAGGAGGAAGAGAAGGGAGAAGATGATGAAGGAAAGGAGAAGGGGAAGAGGAGGAGGAGGAAGGAACTGAGAGAAACAAAGATGATGAGAGAAGAGAGGAAGAGGAGAACGGAGGAGAAGGAGGTAGAAGGAATGAGGAGGAAGGAGAAGAAAGGAGAAGGAATAGGATGATGATGATGATGATGATAATTATAATTACTATAATTATCATAAATAGTAACAACATAAGACCAAGAACAAAAACAACAATAACAACAATAATGAAATTTATAACACAAAATAATAATGCTGATAATAATAACAATAACAACAATAATAATAATACGAGTAATAACAATAATAATAACAATAATAATAATAACAATAACATAAACAATAATAATAATAACAAATAATAATAAATAACAATAATAACAAACAACAACAACAAATAATATAATAATAATAATAATAATAACAATAATAATAATAATAATAATAACAACAATAATGATAATAGCAACAACGCCATACTTTATCCAATAGATAATAAACAAACAAAAACAACAACAAAAACAAAGTCAAGTAACGGCCTCCTTCTCGAGAATGACTAGAGAGCGAAAAGTGAAGCTCCTTGAGACGATAATAAAGGGGGGGGGGGGAGAGGGGGATGGAGGAAGTGGGAGAGGGGGAGTTGAAAAAAAGGGGGGGAGGGGGAGGCGAGAGGGGGGGCGAGGATGAGGGTGGGGGAGTGGGAAAAGGAGGAGCAGGATGGGGAGGATGGAGGGGGGGGGGGAGGAGGAGGGGGGATTGGGAAAAAGGGGGAGAGGGTGGGTGGGGATGAGAGGGGGGAGGGGGAGAAGGAAAAGAGAGGGTGGGAAGGGGGGAGGTGGGGGGATTGGGAAAAAGGGGTGAGAGGATGGGGGGGGGAGGAGAGGAAAGCGGGGGTGGGAAGGGGGAGAGGATGGACGAGGGGAGGGGTGAGGTCATGAGGGCGAAGATGGGGAGGGGGAGAGGAAGAGGGGGAATGGGGAATAAGGGGGAGCTGGATATTACTGGAGGGGGGGAGGAAGGGGTGAAGTTACCCCCCTCCCATCAGTTCACTCCCTCTCTTTTTGCCGTTTTATCTATACATTTCTTTCTTCTTTCATTTCTCTCTTCGTTGTTCATTCATTTCTAATTTTCTCTCCATTCACGGTGTTTGTTATGTAAGGCATAAGCCAATAAAAGATCAATGATTTCAACAAGATAACAGCAACATGAAAACAACAACGAGTAATAACATTCGCAATAAAAACGATAATCTATCCATAATAAAGATAACAAAAACACAAAAATAAAACATTTATAGTAGCTAAACCATAAAAGAATAATCAAACTTCATTAATCAGGAAATCTATTACAATGCCACACCTGAAGTCAAAGGCATCACGTCAAATTCGACAATTTGGGGTGGTAGGGTTTACTTGGGTGCGATTTGTACGTGTGCGTTTGTATGTATGTGGTTTTGCGTGTGTTTGTATTTGTGTTTGCGTGTTAGTTGTGTTGTGTTTGTGTTTGTGTGTTTTGTGTTTGTGTTTGTTTGTGTGTGTGTGTGTGTGTGTGTGTGTGTGTGTGTTGTGTGTGTGTGTGTATGCGCGCGTGTGCGTGTTGTTTCTTTCTTTATGTGCGTGCGAGTGTACGTACCACACACCCTTCTCTCCGTAAACATACACGCACGCGCATACACACATAACCTACACACACACGCGTCTGAGCGCTGGTAAACGACGAATACGTTGGTCATCACCCAAGGAGCGGGGGGAGGGGAGAGGGAGAGGGGAGGGGAGAGGGGGAGAGGGGGGGGGGTTCTCATGAGTCACAAGTGCTTGGAACTTTCTCGGCGACTCAGAAGGTGGGCGAGCGAGGCCCCTCAGACCAACCGACTCCTGTCCCTCCCTCCGACCTCGTGTACGTAAACACTCACTCACACTTCAGCACAAGCACACACGCACACACGCACACACAACACAGATATGCATAAGTACAATATTCTCTTTTGTGCATAAACATAAACACATACATACACGCACAGATACAGTATATATATATATATTATATATATATATATATATATATATATATATATATATATATAATATATTATTTCCACGTAATGCACATACACTAGCATAATATTTCCTACTGCCTTATATGTTAATATCAACACAGACATGCGCATTATACTATTCTGCTCAACATAAACGTAAACACAATATTATATCCCACCTTTCAACATAAATACACACACACAAACACACCATATATCCCTACCTCCCAAACATAAAACACACACACACATACAATTTTATTCTGCCTTTCGACATAAACACACACACACATACCTTTATTCTGCCTTTAACATAAACACACACACACATACACAATTTTATTCTGCCTTTTAACATAAAACACAAACCACACACATAACTTTATTCTGCCTTTCAACATAAACACACACACACAAACTTTATTCTTTCTTTCAACAAAAACACACACACACAAAACTTTATTCTGCCTCCCAACATAAACACACACACACACAGAACTTCATTCTATCTTTCAACATAAACACACACATACACAAACGCAAACAAACTTCATTTTTCTTTCAACAAAAACACACACACACAAACTTCATTCTACCTTTCGACATGAACACACATACACACATACACAGATCCCTAGCCTTGAGAGATATGCCAAATAAGGTCGTCAGATCAGAATATGACAATGAACTTCTCTTAAAACCATGACCAAGGTATAATGAAGACTTGTTTTTTTTTTTTTTTTTTTTTTTTTTTTTGTACTCGCATATGACAATGAACTTCTCTTAAAACCATGACCAAGGCATAATCAAGACGTGATTTTTTGTGCTCGCATTATTTGATATCAACTCTCACCTTTCCTTGTAAAAAAATAAGTAGTCCACTTCTCTCGTAAAGTCTAAAAAGGACTACCTAGATGTGCCTCATTAACGATAAATCACTGAATTTATTAAACAACTTAATAATAATGATAGTGACAATAATGATAATAAAAACAACAATAATAATACAGTAATCATCAGCAGCATCATTATCATCGTTATCACCATCACCATGTAAACAAAATTATAATCATAACAATAACAACAATAATCATAATGATCATAAGAAAAACAACAATCATAACAATACCAACACAAACAAAAAACAACCATATAACGACACTAACAATAACAATCACAACCATCATCCAAACAACAACAGTAACAACACTGGGCACGATTTCCCAACAATTAAAAAACATAACAACACTCCCAAAATCCAAGATAGATACCAAAGTGCCCCCTTCACACCCCTTCATAGAAAACGAGGTGATTTATCCATGATGAAACCACAAGCAATCAACAGTGACCCTAAACCCAGTCCAGCAACCCACATTAGCCGAAATTACCATAATTATAGATAGATAGAGAGACTGAGATTGAGGTTATCATAATTATAGCTCGGTATTGAGATTGAGAACAAGATGGAGATTAAGGTTACCAGAATCATAATCTGATACCGAAAACTCTCGCCTTTAAAGATTTCAATGCAAGGTAAAGACGTGAGAAAGACCGTGTGAAGAGAGAGGAAAAAAATAGTTCGATATAAATAATTTGATGTAAATTTTGATTTACATCAAAATCATTTTTACATCAAAATAAGTTTGAAAATAATTTGATGTAAATATAAAGACAATTGCTAAATTATAAAGCTATTCAAGGTGAATTATAATCTATACATAAACAGATTATCACTGATCATAAATGGGTCAATAAGTTACTGAAATCGAAACAAAACAAAGACAAAACACCGATTTAATATATTATGAAAACTTTAAAACAACTGGAATGCGTCCAGTTTGTGTTAGGACCAAATTGGCCTAAATTTGACCCTCTTCACTATCAGTCTATGGCCATATCTTTCATCAATTGCCTTTGTTTTACCTTGATAAGAACAGCAATTGCAACAGCAATTCTGTGGCAATAATACTGTAATAACTAAGCCTACTACTGATTATAATAAATGATAATGATAATAATGATGGTAATATTGATAACAACAGTAAACAAATCATCATCCTCATAATAATAACAATAATAATACCCTGTAATAATGTAAATAATGATAATGACGATGACGATGTCGATGATGATAATGACAGCAATGATGATATCAATACGAATACTAATGATAATGAACACAATAACAAGGATAGTACGAATAACAGTAATAATTACTATAACAATAATGGTAAGAATGAAAATACAAAATACCAATCAAAGTAATATTAACAATGACAGCAACAACTGACTTTACAACAATAATAATAATAAAAACAAGCATGATAAAAACAAAATACAAACAAGATAAAACATCCATTACCTTTTCATTTATCAACACCACCCTTAAAACGAAGAAGAAAACATACAAAATATAAATATGTATATATAATAAAGAACTAAACACCCACCCTTAAAGCGAAGAAGAAAACACACAGAATATATATATGTATATATGATAAAAAAATAAAAAAGTAAAACCAACGTGGGTTTTATCTTCTCTCTTTAAACCCCATATTTACACCTTGAGTCTGAGGTCCAAGTGTCTCTCTCTCCCTCCTTCCCTCTCACCCTCGGACCCTTCTCTCTCTCTCTTTCCTTCACTTCCTCGCCCTCCCCCTCTCTCCTTCTCTTTCTACCTCTCTCCTTCTTCTTCTTCTCCCTCTCATTCTCTCCCTCTCTCTTCCTCCTCTTCTCTCCCTCTCCCTCTCTCTCTCCTTCCTCTTCTTCTCTCTTCTTCTCCTTCCTCCCTCTCCCTCTCTCTCTTCTCCTCTTCTTCTCCCCTCCTCTCTCTCCTTCCTCTTCTCTCCCTCCCTCTCTCTCCTTTATCTTCTTCCCCTCTCTCTCTCCTTCCTCTTCTTCTCCTTCTCTCCTTCCTCCTCTTCTCCCTCTCTCCTCCTTCTTCTCTCTCTCTCTCTCCCCTCTCTCTCCTCTCTCTCTCTCCTTCCTCTTCTTCTCCCTCTCTCTCTTTCCTCTTCTCCCTCTCCCTCTATCCTTTTCCTTCTCCCTCTCCCTCCATTATTTTCCTTCTCCCTCTCACTCTACCCTCTTCCTTCACCCTCTCCCTCTACCCTTTTTCTTCTCCCTCTCACATTCTCCTTCTCTCCTCCCTCCCTCTCCCTCTCTCCTTCTCTCCCTCGCTCCAGCTATCGGCTCGAGTGTCTCTCCTTCGCCAGACTCCTGCAGCCCATATAGACATGGGGGAGGGGGGGGAGGGGGGCCTTGTTCAGCTGGCCCTCTTTCTCTCTCTCTCTCTCTTTCAGATTGGATTTCGTTTTCTTTCTTTTTCTTCCTTTCTCTCTTTCTCTCTTTTCTTTCTTTCTCTCTCTTTCGAATTGGATTTTTTTCTTTCTATTTCTTCGTTTCTCTCTTTCGGGTTTGATCGTTGTCTCGCTCCCTTTCATTTCGTGGTTGACTGATTGTCTGTGATTGTGATTGTGAGTCTCAGTCTGATTGCCTGTCAGTTTGTCTCCTGTCAATCTGTGCTTCAGTCTTTTTCTGAATGTCTATTTCTGTTTCTCTGTTCCTCTCTCTTGTCTTCGCTTCTATCCTGTAACAAAGGTGAAGGAGATAAAAAGAAAAGAAGGATGAGAATATAGAGAGAGAGCGAGGGAGAGGAGGGAGAGGAGGGAGGGGAGAGAGAGAGGAGAGAGAGAGAGAGAGAGAGAGAGAGAGAGAGAGAGAGAGAGAGAGAGAGAGAGAGAGAGAGAGAGAAGAGAGAGAGAGAGAGGGGGGGGGGGGGGGAGACAGAAAGTAGAGGAAGGAGAGAGTGTACGAGCAAGCAAGAGTTTGAGAATGAATGTGCGACAATCAGAAGAGAAGATAAAATAGAAAAGCGAAGAACTGTGATAAAAACAGCGAAGAAAAGCCCAAGAAAAAAGAAAGAGAAGCGAAAACAAACAAGACGGACAAAGAACGGAAAGAAAATCCCCCCAAAAGGGACAAATATTGTAGAAAAATCGCTCGACCCAGAGAAAGGGACAAGAAACAGCTAACCACCACGTGCCTCGTTTGCCAATTAACAACAACGGTCGTCCCGGTATTTACGACTCGCGCGTCCGATTGCGTCAACGAGAATCGAAGTGTAGTAAAAATTAGGCTTTTTTTTCTTCTTTTTTATAAGCAAATGAGGTGGGATAAGTTTCTTTAAAAAAAAAAAAAAATTCTTTTATAAAAACGAATACGTAGTAAAAAATAGGCGGATTTTTTGTTCTCTTTTGTAAGCAAATGAGGTGGGATAAGTTTATTTTATAAAAAAAAATATATATATATATAAGATTCTTTTATAAAAACGAATACGCAGTAAAAATTAGGCGTTTTTTTCTCTCTTCTTTTATAAGCAAATGAGGTGGGATAAGTTTCTTTTATAAAAAAAAATATATATATAAGATTCTTTTATAAAAACGGATACGTAGTAAAAAATAGGCGTTTTTTCTTTTCTTTCTTTTCTTTTGTAAGCAAATGAGGTGGGATAAGTTTATTTTATATAAAAAAAAAAATATATAAGATTCTTTATAAAAAACGAATACGTAGTAGAAAATAGGCGTTTTTTTTTCTCTTCTTTTATAAGCAAATAAGGTGGGATTAATTTCTTTTATAAAAAAAAAAAGATTCTTTTATAAAAACGAATACGTAGTAAAAAATGGGCGTTTTTTTCTTTTATTTTATTTTATAAGCAAATGAGGTGGGATAAGTTTCTCTTATAAAAAAAAAAATATAAGATTCTTTTATAAAAAGGAATACGCAGTAAAAATAGCTTTTTTTTTCTCACTTCTTTGTAAGCAAATGAGGTGGGATAAGTTTCTTTTATATAAAAAAAAATATATAAGATTCTTTTATAAAAACGAATACGTAGTAAAAAATAGGCGTTTTTTTCTCTTCTTTTCTTTTATAAGCAAATGAGGTGGGATAAGTTTCTTTTATAAAAAAAAAAAAATATATAAGATTCTTTTATAAAAACGGATACGTAGTAAAAAAATAGGCTTTTTTTCTCTCCTCTTTTATAAGCAAATGAGGTGGGATAAGTTTCTTTTATAAAAAAAAAAAAAGATTCTTTTATAAAAACGAATACGTAGTAAAAATAGACGTTTTTTTCTTTTCTTTTCTCTTCTTTTATAAGCAAATGAGGTGGGATAAGTTTCTCTTATAAAAAAAGTCACGATTCTTTTATAAAAACGAATACGTAGTAAAAATAGGCTTTTTTTTCTCTCTTCTTTTATAAGCAAATGAGGTGGGATAAGTTTCTTTTATAAAAAAAAAATATATATAAGATTCTTGTATAAAAACGAATACGTAGTAAAAAATAGCGTTTTTTTTCTCTCTTTTTTATAAGCAAATGAGGTGGGATAAGTTTCTTTTATAAAAAAAAAAAAAAAAAAATTATAAGATTCTTTTATAAAAACGGATACGTAGTAAAAAATAGGCGTTTTTTTTCTTTTCTTTTATAAGCAAATGAGGTGGGATAAGGTTCTTTTATAAAAAAAAATATATAAGATTCTTTTATAAAAACGAATACGTAGTAAAAATAGGTTTTTTTTTCTTTTCTTTTCTTTAGTAAACAAATGAGGTGGGATAAGTTATTTATAAAAAAACAAATGATAAGATTCTTTATAAAAAACGGATACGTAGTAAAAATAGGCTTTTTTCTCTCTTTCTTTTATAAGCAAATGAGTGGGATAAGTTTCTTTTATATAAAAAAAAATAATATATATAAGATTCTTTTATAAAAACGAATACGTAGTAAAAAATAGGCGTTTTTTTCTCTCTTCTTTTATAAGCAAATGAGGTGGGATAAGTTTCTTTTATAAAAAAAAAAAAATTCTTTTATAAAAACGAATACGTAGTAAAAAAAAAAAAAAAAAAAAAATAGACGTTTTTCTCTCTTCTTTTATAAGCAAAAAGTGGATAAGTTTCCTTTATATAAAAAAAAATATAAGATTCTTTTATAAAAACGAATACGTAGTAAAAAATAGGCGGTTTTTCTCTTCTCTTCTTTTATAAGCAAATGAGGTGGGATAAGTTTATTTTATTAAAAAAAAATATATATAAGATTCTTTTATAAAAACGAATACGTAGTAAAAAATAGGCGTTTTTTCTCTCTTCTTTTATAAGCAAATGAGGTGGGATAAGTATATTTTATAAAAAAAAAAAAAAAAATTCTTTTATAAAAACGAATACGTAGTAAAAAATAGGCGTTTTTTTTCTTTTCTTTTATAAGCAAATGAGGTGGGATAAGTTTCTTTTATAAAAAATATATATATATACGATTCTTTTATAAAAACGAATACGTAGTAAAAATAGGCTTTTTCTTCTCTTCTTTTATAAGCAAATGAGGTGAGATAAGTTTCTTTTATAAAAAAAAAAAATATATATATATAAGATTCTTTTATAAAAACGAATACGTAGTAAAAAATAGGCGTTTTTTCTCTTCTTTTATAAGCAAAGAAGATAAGTTTCTTTCATAAAAAAAAAAGATTCTTTTATAAAAACGAATACGTAGTAAAAATAGGTTTTTTTTTCTTTTCTTTTCTTTAGTAAACAAATGAGGTGGGATAAGTTTATTTTATAAAAAAAAATATAAGATTCTTTTATAAAAACGGATACGTAGTAAAAAATAGGCGTTTTTTTCTCTCTTCTTTTGTAAGCAAATGAGGTGGGATAAGTTTCTCTTATAAAAAAAATATATAAGATTCTTTTATAAAAACGAATACGTTAGTAAAAAATAGGCGTTTTTGTTCTTCTTTAATAAGCAAATGAGGGGGATAATTTATTTTATTAAAAAAAGATATATAAGATTCTTTTATAAAAACGAATACGTAGTAAAAAATAGGCGTTTTCATACATCTTCTACGCGCCGGTATGCGCGTGTGTGTGTGTGTGTGTGTGTGTGTGTGTTGTGTGTGTCGTGTGTGTGTGTGTGTGTGCGTGTTGTGTGTGTGTGTGTGCGTGTGCTGTGCGTGTGTGTGTGTGTGTGTGCGTGTGCCGTGTGCTGTGTGTGTGGTGTGTGTGCTGTGTGTGTGTGTGTGTGTGTGTGTGCGTGTGCGTGTGCGTGTGTGTGTGTGTGCGTGTGTGTGTGTGTGTGTGTGTGTGTGTGTGTGTGTGTGTGTGTGTGTGTGTGTGCGTGTGCGTGTGCGTGTGTGTGTGTGTGCTGTGTGTGTGTGTGCTGTGTGTGTGTGCGTGTTTCTCTATATGGATATAATGTGTAAGTTTGTGAGCGTGTGCGTGTGTGTGCGTGTAAGTGTGCAAGTGCATATGCGTGCACGTGTGTATGTGGGCGTGTCTATAGGTATGTGCTGCAAAAAATACATCACATATATTCCTTTCGCCAATAAGTCCTAAAAACCAGAACATCAAAAAAAAAATAAAAAATAAATTAAAAAAATAAAATAAATAAAATAAATAAAAAAATAATAATAATAATAATAAATAAATAATAATAATAAATCAAGAAACCCCAAAACCAAAGAATGCAGCCAACACCAGCGCCTCGAGAATGGCCCCCAGTGCCACCCCACGGCACTCAGACACCCGTGGCCCCCAAAGGCTTACACTAGTTATGCGAGTGTAAGTGATCTTTGGCTCTTGAGATTAATTTCGGGCGCGCTAATCCCGGGCAAGAATATGCTGTGTTAATTGCGTTGATCTGTTATGCGAATACTTGATGATAAATAAATGATAAATACTAAGTGATAATTTCGGATAGGCACTACTGCCAATAAATAACTTATTTCTTTAGGTGATATAAATATTTTTTTCTGTACAATTACATTCCTTTCACACTAAATAAAAAATGGACAGTCCTGCTATTAAAACGGAAAGTTATCAATATCACATATATGTTAAGTTATAACGTTAATATGTTATAATATATATTATGTTAATATGTTAAATTATAACGCCAACAAATCTAATACCAAACACACTGTTAAACTTTGACAAGGATTATACACTTTTATCAAACGAAATAACCATATCAGTGTTTGATTACGTAATCCCAATAAAAATAACAATAAGAAAAGTCCCAATCCTTTCGAGATAACTTCATGATGTTGATCAAAAGTCATCTTAAATCAACTAACATCCTGGTAATATATAAATAACAAATACCTAATAAAACAAAAAAAAAAAATCTGTTATTTGTGTCTCAAAAATACAATGATAAATAATATTAATTCTTCAGCATTAGTTAGAAACAATCACAAAAACAAAGAATAGAAAATACTGTATATAAATAACAAATACTTAACGAAACCAAAAGAAATCTGTAATTTGTGTCTCAAAAATGATAAATAAAAGTTCTTCAGCCTTAGTAAGAAACAATCACAAAAACAAAGAATATAAAATACTGTATATAAATAACAAATACTTAACAAAACCAAAAGAAATTTGTCATTTGTGTCTCAAAAATACAATGATAAAAAAATATTAACACGTTTTTCAGCATTAGTAAGAAACAATCACAAAAACAAAGAATAGAAAATACTGTATATAAATAACAAATACTTAACGAAACCAAAAGAAATCTGTAATTTGTGTCTCAAAAATGATAAATAAAATATTAACAACTTCTTCAGCCTTAGTAAGAAACAATCACAAAAGCAAAGAATAGAAAATACTGTATATAAATAACAAATACTTAACAAAACCAAAAGAAATCTGTAATTTGTGTCTCAAAAATGATAAATAAAATATTAACAACTTCTTCAGCCTTAGTAAGAAACAATCACAAAATTTGTAATTTGTGTCTCAAAAATACAATGATAAAAAAAATATTAACAACTTCTTCAGCATTAGTAAGAAACAATCACAAAAACAAAGAATAGAAAATACGGTAAAAAAAATTACATATTCTTTTCATTATAATTCATTTTTCATAATACGTAACGTCAAGTCGCATAACGCATGCCTCGGTCTGTCGGTGTTATAACGAATTGACTCGTTCGGATCGGATTGTTTCGACTTCATCTTCAACCCTTTTAGCCGTAAAGTGGGCTTGTATATGAGACCGAATTCTCCTTCACTTTATTTTTACTTTTATAACAAATTTCTTTACATAAGCAAATTTATTAATAATTTACGTAGGAGCCAATTCTCCTTCACTTTGTTTTTACTTTTATACAAATTTCTTTACATAAGCAAATTTATTAATAATTTACGTAGGAGCCAATTTTCCTTCACTTTATTTTTACTTTTATACAAATTTCTTTACATAAGCTAATTTATTAATAATTTACGTAGGAGCCAATTTTCCTTCACTTTATTTTTACTTTTATACAGATTTCTTTACATAAGCAAATTTATTAATAATTTACGTAGGAGCCAATTTTCCTTCACTTTATTCTTACTTTTATACAGATTTCTTTACATAAGCAAATTTATTAATTTACGTAGGAGCCAATTTTCCTTCACTTTGTTTTTACTTTTATACAAATTTCTTTACATAAGCAAATTTATTAATAATTTACGTAGGAGCCAATAATTTACAATCGTAATAATTCAAGTAAGAGTCTGTCTACGTTGTATCCTGTGCTTTTATCTGTATATTTACATTTCTTTTATACAAATACAACAATTGATACCAATATTTTATATTTATTACACTGAATTTAGAATATTAAGCCTATTACCTGAAAATAATTAAGATTATAAAATAGCAACGGGACTCCCTCGTGTTTCGTGTGTTTACATCCGGGAATTTTATCGACCTGCGGGGTTTATAAACTAACCTGTTAATATATATCGAAATGTTATTGTATGCTATTTATCTGGTGTTACTTCGGTTCTCTCGTTGGATTCTATCGCATAAATAACCACATTAAATACAATACTTCATAGATTTAGCACCTGTCTCACGTACGAAATTGCTTGGAACTTACTCCGTCTTTAAGGGACATTTCACGCCCCGATTTCCTATAACTATTGTTTTTTCTATCCTCTTGCTATCCATTTACATCTCCGTGATCGTATTTTAGCTGTCTTCTTCTCCTCTTCTGTCGCTGAGGAGGGGATAAAGGCGAGAGGAGCGAACTCGCCCGCATATGTGACGGCCATTTTTGTTTGTTTACATCCGGGAATGCGCACGATTCAACAAAGACGCATCGCGATCCGTGTCATAGGAAGGCGCCCGAGACAAATGCTGAATAAAAAGGATAGGGAAATTTGTGTTTCATGTGGTAGTCCATTTAATGAGTCTCTAATCTCCATTTCTCTCTCTCTCTCTCTCTCTCTCTCTCTCTCTCTCTCTCTCTCTCTCTCTCTCTCTCTCTCTCTCTCTCTCTCTCTCTCTCTCTCTCTCATCTCTCTCTCTCTTCTCTTCTCTCCTCTCTCTCTTTCTCTTTTTCTCCTCTCTCTCTTTCCTTCTCTCTCTCTCTCTCTCTCTCTCTCTCTCTCTCTCTCTCTCTCTCTCTCTCTCTCTCTCTCTCTCTCTCTCTTCTCTCTCTCTCTCTCTCTCTCTCCTCCCTCTCTCTCTCTCTGACCTTTGCTGTCTTGCCCCCCTCCTGTGTTACGGTTAGGCCTACCCGTCTTTATCTTTCTACCTACTTTATCATGTGTCTCTTTCATTTCTCATCCGCCTATTCATTCATAAATGCCTAAATAAATGTTGATCTGATTCTCTCACGGTAGACATAGGCCTACATCGCTCACCTGTTTATGCACACATTTAATTAATTTTTTCCCCATCCTTTTATCAATACTTTATCCACTGTTTATATATCCACGGACTGATTTTCTATCCGTTTTTTCCCATCCATTTATTTATTTTATCGTTTGCAGTATCCGTATTCTATCCATCCATGGCTTACCTATGGTATCTGTCCTTCATCCATTGTTGAGGGTAATAGGAATAGGTAAATATTACCCCTGTTTACCTATTCCTGTATCTATATACAATGTTTTGTTTACCTATCCATGCATTCATCTTTTATCATTTCTTTACCTATACATTTACTTATAATCAATGAATTGTTTACCTGTACTTGTATCAATATTCCATACAGTTTATCTATCCATGTTTTCATTTTTTTTTACCTCAACTTTAAATGGTGTCTTTTGTTCCATCTATGTATTCCATCTTTCATCAACCTTATTAATGTATAAGCTATATTCGCCCTTATATCCTACCTCATCCATACATACATCCTTCACCACTCACACAATCCATTCATAATCCTTTCCACGCATTACCTCATCCACATATACTTTCCTCCTTAACCAAACCCGTGTATCCACCTTCCCTCCTTCGTTCACCTATCCCCCTATCCTTCTATCCACCTCTCCCCTCTTTCTTCTCCCTTCCCTCGCACCTCATCCGCAACCCACTTTCCCCGAGTGTCCTCCATTAAGCGGATCCAACTCGAGTGTCTCCTTAAAGTGGATAATAAAAATGGATATTAACCCAAAACACATTCCTTATTAGGCTCATTACATTGTGGAGTACTTGTAACGCGAGATAAAGGAGAGAAAGAGTCTGAGTTATTTCTCTGAGTTCAGAACATGCAAATTGTTCCTATGAATGCGCAGAATATGTTTGCAAAACTAGCGAGCGCGCGCGTGTGTATGTTTGTGTGCAAATTTATATACACATAAATAAGCCGGAGTGAATATGGGCATCCCTGTATATAGGCAGACATATACATGCATACACACACAGACACACACACACACACTCGTATATATACACATAAAATATATACATACACACATATACGCATACACACGCACACACACACACACACACACACACACACACACACACACACACACACACACACACACACACCACACACTCAACATTCATATATATATCAATACCACCATACATATACTTAAATGGAACACACATACACATCACATCCATATATAAAAATATACCACAAACACACACATACACACACCACACACACCATATCATTACACCTCATATATATACACATAAAATATATGCATACACACAAAAGTATACCACACACCCACACACACATCTATACACACACACACACACACACGTGCTGCTTGCTTGCTTCCATGTGCGACCGCGTGTGTAAAGTAAACAAACGAAGGTACCGTTGTATGAAATAAATGCGAGGCTATAACAGCTGACGCTACGCTAACCACTCCTCTCTCATCTCACAGTGATCGCGTATAAACATAAAAACCAAGGAGGGCCTCAAATGGGAATGCTTTTGCCTGCGTAAGAAAGATAAAAAGGGAGGGAGGGAAGAAGGGAAGGAAGGAAATGGAGTATGGAGAGGGGAAGAGGAGCAGGAGGGAGGAGAGGGAGAGAGGAAGACAGGAGGGAAGGAGGATGGATGGGAGAGAGAGAGAGAGGGAGGGGGAGGATAAGGGAGAGGGAGAGGAGAAAAAGAAGATAAGAGAGAGAGAGAGAGAGATATAAAGAGAGAGATAAGAATAAGAGAGACGAACAGACAAGAGAGAAGAAGAAGAGTGAGAGATGAGAGAGAGAGAGAGAGAGAGAGAGGAGAGAGAGAAGAGAGAGAGAGAGAGAGAGAGAAGAGAGAAGAGAGAGAGAGAGGAGAGTGAAAGAAAGAGAGAGAGAAGAGAGAAAATCCACAAAATTCACAACCTCCTGCCACAAGAAACAAACAAGGCCAAACAACACACAAGCAAAATCAAACTCAAGAAGCAATTACAAAAGCTACTACCCCCCCCCCATCCCTCCCCCGCCACCCAGAGGTCACACCTGGTTTGTGTCTCTCACCGATAACACTCAACCCCTCCCCCCTCCTCCCCTCACCCCACCTCCCCGCCCCTAAAACACAGACCAACCGAAACCTCACACTTTAAGCAAACTGAATCAAGTTGATCGAGCGAATATTAAGACATTGTCAATATTTCGTTACGTAATGTGACATAGAAAAAAAATAAATAAAACATATATAATTAGTTTATTGAAATATGAGACAACGTTTTTCGTCTTTCTGGATTTCGAAACTGTTGTCTCATCTTTCAATTTAAATTATTTTATGTATTAGTGGGTTTTTTCTGCCAATCTTTTCGACTAGGTAGAGTGCTTGCATCATTCGCCATTGCTAATTTAGCTTGTTTGTGTGTTTGTTTGTTGTGTGTGTGTGTGTGTGTGTGTGTGTGTGTGTGTGTTGTGTGTGTGTGTGTGTGTGTGTGTGTGTGTGTGTGTGTGTGTTGTGTGTGTGTGTGGTGTGTG
>NW_020868327.1:227296-243296 GCF_003789085.1 Penaeus vannamei
ATGATATCGTTTTGTAATAAAGATAATAAAGAACAAACATATACATACAGACAAGAACACACAAACAACTAAACACACACACACACCATACAAAAACACATACACAAACACACACACACACACACGTACAAACAAACACACACACACACTAACACACACACACACAAACACAAAACAAAACCACACTAACACACACACACACAAACAACACACACACACGCTTTCTCTTCCCTGAATCATTAACAGAGAGCTGGCGTGCAGTTTGCAAGCCAAATATAATAATTTAACCACACAATGTAATACAAGTGACATTTAATTCAACATAATAATATAGCATCCTTGAAATTGGATTACTTTCTCACTGTGGATAATGACATTGAAAGAATAATAGCAACAGGATGGTCAAGCAGATCCACAACTATTATTTTCATTATTGTATTGTTGTTTGTTGTTTGTTGTTTTCTTAATACTATCATTATTATCATTATCATGATCATGTTCATCATCATCATCATCATTCATCTTCTTCCTTTTACTGTTTTCATTATTTCTATCATTATTATTATCAATGATATTACTTTTAGTAGTAATATTATGATTACTATTTTACTTATCATTACTATTAACATTATCATTACCATTTATGTTTTTATTATCATTATCATCATCATCAGTATTACTATTACTATTTCATCATTACTTTTCTAATCATCACTATTCACTATTATCATTATCATTACTATCGCTATCATCATAATTAATATCATTATTATCATTACTATCATTATCACTGTCATTATTATCACCATTATTACCCCCTTAGAAAAAAAAAGAAAAATAAAGAGGAGAATTAATAAAAAAAAAAAATAAATAAGGATAAATAAGGATAATAAAAACACAAAAGAATAAATAAGGATAATAAAAACACAAAAGAATAAATAAGGATAATAAAAACACAAAAGAATAAATAAGGATAATAAAAACACAAAAAGTAAGGATAATAAAAACACAAAAAATAAATAAGGATAATAAAAACAGACACAATAAAGATGAGATGAGTTAAATGCAATATCCAACAGAATCAGATTTGATATGTAAATGAGACTCGCAAGTCAGTTGAACAACACACGCAACTGAACAGTCTTGTGACGTCATAAGAAGCAAAAAAAAAAAAAAAAAAAAAAAAAAAAAAAAAAAATGAACGCACAAAAACAAAATTACATTAACATAATTAATTTCCAACGCAAGGGACACACACTTGCATAAATGAGCTTAAGTCAGTAAAGAAAATAAAAATCAAACTTCACTGCAGAAAAAAAGATAATTGATGAAAACGTAAACGTAAAGAAAATGATTCACAAAACTGGTGTTACTATCTTTACTATATATTATTATTATCATTATAATTATTATCATTATTATTATTATCATTATTATTATTATTATTATTATTATTATTATTATTATTATCATTATCATCATTATCATTATTATTTCATATTCTGATAATGATAATAAATAATAATGATAATAATAATAATAAAATAATATAATAGTAATAATAATATAACTACTACTATAACTAGGTAATACTAATAAATAATTATAATAATTTAATGATAATAAAATAATAATAATAATAATAATGATAATAAATAATAACAATAATAATAATAAACAATAACAACAATAACGATAATACCAGTAATAAGTATGAAACCACAAGAAAAAACACACACCAAAACACTCATAAAAATACGAAAACCAACAAGAAATATGAAACAAAGAAAAAAAAAGTAAAGTACGAAAACCAAACAAATAAAAAACAAAAGAAAAAAAAGTAAAGTACGAAAACCAAAAAGAAAATATGAAAGGAAAAAAAAAAAAAAAAAAGTAAACAATAAAAAAAAATAGTTAACAATCCAAAAAAAAAAAAAAAAAAAAAAAAAAAAAAAAAAAAAAAAAAGAACCATTTAATCTTGCCTTGTTAACAAATTATGATATCCCCGAACCGGACCACAGCTCGATGCCCAGCGACAGTACACAGTCATGCAGGCACTTAACATATGCATGGCTGAGAACATGATATCAAACAGAAGCAGCAAATGTTCTGGATCAAGCAGATAGTCCCAATTTTGTTCTGGATCAAGCAGATAGTCCCAATTTTCTCAAGTCCTGCGTGAAGATAGGTAGAGGCTAATGAATAAATTGTAGAGTGAGTAGGGACTGGGATATTGAAATGGGTAATGGGGATTTTGAGACGGGAGGTAAAATGGGGAAATAGGGATAAAATAAAAATAGAATAATAAGAAATAATAAAATGAAAAATAAATAATATTATAAAATAAAAATAAAATATAATATTATAAATAAAAAATGAATAATAATATAATAAAATAAAAATAAAAATAAAATATAATAAATAAAAAAATAATAAATAAATTATAATTAAAATATAAAAATAATAAATAAAATAAATAAAATAAAAATAATAAAATAAAATATAATAAAATAAATAATAAAATAATAAAATAAAAAATAATAATAAAATATAAAATAAAATAAAAATAATATAAATAAAATATAATAAATAAAAAATAATAAAAAAAATATCATAAAAATAAAATGATAAATAAAATATAACAAAATAAAAATTAATAATAAATTATAATAAAATTATGCGTATAAATGAAAAATCAAAAAAAAACAAGGCTTTTTTAGCATAGAAGTTCGTTATATATGTAAAAAGTCTTCAAAACACGTGTGGCACTAGACGCTTCTCTGCTCATATAGAACGAAATATGAATAAAAAAAAAAAAAATAATTAACAAATGTTTACGAAATAAAAATAACTTGATTCCCTAATTCAATCACACACAAAATATTCTTAGACCTTCACAAAAACTATCATAAATAAAATGAAAAGGAAAAAATTATATCTTTGATAAAAAAAAAAAATCTTAATGAAAAAACAATCATAAATAAAATAAAAAGGAAAAAAAAAAATGATATCTTTTAATCTTTTTAAAAACCTACTTGAAAAAAACAACAATCATACAATTTAAAATAAAAAGGAAAAAAAAGAAGTTGATATTTCTTTTAAAAAGAAAAAAAAAAAAAACAATAATAAAATAAAAGGAAAAAAAAGTTGATATTAACAAAAAAAATAACAATAATAAAATAAAAAAGGAAAAAAAAAGTTGATATTACAAAAAAAAAAATAAAATACAATAAAATAAAAAAGGAAAAAAAAAAAAGTTGATATCTTTTTAAAAAAAAGGAAAAATAAAAAAACATAAATAAAATAAAAAAAAGGAATGAAAACAAATGAAGTTTTGAATATTTCCCTAAAAAAAATGTATCTCGATTAATTATTCTCTAAAAAGAATAAATGAAGAAAAAGAAAAAATCCTGCTTTGGACGCAATTTCCCCAACACAGCCCCTCCTTTGCCAGGGCTGCGTGTCAGGCCACCCGCCATCGATTAAGAACACAAAGCTTCGCCTCTCGCCTCTTCCTCTCTCCCTTTCTTCTCCTCTCGCCCTCTCGCTTCTCGCCTCTCTCCTCTCCGCTTCTTCGCTTCTCGGCTTCTTGCTTCTTCGCTTCTCGCTTCTTCGCCTCTCGCTTTCTCTCTGTGCTTCTCGCCTCTCGCCTCTTCGATTCTCGCCTTCTCTCCTCTCGCCCTTCTCGCCTCTCTCCTCCTCGTTCTCGCCTTCTCCTCCTCTCGCTTCTCGCCTCTCTTCCTTCTCGGCTCTTTCCTTCGCCTCTCTCCTCTCGCTTTCTCGCCTCTCCCTCCTCTCCGCTTCTCGCCATTCCCTCTCGCCTCTCTATCCCTCTTTTCCGCTTCTCTCCCTTCTCGCCTTTCCTCTTTACGGCCCCAGTTAGTCTGAATTAACTCCCCTTTGATCTGCTCTGTGATATATCAAATAAAAAGGAAAAAATCTTTAAAAAAGTATGAAGCTGATATTCCTTAAAGAAAACAAAAGAAAAAAAAGAAAAAAAAAACTACTTGCTTGGACGCATTTCCCCAACACAGCCCTTCCTGGCCAGGGCCTGCGGTCAGCCCCCGCCTCGATGAAGAACACACAAGTCGCTCTCTCCTTCGCCTCGGCCTCTCTCCTCTGCTTCTTCTCTCGCCTCTCGCTCGCTTCTCGCTCCCTCTCGCTCTCGCCTCTCTCCTCTCGCTCTCTCTCGCCCTCTCTCCCTCGCTTCTCGCTCTCGCCTCTTCGTTGCCTCCCTACTCCCCTCGCTTTTCTCCTCTCGCCCTCTCTCTCTCCTCTCGCTTCTCGGCTCTCTCTCTCCTCTCGCTTCTCGCCTCTCTCTCTCTCGCTCTCTCCTCTCGCCTCTCTTCTTTACGCCCAGTTAGTCTGAATTAAACTTCCCCTTTGATCTGCTTGTGATATATCAAAATAAAAAGGAAAAAATCTTTAAAAATATGAAGCTGATATTCCTAAAAGAAAAAAAAGAAAAAGAAAAAAAAGAAAAAACTCCGCTTGGACGCATTTCCCCAACACAGCCTCCTTGGCCAGGCCTGCGGTCAGCCCCGCCTCGATGAAGAACACAAAGCTCGCCTCTCGCTTCTCGCTTCTCGCTTCTCGCTTCTCGCTCTTCGCCTCTCGCTTCTCGCCTCTCGCCTTCTCGCTTTCTCCTTCGTTTTCTCGGCTTCTCGCCTCTCTCCTCTCGCTTCTCGCCTCTCGCTTCTTGCTTTCTCGCTCTCTCGCTTCTTGCTCTCGCTCTCTCCTCTCGCTTTTCTCCTCTCGCCTCTCTCCTCTCTCCTCTCGCTTCTCGCTTCGCTCGCCTCTCCCCTCTGGCTTCTCGCCTCTCGCTTTCTCGCCTCTCTCCTCTCGCTTCTCGACTCTCGACTCTCTCCTCTCGCTTCTCGCCTCTCTCCTCTCGCTTCTCGCCTCTCTTTACGGCCCAGTTAGTCTGAATAAACTTCCCCCTTTGATCTGCTTGTGATATATCAAAATAAAAAGGAAAAATCTTTTAAAATATGAAGCTGATATCCTAAAAGAAAAAAAAGAAAGAAAAAAAAAAAAGCTTGGACGCATTTCCCCAACACAGCCCTCCTTGGCCAGGGCCTGCGTCAGCCCCGCCTCGATGAAGAACACAAAGCTCGCCTCTCGCTCTCTCCTCTCGCTTCTCTCGCTTCTCTCCTCTCGCTTCTCGCCTTTCTCTCTCTCGCCTCTCGCCTCTCGCCTCTCGCTTCTCGCCTCTCGCTCTTCTCGCTCTCTCTCGCCTCTCGCTCTCTCTCTTCTCGCCTCTCTCCTCTCGCTTTCTCTCGCTCTCGCCTCTCTTTACGGCCAGTAGTCTGAATAACTTCCCCCTTTGATCTGCTTGTGATATATCAAAATAAAAAGGAAAAAATCTTTAAAAATATGAAGCTGATATTCCTAAAAGAAAAAAAAAGAAAAGAAAGAAAAAACTCCGCTTGGACGCATTTCCCCAACACAGCCCTCCTTGGCCAGGGCCTGCGGTCAGCCCCGCCTCGATAAGGAACACAAAGCTCGCCTCTCGCTTCTCGCCTCTCGCTTCTCGCCTCTCTCCTTTCGCTTCTCGCCTCTCGCATCTCTCCTCTCGCTTCTCGCCTCTCGCCTCTCGCCTCTCTCCTCTCTCTTCTCGCCTCTCCCCTCTCGCTTCTCGCCTCTCTCCTCTCGCTTCTCGCCCCTCGCTTCTCGCCTCTCGCTTCTCGCCCTCTCCTCCTTCTCTCGCTTTCTCCCTCTCGCTTCTCGCCTCTCTCCTCTCGCCTCTCGCTTCTCGCCTCTCTCCTCTCGCCTTCTCTCTCGCCTCTCGCTTCTCGCTTCTCTCCTCTCTCCTCTCGCCTCTCTCTCTTTACGGCCCAGTTAGTCTGAATAAACTTCCCCCTTTGATCTGCTTGTGATATATCAAAATAAAAAGGAAAAAATCTTTAAAAATATGAAGCTGATATTCCTAAAAGAAAAAAAAAGAAAAGAAAAGAAAAACTCCGCTTGGACGCATTTCCCCAACACAGCCCCCTCCTGCCAGGGCCTGCGGTCAGCCCCGCCTCGATGAAGAAACACCAAAGCTCGCCTCTCGCCTCTCTCTCGCTCTTGCCTCTCGCTTCCTTGCTTCTCGCCTCTCCCCTCTCGCTTTTCTCGCTCTCTCGCTTCTCACCCTCCCTCTCGCTTCTCGCCCTCACTCGCTCTCTCCTCGCTTCTCACCCTCCCTCTCGCCCTCACTCACTCTCTCCTCTCGCTTCTCACCTCTCACCTTCTCCCTCTCTCCTCTCGCCTCTCGCTTCTCACCTCTCACTTCTTCGCCCTCTCTCCTCTCGCCTCTCGCTTCTCGCTCTCTTCTCGCTTCTCGCCTCGCTTCACTCTCGCTCTGTCCCTCGCTCTGCTTCTCGCCTCTCTCCCTCTCGCCTCTCGCTTCTCGCCTCTCGCTTCTCGCCTCTCTCCTCTCGCTTCTCGCCTCTCTCCTCTCGCTTCTCGCCTCTCTCTCTCGCTTCTCGCCTTCGCTTCTCGCCTCTCTCTCGCTTCTCGCCTTCTCTCTGCCTCTCGCTTCTCGCGCTCTCGCCTCTCTCTCGCTCTCGCTCTCCTCTCGCTCTCGCTTCTCGCCTCTCCTCTCGCCTCTCGCTTCTCGCCTCTCTCCTCTCCCTCTCGCCTCTCTCTCTCTCGCCCCTCGCTTCTCTCCTCTCGCCTCTCGCTTCTCTTTGCCCAGTACTGTCTGAATTAAACTATCCCTTTGATCTGCTTGTGATATATCTCTTAAGACGCGCACGGTCTTAACCCCTCCCCCCTTAGCACCCTTATGGCACCCGGGAATCCCTGTCCTCCCCCTTTGGGCAACCCCTTAGCCACCACCCCGCATCCCTTTGCCCCCCCTTTAGCACCCTAGCACCACCCCGGTGCATCCCTCTTGTCCCCCCCCTTAAGGCACCCCTAGCACCAGCCATCCCCTTGCCCCCCCATAGGCAACCCCTTACACCATCCCAACCATCCCCGTTGGTCCTCCCCCCTTAGGCGCCATCCCAGCCATCCCCTTGGTCCTCCCCCCCCTAGGCACCCCTTAGGCACCAACATTCCCCTTAGCCCCCCCTTAGGCACCCCTCTAACCATTGCCCCCTTGCCCTCCCCCTTAGCACCACCCCAACCATCCCCCTTGTCCCCCCTTTGCACCCCCTCTAACCATCCCCCTTGCCCCCCCTTAGGCACCCCTTAGGCACTACCCCAAACATCCTTTTCCCCCCTAGGCAACCCAACCATCCCCTTGCCCCCCTTGGGGCACCCCTTAGCACCACTCCAACCATCCCCTTGCGTCCTCCCCCCCTTTGCACCCTTTAGGCACCCCCTCTAAACCAATCCCCCTTGCCCCTCCCCTTAGCGCACCCCCACTAACATCCCCCCCTCATCCTCTCCCTTGACCCCTCGTTAGTTAAAATTTGACCTTTTTAATGGGTTTATTAGGGAACCAATCGTAGGACATCCAGGATGGGGCGGAGAAAAAGAAACCCCCCCACCCCCCAACCCCCACCACCACCACCTACCTTGGATAAATTAATTCCTCTTAATTCATTCACGCCATTTGTATTGCCGGTCGGTCGTCGATCAGAAGAAGAATAAGCAAATAAAAACAATAATGGTTAAGTTCACGGGTCACCGTCGTTAGAACAATCACATGCGAGTATCCATGACCCTCACCTCCTCTTTCTCCTCCTCTTCTCTTCCTCTTCAACTTCCCTTCTCCCCTCTTAATTCTCCTCCTCCCCTCTGACCCCTCTCTACCTCCTCTCTCCTCCTGGCCACTATCCCTCCCCTCCCTACCCCTCCCCTCCCTCCCTCCCCCTCTCCTCCCCTCTTCCTCCCCCTACCGACCCCCATCTCCCCTCTCCTCCCCTCCCTTTCCTCTAGTCCTTCCACCCTCCCCCTCTCCCTCTCCTTCCCCCACCTGACCCCACATCTCCCCCTCCCCCTCCCTTCCCTATCCTCCCCATCCCTCTCTCCTCTCCTCTCCCCTCTGACCCTCTCCCCCCCTACCAACTGATCCCTCCCCTCCCCTCACTCCCTCCCCTTCTCCCTCTCCTTCCCCACCTGACACAATCATCTCCTCTCCCCCTCCATTCCCCCATCCTCCCCCTCTCCCTCCCTCCCCTCCCCTCTCCTCCCCCACCAAAAAACCCCATCTCCCCCTCCCCCTCCCCCCTCTCCTTCCCCCCCCATAACCCCCATCTCCCACCTCCCCTCCCCTCCCACCTCCCCCCTCCCACCCCTTTAAGGATGTGTCACGCCCGGATGCCCCATGTTGACGTCCGAGTGCCCTTTGACGCGCACTGGCGGGCCAGTGCAAGGCTCCCGATGCCAGCCAGCCCGTTCCCTCCCTCGCCCCCGCTCATGCGTAAGCGCCCATCATCGTCAATTATACACGTCTGGCAAGAACGTCCACTGGGCGGACGGAGAGCGAGGAGGAGTCGACGGGAGGCGGAGGGGGAAGAGGAAGGAAAGGAGAAGGAGGAAAGAGACGCCCCAGGACACCCAGGAAGCGCGGCCCGAAGAGAAAGAAAAAGAGAGAGCGAGGATGAACTACGCGCGGGAGAAGAGGAGAGAAACAAGGAGGTGGAAGGAAAGAAAGAAGAAGGATGGAATGACGGATTAATGGGAGGAGAGAGAGAACAAGGGAAGGGGAGCGAGAAAAGGAGAAGGATGAAGGGAGGGGAAAGGGAGAAGGGAATAGAAGAAGAGAGAGAACGAGAAGGGAGAGAAAAGAGAGAAAAAAGAATGAGGGAGAGGAGGAGGAGGCAGAAAGAGAGAAGAGAGAAAGAGGAAAGGTAGCGGACGCGAAAGTAGGGAGGATGGTGACAGTAGGCGAAAAAGTCAGAGTATAGTGTAGATAAGTAGGACACGAAGAGAAGGAAAAGGAAAGAAGAAGACTTTGAGGAAGAGGCAATGGAAGTAAAGGAGAAGAAACTTAAGAACGCAAGCAGAAAACAGAGGAAGGAGAGGAAGTTAGTAAGAGCGAAAAAGAAGGAAAGAGAAGCGAAGTTAAGAAAGAAAGGAAGCAGAAGAGAGAGAGTGAAGAAGGAAGGAAGCATGCGCAAAGAAGAGAGTGAAAAGAAGGAAAGAAAGAGAAAGAAGCCGATGACGGAAGAAAGAAGGAGGGGTGAAAGAGTGAAGAAGCGAAGGAAGGAGAAAAGAGAAGAGAGTGAAGAAGAAGGGAAGGAGGAGGAGAGAGCGGAGTGAAAGAAGAAAGAAGGAGAGGCAGAAGAAAGCTGAAGAAGAAAGGAAGGAGAAAGAGAAGAGATAAGAAGAAAGAAGATGAGGAGAATGAGATTGAAGAAGACAGGAAGGAGAAAGGAAGAGAGTGAAGAAGAAGGTAAGGAGAAAGAGAATGAGAGGAAGAAGAACGGAAGAGGAAGAAAGAAAGTTGAGCAAGAAAGGAAAAAGAAAATAAGAGGAGTGAAAAAGAAGGAGAAGAGAAAGAGAGAAAAGAAGAAGGAGAAGAGAGATGAAAGAAAAGAGAAGAGAAAGAAGTGGAGAGAAAGAAGAGAAGGAAAGAGAGTGAAGAGAAGGAAGCCGAAGGGAGGAGAAGAGTAAAGAGGAAGGAAGGAGAAAGAGAGGATGAAGAACGAAGGAAGCGAGGAAGAGAGAGAGTGAAGGAAGAAGGGAAAGAGGGAAGAGAAGAGAGGAAGAAGAAAGGAAGAAAGAAGGGAAGTAAGAAGTGAGAAAGAAGGAGAGAAGGAGAGAAGAGGAAGAAGAGAAGAAGAGATGAAGAAAGAAAGGAAGGAGAAGAGAGAGAGTGAAGAAGAAAGAAGGAAGAGAGAGAAGAGAGTGAAATGAAGAGAGGAGTGAAGAAGGAAGAAGAGAAGAAGAGTGAAGAAGAAAGGAAGAGAAGGAGAGAAGAAGAAAGAAGAGAGAGAGAAGAGAGTGAAGAAGAAAAAGGAAGAAGGAAGTAAGAGAGTGAAGAAGAAAGGAAGGAAGAAGAGAAGAGAGCGAAGAGAGGAAGAGGAAGAGAGGAAGAAGAAGGAAGGAGAACGAAGAAGAGAGTGAAGAAGGAAGGGAGGAAGAGAGAGGAGTGAAGAAGAAAGTAAGAAGAAGAGAACGTTAGAAGGAGAAGAAGAAGAAAAGGAATTAGAGAGGAAAGAAGAAAGAAGAAGGAAGTTAGAAGTGAAGAAGAAAAGAAGAGAAAGAAGACAGAGAGAAGAAAGGAAGAGAAAGAAGAACAAAAGAAAGGAGGAGGAAGAGAAGAGAGAGAAGAAGGAAGGAAAAGGAAGCAGGAGGACAGATGGAGAACAGCAGAGATCAGAGTCCAGAAAGCGTGACGTCATCTCATACACAAATTCGCGCTCACTCTTCAGCGTGAATTCACAAAATAAACTTTAAACTGTATCCTGTCTCGTGTTCTTGTTTGTCCATTTCTTTGTATCCTTGGCAAGAAAGGAGGAGGAGGGAGAGAGAAGGGAGAGGGGAAGAGAGGAAGGTAGGACAGGAGGAAGAGGAGAGAGAGAGGAGGAGAGGGAGGAAGAGAGGAGGAAGAGGAGAGAGGGAGAGAAGAGTGAGAGAGGGAGGAAGAGGGGAGAGGGAAGAGAGAAGAGGAGAGAGGGAGGAAGAGAGAGAGGAGGAGAGGAGAGACGAGGGAGAGGAAGAGGAGAGAGGAGAGAGGAGGAAGAAGAGAGGGAGGAGAGGAGAGAGGAGAGAGAGAGAGGGAGAGAGGGAGGAAGAAGAGGAGAGAGGAGGAGAGGAGGAGAGGAGAGGAGGAGAGAGGAGGAGAAGAAGACAGGGAGGAAGAGGAGAGAGGAGAGAGAGGAGAGAGAGGGAGGGAGGGAGACAGAGGGAGGGAAGAGGAAGAGGGGAAGAGGAGAGGAGAGGGAGAGAGAGAAGAGAGGAGGAGAGGAGGAAAGAGGAGAGAAGAGGAGGAGAGAGAGAGGGAGAGGAGACGAAGGGAGAGAGAAGGAGGGAAGAGAGAGAAGGAGAGAGAGGGAGGAAGAGAGGAGACGGGGAAAGCAGAGAGGAGAGAGGAAGAGGGAGGGAAGAGGAGGGAGAGAGGAAGAGGAGAAGAGAAGGGAGGAGGAAGAAAGGGAGAGAGGAGAGGAGAGGAGAAGAGGAGAAGAGGAGGGGAGAAAAGTAGAGAGGAGAGAAAAGAAGAGACGGGAAATGAAGAGAAGGAAAGGGGGAAAAGAGGGGGAGCATGACAGTAAGAGAGAATTTAGGACGAGACTAGAGAAAAACAAAACAAAGACTAAAGAATAAATAAGAGAAAAAAAAATAAGAGAAGAGAAACAGAGAGGAGAGAAAAGAGCTGAAGGAGAAGAGGAAAAAGGAGCTGAGGGAGAGGAGAAAAGAGGTAGGAAGGGGGGGGAGCAAGGCGCTTGCACTGCCCTCTCCTCAGTTCCAAAGTGACACTTAACTTCACCATCAGTGCTGGATAATGTAATGCTCATTCCTCGTAAACCACCACACGCAGCTACCTTATTTTCTGAATCTGGTTAAATGGGGAAAGAGGAAGGAGAAATGGAGAAGAGAGAGGAGGAGAGAGGATATGGAGAAAAGAGGAGAAAAAAGGAGAAGAGGAGAAGGATATGGAGGAGGAAAAGAGGAAGAGGAATGAAAGAGAAGAAGGATGGGGAAGAGAAGGATATGGAGAAAGAGGAAGAAGAAGAAGAAAGGGAGAAGAGATTATGGAGAAAAGAAAATAAGAAGGAGAGAAGGATATGGAGAATGAGGAAAACGATGAAGAAGGAAGGAGAAAAGGAGGAGAAGGATATGAGAAAGGATAAAGAAGAAGAGAAGGAGAGAGCAGAAGAAAAGAAAGAAGGAGAAGGAGAAATATGAGAATATAAAGGGAAAAATAAGAAGAAAAGAAAAAAAGAAAAAAAAAAGAGAAAAAGCGAAAAGAAAAGAAGGAAGAGGAAACGAAGAAGAAGAAGCTATAAAAGGAAAAAATACGAAAAAGGAGAAGATAGAAGAAGAAGACCAGACGAAAAAAGATCCGACTCAAAACAAACACACAACACCCACACCATTTTTGAACACCCCCCCCCCCGTATTTAGAACTTTCCACACTTCCGGCGATAACCAGTTTCAAGGCGGGAAATTGTTCAATAAACAAGCATAATACAAACTATAATAAAAAAATAAAACAATGTGATCAAACAACGCCCTTAATGCCGTGTCACACTAGCACTCTTTTCCGTCAACTTTCAGACATTTTTATTTAACATGAATACACACATTCTCGAATATAGCTCTTGATCTGACTTTGCTTGGCTGAAAAAAAGTGACGGAAAGGTTTTTCAGACGGAAACGACCATTATCGTCTGACTGGGAAATCGACAACTCGCTCAAAAAATGGACAAAATTTCAGAAAAAATTAAAAAAAAAAATTACCCCTGTGGCATTGCCCACTCACACCGGGGGGGGGGGATATGGCACTGTTGTTCCTGCCCTTTCTAGAGTGCCAGAGTGCCTGTCTTGTCCTTCCGGAAGAAGGCCGACGGAGAGAGAGGAGGAGGGGATAGGGGGATAGGAGGGATGTGATAGTGGGATTAAAGGAGGAAGGAGGGGATAAGGAAGGAGGAGAGGGGGATAGGATGGAGGAGGGATGATAGGTGTATAGAGGTAAGGAGGGAGGATGGCGCGAGCAGAGGATAGAGAGGACTGGATTGGACGAGAAGGAAGGGGGATAAGGATAGTAGGAGGGATAGGTGATAGGAGGGAAGAGGCAGATGGAAGCAGGAGAAGGGCGAGCGAATAGGGGAGAGAGGAGGGGATGGAGGAGAGGGAGGAGGCGCGAGAGAGAGGAGAGGGATATGGAGAAAGGAGGGGATAAGAGATCAGAGGAAGCAGTGGGATAGCGGAGAGAGGGAGGGATGGATGAAGAGGCGACGGAGCGGGATAGAGGAAGTGAGGGAGGATAAGGAAGAAAGACAGGGAGTGGGATAGGGACGAGGGGGGAGGAGGAAGGAAGCGAGAGAAAGACAGCACCTCGGCAACAGGCTCATATCAATAATGACCTCAATTCACACGTACACGCACACAAAACATATACGATGCAAAATTGCCACACAACACTATGCAGACATCAACTCCTTCCATAATTGACAAAAGCATATACATATTAAAACTTGCAATATACAAATACACCACACTTATACAGAGTCTATGAAAACACACCTGATACTAAAACAAAACAGACAAACACACACACACACACACACACACACACACACACACACACACACACACACACAAACACACACACACACAAGCCAGAAACACATATCAACAAAAACACATAACCCACGCACACAGCACAACCTATCAATAAAACATAAACACACCAAATACACACACATGCACACAAAGCCCCAACAACATAAAAAAACCAAACCTCACACACACCACAACACACCTACAAAAACCAACGCAACGGTCAAAACAAACACACACACACACAACCACAAGCCCACATCACAACCTACAACAAACACACGCACACACGCCACAACACAACCCCCCCCTCCCCCCGCCCACACGCACACACACCCACCACACACACAAGCCCACACACAAACCCTCAACAAACACAACACAAAACAACGCACAACCACAACAAAACACAACCCTCCTCCCCACACCACACAAACACACAACACGGCAACAAACTCACAACACAACACAAACCCACCACCCCCGCCCTCCCCCCACACACACACGCACAACACAACACAACCCTCCCCCACCACACACACACACTACGCACAAAACACAACACCCATCCCCTCCCCTCCCCTCTCCCCCACCCACCCACCCCTACCCCACACCACACACACACACACAGGAAACCAATAACACCTCATTAGGCCTAGGCGCTTCCGTTCCTCTGCAGGTTCATCACACTTGGTATCGCCGAGCTGTGTCGTTCAGGCGCATGATTAGGATGTGGGAGAGGGGGAAGGAGCGGAAGGATGTGAAAAGCAGGAGCGGAGAGAGAAGAGGCAGGAGAAAGGGGAAGGGAGGGGAAAGGAGGGAGGAGGAGAAAGGGAGAAGGCAGGAGGAGAAGGAGAAGGCGAGAGGGAGAGGGGCAGGGAAGGCAGGCACATGAAAAAGCAGGAGGCCGAAGGAGAAGGCTAAGGAGGAGAAGAGGGAGGAGAGAAGGGAAAGGAGAGACGAGAGAGAAGAAGGAGAGACGAGAACATGGGCATGAGGACGAGGAAAGACGTCGTGAGGAAGGATAGGAAGGGGGGGTGGCCTGGAACACGGGGGCAGAGGGGAAGGGGACTAGAGGGAGCAGATACAACAAGGAAGAGAAGGAGGTGCAGGGCTGGGATGACAAGTGCAGGAGGAAGAACAAACGAGGGAGAAGGGAACAAAGAAATTAGTAGAATGGAGGAGCAAGCACGGAGGAAAGGGTGAGAGAAATTAGGAAGGGAGAATGAAGAGGAAACAATGGATAGATGGAAAAAAGCAGATAAAGAAAATAGAAGAAGCCAGAGGAGGAGCGAGAAAAACAAGAGAGGAAAGATAGGAAGGAAAGGAAGAGATAGCGAAGAGGGAAGTGATTAGAATAGGAGACGGTGGCAGCTACAAGGAGAGAGGAGTGAGGAGAAGGCGGACAGAGGACAAGGAAAGGAAGCGGGACAGGATGCAAGCGAGTGTGGAGAGAGGAGAGAGAACAGATAACAAGAAAGCGCAGAGAGAGAGGGAGCATAAAAAGAAGAGGAGAGATGGAGAGACAGAAACACAGAAGAGAGAAGGGAGGAAGGCGAGATACATGATTAGAAGAGGAGAGAAGGAGAGGAGGAGAGAACAGATAAAAAAAGATAAGAAGAAGCGAGTTAAGAGAGGCGGGAGAGCGAACAGATAAAAAAAAGGAGAGATGGGGAGGAGGAGCAGGCGAAACATATCAGAGAGGAAGAGAGGGAAAGGAAGAGAGGGAAAAGATAACAGAGGAGAGAGGAAGCGAGAAAGAGAGGAGAGGAGAGGAAAGAGAGAGAGAGAGGGGAGACGCGGGAACAAGGATAAGAAAGAAGATGAGGTGAGAGAGAGGGAGAGGAGGAGAGAGACAGATACATAGGAAGAGGAAGAGAGGGAGAGGAGAGAGGAACAGACAAAAGAAGAGAGAGAAGAGAGGGGAGAGGAGTAGGAGAGAAACAAGGAGCGCTGGCCACGCATGGGAGACATTACTGTAAGACATGAAACACCAGCTGTAAATCAATGTCGGGTAGGTTTAAAGGGCAAGCGTAATGCAAATGACTCTCTATATATGTATGTGATGGCGACGATTAGGGCGATGCTGATGACTGTGATGAATCTGTGATGAATCTGGCGCTTCTCAGTAAGATTCCGATGATGGATGGCGGGCTTGTGGAGATATGGGTGTGATGTGGAAAGATGGAAACATGGAGGTTGGAAGATGAAAGGATAATATGGTGATAACGATGATTGATAGATGATGGATGGACGATGATGATGATGATGTGATGATTATGATGATTGATGATATTGATGATGCATTGAGGAAGGAAGGGAGGAGGGAGAGGGAAGAAGTTGTGATGGATGACGATGTATGACTTACGGATGGAAGGATGAGTGATGGATATGGACGTAAATGACCGACGGGACGACGATGAGTGAGTTGATTTTTGTATAGTGAATGTAATTAAAAACTATGGACGAGTAATAAGAGAAACCCCATCTACATAATATGAATAGCACATATAGTGACCAGGAAAAGGAAAATACATTAAAGGGGAAAGTGGAATGTAAAACACTTAAACAATTGAAGAAAAAAAAGTTGGATAGAAAAACACAAGAGAAGAAAAAAAGAAGTAGAAATAAACACAAACAAGAGAAAAATAAACACAAGATTACAAAATACAAAACCAAATGCAAACAGAGGCAAAAACAAAAAAGGAATAAAATGGCACGTAAAAAAAAAAAAGAAAATAAAAAAAAAACGATAATAAAAAAAAAAACAAAATTGAATTGAATTATAAAGAATAAGTTTCCAATTTACGGACCCAAAAAAAACAAAAAAAAAAACGA
>NW_020868327.1:246973-249473 GCF_003789085.1 Penaeus vannamei
AACAAACCGAACGACCCCAAAACAAGCCCTAACACCGAACGACCGTAACGACCCAACCAATAACGAACGACCCAAAAACAAGCCTAACAACCGAACGACCTGAAACAGACTCTTAACAACCGAGACGACACCGACCCCAACCCGAACAACAGGCCTAACAACCACGAAATACCTACGACCTACAACCGACGACCCAACGACCCCTAACCACAACCGAACGACCCCCAAAACAATCCCTACAACAGACTGAACGAGCCAAACCGACCCAATTCTCGAAGCACGACGGACCAACCCGAACAAGACAGGCCTAAACAACGCGAACGAGAACGGAACCCTACAAGACGCCAACTCTAGACCAACGACGACACAACCCCAACCACCGAACGACCCTCACACACTTAATCCTACAGACACGCCACACTAACGACCCTAACTTAACCAACCGACGACCCAACACACACACCGCCCTACACACCCGCAACGCCGACCTACCAACCGCACCTACAACCAACCGAGCACGACCAAACAGACCAAAGCCGAACAACAGGCCAACAACGCGAACAACGAACGACCCAAAAACAGGCCCTAACACCGAACGACAACCGAACCAACCCAACAACAGCCTAACACCGAAACGACCTAAAACGAACCCTAAAAAAACCGAAGACCCACCGACCAACCACGAGACAACACAGCCTAACAACCGAACGACCTAAACGACCCCTAACTCTAACAACCGAACGACCCAAAAACAAGCCTAACAACCGAACGACCACCGACAGAAAACGGGCTAACAACCGAACGGGACCAAAAAAACATCCGAACGACCTCAAACGACCACCGAAACGGGCCTAACAACCGAACGGCCCAACAATCCGGAAGACCAATTATCCACAGGTGCGGCTCCACGTGTGGCGGCGACCCAGACCCACTCTCCCCCGCGGCGGTGCGGAGTCAGTACCCGGATGTGGCTGTGTACACGAATCTCCGTCTGTGTTTGTTTATTTGTGCGTAATGTCCATTTTCCACGAAAGCGGTAGGCCTACATTTGTCTATTCCTTCTCTGGTCGATTGGGATTAATCATAGTTTCATTCGGTTCATAATCTACCGATTTGTTTATAGAATTATCTACCTATGAACCGTATTCATGTTGACAGATGTAGAAAAGGTATGGATGAGAATGAATATCTTCACAATACAAGCATGTATTTCTGAGATATATTCGAATCCAGTCAAATACATCTCTTGTATTGTGAAGATATTCATTCTCATCCATAGCTTTTCTACAACTATCTACCTATCTTCACCTACCTACCAATTCACACACTTATTCACCTATCCACACACACTCCTCATCACACCTTTTTCTACAACTATCTACCTATCTTCACATACCTACCTATTCACACACTTATTCATCTATCCACACACACTCATTCATACCCTTTCTACAACTATCTACCTACTTACACACTTATTTATCTATCCACACACACACTCATTCATACCTTTTCTACAACTATCTACCTATCTTCACACACCTACCTCTTCCCACACTTATTTATCTATCCACACACACACACCAAAGAATATTACACAGATCTAAGTATTGCTCATCCACCTTTACATCCAGATTCTTGAATATTAAAGTGTGCATTCGACAGCATTCCTCAGTATGAGTGCACGGTGCCTTAAGTGTGTTGTGCATGATGTGGGTCAACGAACTGCTGTCAGTCAGTGATATTCATGCACGGTGTTTTGCGAGTAGAAAATGTAATGGAAAATGTTGCATGGTAAAAATAAATCGATAAAGAAAGGGGGGGGGGGAGGGAGTAAAACGAGTAAATGTATCAATAATGAAGAATGTAAATAAGAAGGTAGGTGAGTAAGAGAATAGGGAGAGAGAGGAATTGGAAAAGATTGGAAAAAGGGAGAAAAAAAGAGATTGAGAATAAGAGGAAAGAGGAATCAGAAGGAGACTAGAGAATGAGGGAAGAAAGAAGCGAATGCAAAGAAAGAGGAGAGGAAAAGGAAGATTGTGAGAAAGGTAAATGGAGGAGGAAGACAAAGAAAAAAAAAAGACGAGGAGGATGTGGACGAAAAAGAAAAAGAAAGAATACAGAAAAAGAGGGAGGAATTAAAAAAAAAAAAAAAACTACCGAATACAAAAAGAGAAAAAAACACAATGCAAAGACATAAACAAAAAAAAAAAAAAAAGAAAAAACAATAAAAAATAATCCAAAAAAATAACCAAAAACAACGAATAAAAAAAGCCACACAAGAAATCATAACAAAGAGAAGAAGAAGACGACGGTTGAAGACAAGAAAAAAAAAAAAAAAGCAAAAACCCAACCCACGGCGAGATGCTACAGGCGGGGGCGGCGGGCGCTTCTTCAGGCAGGATGCAAGACTCCTCCTCCTCCCTCCTGACTCACTCATCAAGCAGGAGGTCAGGATCAAGGACGAGGAAGAAAGCAGGACCAGAGGGAGGAGGGAGGG
>NW_020868327.1:259473-260970 GCF_003789085.1 Penaeus vannamei
CTCTCCCCTCCTTCCCCTCCCTCCCACTCCCCTCCCCCCTCCTTCCTCCCCTTCCTCCCCCCTCCTCCCTCTACCTTTAACCTCTCCCCCCTTCCTCTCTTTATTCTATATTCCTCTATTTATCTTTACTCCTCTCTTTATTTTATTTTTCTCTTTTTCTCTCTTTATCCTGTTGCCTGGTCCATCCGAGCTCATCCAGATGGTATAAACATAAGTCACTTCGAACCTTCTTGGCGACGCTGGCTTTCGTCCACCTTAGCCGAGTCTTCCAGCGAGATTTGTTGTTGTTGGTGTTGCTATCTTTACCCTGTTTTTTTGTTTTTTCTCTCTCTGTCTGTTCGTATCTTTCGTCTCCTCGTCTGTTTTTTTTTTTTTTTTTTTTTTTTTTTGGGGGGGGTGTTTGTGTCCTTCTCTTTGTCTGTTTGGATGTCTTTCTTGTATCTTTCTTTCTTTTCTCTTCTCTCTCTCTATCTCTCTCTCTCTCTCTCTCTCTCTCTCTCTCTCTCTCTCTCTCTTAGTTAGTTCTATTTATTTATCTCTTCTCTATTTTTCATTTTGCTCCTTCCTACTCTCTTACCAATCATTTACGGTTATCTGTTTGTCTCTCCTCTCTCTCTTTTTTTCATTCCTTCCCTCTTTCACAAAAATCATCATCTGTTTGTATCTACCTCTCCTTCCATCTCTCTCGCCTTCCTCCTTTATTCTTAAGGATGCTTTATCACCACCCGCTTCTATTCCTCTTCTTATCCCTCTATTACTCTTCCTTCCATCCCACTTCTCTCTACCTCTTTTCTCTCCTATTCCCTACAAAGGAATATAGAAAACACCACCAGACTAACCGGTTTAACTTTGTGTAAATTTCTTTGATACGACGAATATTATTTTCTATAGGATCCTGCCTGCTTTTGGCGACTGGTGGTCAAAGTTTAAGTTTCTCGCTCTCTGTGCCTTGCTCTTTCTTTCTTTCTTACTTTCTCGTCTCTCTCTGTCTCTCTCTCTCTCTCTCTCTCTCTATCTATCTATCTATCTATCTATCTAAATATATATTATATATATATATATATATAATATTATATATATATATATGTGTGTGTGTGTGTGTGTGTGTGTGTGTGTGTGTGTGTGTGTGTGTGTGTGTGTGTGTGTGCATATTTCTCTCTCTCCTTCTTTCTTTCTTTCTTTCTTTCTTTCTTTCTCTCCCTCCTCCCTCCCTCTCCTCCTCCCTCCTTCTCCTCCCCCTCCCCCTCTCCTCTCCCCTCCCCCCTTCTCTCTCTCCTCCCCCTCCCCCCTCCCTCTCTCCCTTTCCTTCCTCCTCTCATGTGCACACGATGTAGGTGTGTCAGTTGTGTCATCTCCCCCTTTAAACACCGTGCAACCTATTGCAACCGTGCAACCCTCCACTGGACTTCCTACACTGACTTCAATTATTATTCTTTACGTTATCACCGACAGCAAGTTCAGTCGCAGCAAAATATTATTGTAAAAAAAGGAAAAAAA
>NW_020868327.1:261302-263802 GCF_003789085.1 Penaeus vannamei
GTAATAGTAATGGTGGTAATAATAATAACAATGATAATAGTAACAATAATAAAAACATAATAACAATAGTAAATGATAATAACAAAAAGATGATAATGACGAAAATGATAAAATAACAGTAATAAAATGATAATAATATTAATGATAACAATAATAATAATTATTATTAGAATAATAATAGATAGTAATAATGATATGATAATAATGATAAATTATAATAATAACGATGATGATAATAATAATGATATTTATAATGATAACGATAATAATAATAATAATAATAATAATAATAATAATATAATAATATAATAATAATAATAATAATAATAATAATAATAATAATAATGATAATAATATATAATAATAACAACAATAATAATAACAATGATAATAATATAATGATAATAATGATAATGATAATAACAATGAAAGGAATAACAACAATGATAATAGTAGCTGTAATCGTCGTAGAAATAGTAGTAGAAGTAGTAGCAGTAGCAATAATAATAATAATAACAACAGCAGCAATGATAATAGTAATAATAATAATAATATAATAATAATAATAATAATAATAATATAATAATATAATAATAATATAATAGTGAGGATAAAATAATAATCATATGAATAAGAATAAAAACAAGAACAGCAATTATATTGATCAAACGAAAGAACAACAAACAAGAAAATATGTGATGAAGCGGAATATGTTATGATAATCACAACAGTAATAACAAATGAGTGATGATTAAAGAAAATCGCACAGCAGCTTACACGAACGCGTCTCTTAATAAAAAGAAAAAGACTTTGGTAATATAAAAGTAATTCGGTCATTTTGACACATGCTGGAAAACTGAAGTTACTAACTGTCAGCTAAAAGGCTTCGCAAGTGCTTATTTATGGCCGAGTTCTCGACTTTTAGAGAACATAAAATATTCGTATTGTTTATTCATACGTCTTGTGTATATGAAACAATAGAATGTTCCGAAGTTCGTAAATTGAGCTGGCGGAGGCGGATTGGGGTATGAATTTGCCTCCATAAATATGAATGTAATGGTTTAGAGTAATATCTAGTGGTTATTTTTTTTCTTTATTATTATTCTATTCTTTGTGTGTGTGTGTGTTTGTGCGTATTCTATCGATGTTTTTTTTCCAGTCACCTAGAGATATCAAAATAAATCTTTAAATGTTGCAAGAGAAGAGTTATCATCATCTTGAAAACTTTTTTCTCAAAGTGTTCCATTTTCGACTTAATCTACAGTGCAATTTACTTTCCTTGAATAAGAGTCTTGTAGGCAATAAAAAAGGCAATTCATCTTCATTAATCCGACCGTATTTATGGGTGTAGTTACTCCTTAAAAATCACAATAAAAAGAACATTATTCTTTGTAGTGGTGTGGGTGAACGTACGTAAACACTTATATAGAATATAGAAAAACATATTTTGTATAAAGCAATTATAATAAGTCTTTGAGACAATTTACCCCAAATAAAGTGGAAAATTTACGTTCACAAACTACATTTCTGAAATAACTAGCGCTAAATCACCACAAAATCTTAAAAACAAACAAACAAAAAAATCAATCTTATACACAAAGTCGAAATGAACACATCGATTAAATCAACGATCACAGTCTTTCTTCGAACAACCACACATCCACTGATTTCTTAAGAGAGTTCCCGCGCGGTGCTCGTCACGGACAGAGGCTTTCCTTGCAAGTTGCAGTGCTTGGGACGCCGCGGGCTTACCGATTCATTCGCTCCTGCAAAGAAAAGGAAAATTGTGAGTGCTTTACAAAGTGTTGACATATTGTTTTAATAATCGTTGTATTATTGATATCACTAGTATTAACGATGATAATGATAAGGATAATAATAATAAAATAGTCTTCCTGTTAGTACTGTAACATTAATAATATCAGTAGTAATAAATATAATAATCATTTTTGATAATGATAGCCATAATGATGATAATGATAATAATAACTGCAACAACAGTAGTGATAATGATAAATTAATGGGGTGATAATGAGATTAATAATATTGATAATCAAATAATGGTTATGAGAAAAATCATAATACTAATAATAACGATGATGATAATGACAAACAATGATAATGAAAGTATTAATAATAATCATGAAGATTATGAAAATATTGATACTAATGATGATAATAATAATGATGATAATAATAATGAACATAAAAGTAATAATGATAATAGTACAATAGTAATGACAGCAATAATAATAATGATAGTAGTAGTAGTAATAATATAGCAATAATGATAATGATGATAATGATAATGATAATAATGATGATAATGAGTAATAATGATATTATTATAACGGTAATGTTAATAATAATTGGTGATATATATTATTATGATTATAATAATCATTATCATCGTCACCATTATTCATATTATCCTCATTATTATTGTCGCCGTCACCATTACCATTACTATCACTATCATACCAATCACCATCCTCAGCAT
>NW_020868327.1:286302-293802 GCF_003789085.1 Penaeus vannamei
GGGCTCAGGGGCAGGAGTTAGTACAGGGCCAGGGCGTGTCCACACGCCTGTGGGCCATGACCCTGTACCTCTGGAGCCTCCTGCTGCTCCGAGATCCCCTACAGTTCATCCTGGGACCGCAAGGTGCCAGTTTCCATAGGTGGCTACGAGGAGGCACTGCAGAAGTCTGGATGATGGAGAGGCTATGAACTGGCAGGGGAGACTTATGCAGCGCTGCTCCCTTTTTCGCACAAGGATAGCCAGCGGTGGCAGCTGCAAGCGAGAAGGCATGCAAGCACTAAACACTATCTAGGCTACCACACACATCGCTTCACACCACCTGCGCATGAAGCACCCACCCATTATAATTATGACAATAATAATGATAAATAATGATAAATTCATAATTATAATGATAATCTTGATAATTACTGCAATAATAGCAATAATTAACTCTATTCCAATAATTTCCATACTAATAATGGCAATAGAAATAAAAATATCATTATCATTGTCATTATAATTATTATTATTGTCATTATTATTTCTAAGATCATCATTATTGCTATTATCATTATATAGATAGTTATAATGATAAAAATAGCAATAATAATTAGCATAATAATTATTATAACTGCAATAATGATGATAATAATATTGATAATCATGAAGATAATGACAATATTGATAATCATAAAAATGATGACAGTAATGATAATAATTATCATTCAGTCCATTTATAATGAAATAAAGGCCAGAAGTAATAAAATCCCAAAAGTCGAAAAAACGGCAAAATCTTGCGTATTACAGCCTTTTGAGAGAAACGTCGAAAAAAAACCTTTTCGATTTTTAATGGTAATTATGAGGATTTTAACATTAATTCAGTTAATTATGATGATTTCCATGGTGATTCCTTTATTATTGACAATAATGATGATAATTATGATGAAACTGACAATGATAATGACAATAATAATGATAATAATGATAAAGTCATAATTATAATGATAATCTTGATAATTACTGCAATAATAGCAATAATAAACTCTATTCCAATAATTTCCATACTAATAATGGCAATAGAAATAATTATAACATCATTATCATTGTCATTTTAATTATTATTATTGTCATTATTATTTCTAAGATCATCATTATTGCTATTATCATTATATAAATGGTTATAATGATAAAAATAGCAATAATAATTAGCATAATAATTATTATAACTGCAATAATGATGATAATAATAATGATAATCATGATGACAGTGACTATAATGATAATCATAAAAAATGATGACAGTAATGATAATAATGGTGATAATAAATATTCATTCAGTCCATTTATAATGGAATAAAGGCCAGAAGTAATAAAATCCCAAAAGTCGAAAAAACGGCAAAATCTAGCGTATTACATCCTTTTGAGAGAAACGTCGAAAAAAAACTTTTCGCTTTTTAATGGTAATTATGAGGATTTTAACATTAATTCAGGTAATTATGATGATTTCCATGATGATTTCTTTATTATTGACAATAATTATGATAATTATAATGATAATGACAATGATAATGACAATAATAATGATGATAATGATAAAGTCATAATTATAATGATAATCTTGATAATTACTGCTATAATAGCAATAATCAACTCTATTCCAATAATTTCCATACTAATAATGGGTGTACTGCCTCCAGTAAAACACTAGCAGTCAGTTAAACCTTTATTGTCATGTTCACAAGCTGGTAGGTATGAGCAGTGTATCCAACTTGCAAGATGACAACATACACGTACGCGTGAACGTGCACGTGATATGAGGTGAAAAGCTGTAAGAAAATAAATCTTCACAGTTTTGGAAATAAAAAGTTGTACACAAATAAAGTAAATGAATCATACAAATATCAAATAATATTAATACAATATGAGATAGAAATATTAAGAACAAATCAATAGAAAATTATAAAAATACTGCAAGACTAACATATATATAAACATTAAACAAACAAATAACTTCTTATTCCTTATACTATCTTATGACATTTCCTGAGTTAATTAAGGCACTTTATAAAAGATCAATAATTAAAGACTAGATACTTTCATTAAATGAATAGGAAACAAAACATTATTCTTTGGTAAATAACTGAAATAAAGCTTGGTAAAAATATAAGAGTACAATAGGAATGGGACTTACTTATATCACATAATTTCAAGTTATATATCACATAAAAGACACAACTTTGTTATTAACATATGCTCTAACATCTGAACAATACATTATTAACAGTATAAATAGTTGACTTACAGTGTGGCTGGCCCAAATCTTCATAAAACAAGAATAATTTAAAAGTACGCAGCACAAGACGTCTCACGTGGCTCTCTAGAGGGGCTCCGCGGATTCACAAATGCGTTTTTGTAGGGCGTTCGTACAACTCTAACGTCACTGTAGCCAACATTACAAACTAAATGAAAAATAATCATTCTCATGTTAATACATTAAATCAAATAAATTCTTGATCTAAATTCTATATATATATAATATCAGACAAGGAATCCTTGATTCCTTTACACTCCCTGCCTGATATCAACAAATTTGATATCACTACTCTAATACTGATTAAATGACAAACAGGAACTGAAATGTGACTTGTTCAAATAAAAAATAGCTACTTAGCACCAGAAACCAAAAGAATTAACTCTGAAATTGGTCTTGTGTACACAACTGGGTTTCCATCTCTCATAACCTTTAACTCCACTTTCCTTACTTTGCCATCTTCACTTTGGATAGCTCTTACAACAATTCCATATGGCCATTGTGTACGACAAACACTTCTGTCTTTCAATAACACAACATCACCTTCAGTGAGACTAGGTTTTGCACAACACCATTTTCTACGTTCTTGGAGTGTGTGCAGATATTCTTTTTTCCAACGATTCCAAAATATTTCTGAGAGGGCAGAAACACGTTTCCATTCTGTTTTCAAAAGGTCTTTTGTATCAATTTCTCCTACTGAATCTTCTACATGGTCTATTCCAACTTTCTGAGTAAGAAATGGTGGCAGGTGACAAGATGAAAGGGTTTTCTGGATCAGTTGATACGTTTACTATTGGTCGATTGTTCACTATGGCACATACTTCTGCCATGAAGGTTGATAACACTTCATGCGTCAAAGTTTTATAAGGAGTTTCAGCTAGCATTGACTCTAAGATCTTCCGGCAGATTCGAATGAGGCGTTCCCATACACCTCCCATGTGCGATGAATGGGGAGCGTTGAAGATCCATTTAGTGCCTGTTTGGTACAGATGGTCTACTATCTTCTTTTCTTCCACATTTACTGCATCTATCTTGAGGCTATCAGTTGCACCAACAAAGTTGGTTCCTCGGTCAGATCTATACAGTTTAACTTTACCTCTGAGAGCTTCAAATCTTTTAAGTGCATTAATAAAAGCTGAAGAGGACATTTCTTCTACCAACTCAATGTGTATTGCTCTTGTTGTAAGACAAGTGAACAAAATAGCCCACCGTTTAGAATTTGCTGATCCACCACGAGTTCTGCGTGTCGTTATAGTCCAAGGTCAAAAGCATCAACTCCAACATTGGTAAAGGGTGGAGTATGTTCTAAGCGATCTGCTGGGTAGATCACTCATCAACTGGACTTCTTCTTTACCTCGTAACTTTCTACACTGGACACAGGAGTGTAAGATTGATGAGATCAACCGTTTCACGCCTGTAATCCAATATCCACCAGATCTAACAGCTCCTTCTGTAAGATGACGTCCTTGGTGTCGAACACTTTGGTGATAGTGACGTACTATAAGTGTAGAAATATGACTTTTACCAGGCAAAATGATTGGATGTTTCTGGTAACTTCCAAGACTTGATTGTTGCAATCTTCCGCCAACCCTTAACACACCATCTTCATCTAAGTACGGGTTGAGAGCCATAATCGAGCTAGATTTTGGAAGATGCATTTTTGCTTCAAGAAGTCTAATTTCTTCTTTGTAAGTTTCCTTTTGAACTGCTTTGATCACAAATATTTCAGCTTTTCTGAAAGACTCTACACTTCTATCAGCTCTACCTTTAAATGATTTGGCACATGCACATCTCTGCAATAAAGCAACAGTATTTACTAGGCGATACCACTCAGAGAACCTTTCAAATCTGTGACACCCAATTGATAAATTGTCAATCACACAGGTTTTAGCTGCCTTTACCAGAGCATCTGGCCTTACTTCCTTATCATCTTCTGGTTGAACTAGCTGTGGAGTTTCTTGAGCAAGATCATGACGCCTACTCAAGAATGTTTCAGGTCCTTTCAGCCATATGTCGTCACACGAGAAATCATTCACCATAGAGCGAGTTGCTCGATCAGCTGGATTCACAGATGTAGGAACATAATTCCATTGTTCTGGCTTAGTTGACCTGTGAATACGGTTCACTCTATTCTCAACATACACATAAAATCGTCTTGTTTGGTTGTGGATGTAGCCAAGAACTACTTTACTGTCAGTGTAAAATTTCACTATATCAATTTCTTCATCAAGGTTCTCAAGTACCACTTCACTAAGTTCTACTGCAAGTACTGCAGCACACAATTCTAGACGAGGTATAGTATGCCCATGCAAGGGTGCAATTTTTTAGCTTTCCCCATCACAAATCCAATTTCTGAACTGCCATCTTCGTGTACAGTTTTCAAATATGAGACAGCAGCAATTGACTCTTTGGAAGCATCTGAAAAGACATGCAATTCTTTTTTGACTTCTGTTGACAAGGATACTGGAACATACATTCTTGGTATTTTCAAACATTGTAAGGTCTTAATACGGTCTTTCCAAACTTTCCATTCCCTCATCCAGTTTTCTGGTAGAGGTTCATCCCAATCAATAGTCCCAGATAAGAACTTTCGCAGAAGCAACTTGCCTAGAACTGTAAGCGGGCTGCAAATCCTAGAGGATCATAAATGCTGTTGACTGTTGACAGCACACCTCTACGAGTGAAGGGTTTATCTTCTGCAATCCTATAAGTAAAGATATCTGCTTGAAGATCCCAATATAATCCTAAACTTCTCTGCAACGGAAGATGTTCAGCATCAAAGTCCATGTCCTTCAAATCTTGAGAGATGTCGTCACCTGGCAAGGCTGACATGACTTCTTGCTGTTTGAAACAAATTTGTGAAGTCTCAAATTTCCATAATCTGCTAGACCCTTCTGAGTTCTTGTCAGTAGGTTAATAGCTTCTTCAGTACTTGATAGAGATATCAGACCATCATCAACATAAAAATGTCGCTGGACAAATTTTGTGACGTCTTCACCATATGTACTTCCTGCAGCTTCAGCAGTCTTCTGTAGTCCATATATTGCTACTGCGGGTGATGGACTATTTCCAAAAACATGTCTGGTCATACGATATTCAATAAGTTCTTAACTTAAATCATTGTCTTTGTGCCACAAAAAACGAAGATAGTTTCTGTGTTCTTTATGTACTTCAAATGAATAAAACATCATCTCAATATCTGCTAATACAGCCACTCTGTTCTTTCGAAAACGTAGAAGTACACCCAACAGAGAATTATTTAGGTCTGGACCTGTCATCAACACATCATTCAATGATGTACCTCTAAACTTAGCAGCAGAGTCAAAAACACACCTGATACGACTAGGTTTCTTTGGATGATACACTCCAAACACTGGAAGATACCAACATTCTTCATTTTCTTTCAAAGGTGGTGCTATTTCAGCATGACCTCTTTCAAAAGCTTTTTCATAAAGTCTAGGAAATGTTCTCTTTTAACAGAATTGAACTGAAGACTCTTGGCTAGGCTATTGGCACGTCTCACAGCCATGGATTTATTGTTCGGTAATCTTTTCTTTAAGGGCTTAAAAGGTAAAGGTGCACTCCAGTTACCTGCTGGTTCTTTGACAAATTCTTTCTCCATTAACTTCAAGAACATTTTGTCTTCTGTGGATTTTCCAGGTTCGTCATCATTTTTGGTTCGGTGAAACACTGTAGAACCAATATCATTTTCCTTCCATGGTGTAAAACCGCTGTGATATCCTGTGTCTTCTTGTACACATATACAACTTGGACAAGGCTTCAAGACTGATGGACGACCATCAGGATTTACATATATTTTCCTTACATTCACATTCTTTGTTGCGTGATGCTTCCCCAGGCAGACTTCACCTACAATTACCCAGCCTAACTTCATCTTCTGGGCAAAGGGTGTACCTGGTGGACCTGTTACTTGATCTAGTACATGGTGAGCTTCGGGTAGATCTCTACCAATCAATAATTGAATCTGAGCCTGATCATCAAGAGGTGAAATTTCTGAACCAATGTCTTTGAGGTGTGGATGAAGTCGAGCAATGTTGGGAGTTGGAATCTCAGTCCTATTATTAGGAAGTTCATCACATTCGATGACTGTAGGAAGGCTCATCTGTAGACTACCATCAACAGCTTGTATGCATAGTCCACCAGCTTTCCTTCCTGTCATAACTGAACGGCCAGAGCAACTAGTTATGATGTATTCCTCTGCCACAGAGCGAACATCAAAGAAATCTAAAAGCTCTCCTTTAGCTAAAGATTTGTTACTCTGATCATCTAATATAACATATGACTTCATACGCTTCTCGGGTTACTCTCATGAAAAACGTAAACTGGCAAAATTTTAGCACAAGACTTTCCAGGAAATTCCTCACATACACCAGTACTCTTGTTGGTCACATCTAAAGCTTGTTCACGTACTGACTCTTTAACAACACTCTGCTCCGGCTTCTCCCTGCCATGAGCCTTAGTACTTGTCTCAGGAACAGACTGAAATTTCTTCAAATGCATAGCAGTGCAATGGTATTTACTTCCACAGTCTTTACAGGTTATGTCCTCTGGACAATCTCTACTTAAGTGGTTCTTCGAGATGCAACACTTAAAACATATTCTATTTTCTTTCAGAAGTTTCTTGCGTTCTTCTAAAGACTTTGACTTAAAGCTTTTACATTCATGTAGAGAATGGTTGGTCCCATGTATTATACATTTAAGGGCTTCTTCATCAGGCACTACAGTCTTCTTTGTAGTTACTTTAAATTTATCTAGCTTTGAAGTCTTGTCTGTATGAGATTTTACTTCTGGCTCAAAATTAAATCCTGGATCATTATGGATTTGTGCAACGTCAGAAATGAAGTCTACAAAATAAGAAAAGGGTGGGAATAACACACCTTGTGTTTTCTTGTAGTTGGATGCTTTGTCTCGCCATTTTCCTTGTACTGAAGGAGGTAACTTGCTTATCACAGGGTTTATTCCTGCAGATGTGTCAAAGTGTCCAAACAGTTTCTCGTAAAGTGGATTTTCTTTAAGCGACTGTACTTCGCAAAGAAGATCATGCAGATCATACAGTTTCTTGGGATCTCTGAACGTAACCTTAGGAAACTTTTCTAGTTTCTTCTTGATAGATGCTTCAATAATCTCAGGACTGCCATATCTATCTTCAAGCCTCTTCCATATCAACTTGATGCACTTACTTGGAT
>NW_020868327.1:306302-311302 GCF_003789085.1 Penaeus vannamei
AATAATAATGATAATAATAACAAATAATTATAATAATAACATTAATAATAATAATGATAATAACATTAATAATATTAATGATAATAGTATTAATAATAATAATGATAATAACATTAATAATAATAATGATAACATTGATAATAATAAGGATAATAACATTAATAAAAATAATGATAATAACAATAGTGATAATGATAATGATAATGATTATGATGGTGATCAAGACGATGAAGAAGATGATATAGTAATAATAGTAATTACAATGCTACTACTACTCATAGTAACAATAATGCCATTGATTATGATAACAATGATGATGATCGTCTTAATAATAATAATAATAGTAATAATAATAATAATAATAATGATAACAATAGTAATAATAATAATAATAACAATAATAATAATAATAATAATAATAATAATAATAATAATAATAATAATAATAATAATAATAATAATAGTAATAATGATATTAATGATAAGGATAAGGATAACAGTAATTATGATAATGTTGATAATGATATCAACAATGATGATGATGATAATAATAACAATATTAATTATAATACTAATTGATAATAAAGATGATAATGATAATGATAATGATAATATCAATAATAATGAATGCACTGCTACTACTGGTAGTCCTTATCCCCGCCCTCTCTTTGCGAGCCGTAGAGCAATAAAGGCTGAAATCAATAAACGCAAAATAAAGAATCAATCTGTATATTGAATGTTGTCAGTAGCAGAAAAACAAGAATTTAGGTTATGTACTGAACAAATCATACGGCTTTTACTTTCAGAGCCAACGTTTATACATGCATCAAAAGTGACATAACCCTGTTATATCAGTGTTGATATATTTTCCATGTGTATGCTTTCCTGTAGTTCGCCTGGGGTTTGAAATGTCAAAGTCCACGATTTTACAACTTGGCGCAGCCCGACAAATATTTGATTTTGATCTTTTTGGGGGAATTGTGAGAAATGTGGATCAACCTCCCTTTTAAATTCATTTTTTATTAGCGTATTTTTTGTCACTAGTTTTTGAAACCTAGTTTTTGAGACTATTTTTGAAACCCTTTCAGAGAGCATGAAAATAAATATGAAAAACGCATTGGGCACGTAGGTTAAACTTTAAATTGAACTGCATAAAATAACACCAGAGGATCAATCCCGGATCTTGAAGGGAAACCGAGCTACTTCCCACGAAGGAATTCTGGCACTTTTCCAGGATGTTTGGGAGCCTTTGCGAGCAATGGCGTGGATCTGTCGCCGAGGCATGCGAAGGACCTCCTGGCTCCTGGGAGCGATTCTCTGGGCGTCCGCGTGCGCTGGCTCAAAAGGGAGAATGTGGAAGGATATCACGAGGAGAGTTCGGATTCGAGGGGCAGGGAGTCGCAGATGCGGCCGACGGCACTGATACCTTAGCTTTAAGGCCTCAGTGACCTTGAATTTACATGTTATTTGGGTAGCGCCACAATAACACATGATATTGCGAGACAGTAGAAGGCGCCTGAGTGTTGCGTTGTGTAAGTGTATGTGTGTGTCAATCTGTGTAAAGAGAGTGAAAAAGACCAATGAAGGATTGACCGAGTGTTTCTTATAGAGCAAAATTCAGTTATATACCTTAAGATTTCTTGGATTTTAGTGGTTATACTTTTCTAATATACACGATTTTTGCGAATGCTATTTAGTGTAAATATAATGTATTATAGTTATCCTTCACTTGTAGTTAATCCTTGAGTTCTTATGTTACTGTGTTAAGTTCATATTCCATTTTCAATTATGTTTCCCACTAATCCTTTTATATTCAATTATATTCATTGAAAAGATTCATGAAAAGAAAGCCAAGACCAACAATTAATACATTTATTATCGACCTCCGATAGAGAAAAACCTAGATGTCTCCCCGTTGTAAAAAGCGTGTCCAATTTCCGGTCTGACTCAGAGTTCCCCCCATAGACATTAGCCATGGGACCGACAGCACTAAAACTATTAACACGAAAGCTTTCAATAAAAAAAAAAAAAAAAAAAAAAAAAAAAAAATATATATATATATATATATATATATATATATATATATATATATATATATATATGAGCAGCAAGGAGTAATAAAAAATAAGAATAAAAAGACAGAGCACATCAGCTCATTCTGCCGTGTGCTGCCCTTCGTTTTTTTTTTTTTTTTTTTTTTTTTTTTTTTTGCTATCACCCAGTGGCATGTGGCCAAGGTTAGTAAGTCAGTGGATCCTGTTTACTTTTTAAATCTGGATAAGGTCATGAAGTTTAGCCTCCCTTAGAAAAGTCATTATTTCACTTATTTTCATCATCTGATAGATTAGATATTGTGAAAGGTATGATCTTAATTCTGTAAGTAATTTTTTAGGATTTGTCTATTATTGTTGTAGTGGTGGAATGTTGCATTGACTCAGACGTGCCAGCACCACCTCCTCTCTGTTCTTCCTGTGGGCTGTATCCCATGGTTCTATTATTTGTTGATGTTTGTGTGTGATGTTTAAGTTTGTCCGCTCACTTTGCCACAGATGTATTTTTGCCTTAATATGAAACAAAACACCTGAAATTTGCACGGATTATGCTGAGGTCCAGATCACCCGGCTAATTTGTCAGCCTGCTCATTGCAATGGATACCAGATTGGCCTAGTACCCATATCACCTTGATTGATTTGTTGGCACTATGTAGCTTATGAATATTATCCAGCAGTTCATTTTTAATGGTTTCTAGTGAATTAATAGCTTTAAGTGAACCTTATGAAACAGAAAAGACTATTCTATCGTGGGTCGTCGACAGTGCAAAATCTGTAGCTTTATTTATGACAAAAAAATCAGCAATACAGATTCAACAGTCTTGTGGTGAATGATTCATACACGAATGACCCAAAACCTACTTTAGACATAATCAGGTCTAAATCATTTAGACAATATATCATTAGCAAGAACTTTCTATCATCCCATTTGTTTCCAGAAATGCACTTTAATTAATTGTGTTCTTTGAAATTTATTCCTTAACTGATTAATATGTCTTTCCATTTCCGTCTACGATCAAAAGGTAGACCGAGACCGCGTTAATCTGATGTTCGGCATCTTCCTATGTGAAAAAAAAATGACCCAATACTCTTCGTGTGGAAAACTTGAAACCCGACTGGAGGCCCCAGTTATGAATCATATCCAGTGCCAATTAGATGCGATTTGCCGAGAATTCTGCAATACTGCTGGAATGCCATAATGCACAATCATCCACGTATATTGAGACTCCGAGGAAGAGCTGATAAAATATCATTTATCAAGAGATAAAGTTGGTGATGTAGTGTGATCTGTCTAACCCAGGGATCCCGTCCCAGTTCATCAAGTCACTCTTAGAATTCTGCCCTCCCTTGATGCTGGCGGGGGATACAGGCGCAAATAGACCTGGTTAACCCCTGTCGATTCAATCCCCTTAAGTGGTAGCGTGGGGGGAGACTGAATCATTAATAGGGGTGTTCCAGTGTGAATACCACTTTCTGACGTTCAGCCTAACCATATGGTAAAATACATACTAAAAAGTAATCTAAGAAAAATACAAAAGTGAAAGAATGTGCTAAAAGGCACCTAAAATTACTGACTGTCGTATGCAAAAACTAAAAGAAAAAGACTTCCAGAGTGGAGAGCCTGGCTGAAGGCCTTACCATAAAACAAAGACAAAACTAGCAAGTCTGGCGTCAGAGCTGAAGGCTTAAAACCCCTTAAACCTAAAAGAAAAAAATACGACAGTATAAAACCCGAGTCTGGTGACACCGAAACAGGAAAACTAAAAGATCACTCAGACTTCCTCCATTGAAAGTTACAAATAAAACTGAGAGAAACAAACCAGCCAAGTTCATTAAAAATAAATAAATAAATAAAAGGATGTTCAAATTATTCAATAAAAATGTTCTCAAGATCACGCCCAGCTCCTATGCCAAGAATATCAGGATCTCAGTACTTAACTTATATTCTTCCGTGATCGTCTCTGTGTTCGGTTCAACGAAATATGGCGACACTGCCGGTTCAAAGCTTCGGAGGATAGCAAAACACACTCGTTGACGTCTCGACTCGTACTGTTTATTGTTTACTTTTTCAATACCCCGGTGACGTCAGAGGCCAAACACTTTTACAAAATATAGTCTTGCAATAAATAAGCTAAAATGGCGCATAAAAATGAACAAAACTAAAAGTATAAAATAGAAATCATAAGAAAAAGAAATACAATAACTAAAAAGAACGAATAAACACTGTACGTAAAAATGCTTCCCTTACAACTTAAAATGAAAACTAAGTAAAAACGAGACCTTAAAACTTTATTGAATGTTATAAAAACTAAAATAAAAAATAAAAGTCAATAAAAACGAGAAAAACAACCCAAAACCGAGGTGACACATAACAGACAATCCTCCAACATGGCAGTCGGAGCGGGAGAGTGGAGAGGATAAGATGCAGCATCCAAGACCACTTTACAGGGACAACACATTTCCTGGACAAAAATGTTAGATAAAGTGACTTTGTCAAAAAATAACAGAAATACTTCAGTCCGATATGAATTTTTCAATAAAACATAGCAAGTGTCCACGTAGTGGAAAACCATATTTTTTTTCTGAGTAGGCCATATCGCCATATCATGGCGTAGGCTTTTTCTGTTTAAAAACACTATAATCAATTTTTTTCCTTTTTTTATATGACTGTCCAGTTTTACTAGTTGATCGAGAGTTTGGCGTCCTTTTCGGAAACCGCACGGCTCGCCAACTAGCAAATTCCTGTAATCTAAAAGATGCAATAGCATACTGGGAGGCTCTGGTGAAGGTACTGTACATGGCGACTCCGCCTCCACGCCTACCTTCTCGCTTCTTCCGACAGAGATGGTAGTTCCTCAGAGAAATTACTTCAGATACTTGTGTTAAATGTCTCTTGGAGGATAATAATATCGGGAGCATAGGACGAGGCTAAGGTTATTTCCTTTAGTT
>NW_020868327.1:343802-356302 GCF_003789085.1 Penaeus vannamei
AGGGACAGGCGATGTGAACATATGACTAGGTCAGACTATGATGGACATGTATGTAGTTATTTATAAAGTAGGAATAAGTATCCATATCCATAAGCATAGATACAAGAATAAAGGTGTATGCTTGCATATGCATACGCGTGGGAATGAGCATATGCGTAGTACTTAGAGCATGTGCGGGAATGAATATGTCTGCATCAGGTGCACATACGCACAAATGAAGTTAATAAATAAAATAAAATAAAACATATATGCACTTCTGATAATTAAGCCCAGCTCACGGGAGTAGTGAGCAGGCCGTGCATTGCCGCACCTAAGTCCACACCAGGTAGGACCAAACCTGCTGGGGGGACTTATCAATGGCATTCCGGCTAAATTACTCCCCTCCCACCAAGATACACCTAAGCCAGTAGGTGGGAGGTAAATCGGCTGTCCACCTCCCAAGCATGAGACAAAATATTCAGGAACGGCCCCATTCCCCGGAGGCGAAGGAGCCCCTGGTTACGGCGGCGATCAGGATCGCTCCGGAGCAGGGGGTGCTAAAAATATCCGGGTAAAGACAGGCCGCCCCACGTTGATGAACCTTTGCACATACAATATAAGGACCATGAGAACTGAATCCGACTTACTAGCTTTACTAGAGGAACTCTCTTCCATTAAATGGGATGTAGTAGGACTCTGCGAAGTTAGAAGACTAGGCGAAGAGCAGAAGTTAATAAATAAGGGACACGTGCTCTATTGGAGAGGAAAACCTCTGGGTAGCAAACAGGAATTAGGGGTAGGATTCTTAATACACAAACGCTTAGAAAAGAACATTGTAGAATTCTATAGTGTCAGTGAAAGAGTGGCTTCTGTAACAATAAAACTAAACACTAGGTACAACTAAAAAATTATTCAAGTCTATGCTCCAACCTGCAGCCACAGTGATGAAGAAATAGAGAGCTTCTATGATGTTCATTTAGCCAGCGAGAGAACAAAAACCCATTTCACAATAATTATGGGGGATTTTAATGCCAAAATAGGTAAAAAGACAGAGGGCGAAACCGCAGTAGGGAACCATGGAACAGGCACTTGGAACGAGAGGGGACAAATGCTAGTCGACTTTGCGGAGGCTCGATCACTCAGTATCATGAATACATTCTTCGAAAAAGACTAGAACGGAAGTGGACATGGAAGTCGCCTTCTGACGTCAAAAAGGAAATTGACTTCATAATTTCAAATAGGCGCGATATAATAAACAATGTAGAGGTTATAAATAAAGTAAATGTAGGCAGCGACCATAGAATGGTGAGAGGCGAAATAAAAATACATCTCAGAAGGGAAAGGAACAAACTAATGTGTAAACCACAGCCAAACTTGGCTAACTTGAGGATCAGAGCAACAGAATTTAGCCTAAACATCCAAAACAGATATTCACTCCTCCGTGACGAAGATCTTAACATCGACCAAATCAATAAACAGTTCAATGACATAATAAAAGAAGCTGCACTTGAAGTAGGCGGAAAGAAAGACAATCGAAGCTCCAGCAAGCTCTCGGTAGAAACTAAACAGCTTATGCAAAAACGTAGAGACATGAAAGTATCGTCAAATAGGGACAAGATAGAATTGGTTGAACTAACAAAGACCATAAATAAAAAGAAGAGGGAAGATGTACGGAAATTCAATACTCAAATAATAAATGAAGCAGTGATTTCAGGTACCAGCATGAAAGCAGCTAAAAGAAGACTAGAAATAGGGAGAAATCAAATGTATGCAATTAAGAAACCAGACGGAGAAGTAACATATAACAAGAATGAAATCATCAAAGTAGTGGAAGACTTTTACAGGGATCTATACAACTCAAACGAACAGCCACAAATAGAAGCAAACGCGGTAACTAGCGACGTACCTAATATCACAAAAGAAGAAATAAAAAGAGCACTTAAAGGCATGAAGAGAGGGAAAACACCAGGCGAAGACAGAATTAGTATAGACCTCATACTAGATGCAGGAGACATCGCAACAGTGAAACTAGCCAATCTTTTTAACAAATGTCTTCTCAGCGGAAAAACTCTGAAAGCCTGGAAAAATGCAACAATTATCTTTTACACAAAAAAGGCGATAAAAGGATTTAAAAAATTACCGACCCATAAGCCTCCTTTCGGTTACTTACAAACTGTTCACGAAAGTCATTACAGCTCGCATCTCTGAGAGTCTGGATTCCAGCCAGCCTAGAGAACAGGCAGGCTTCCGCAGCGGATTCGCAACAACAGATCACATCCACACGCTCACCCAAATAAGAGAAAAAGTAAACGAATATAGGAAACCCCTGTGTATGGCATTCATCGATTATGAAAAGGCATTTGACTCTGTACAAATACCAGCAGTATTAGGTGCTATTCAACAACAGGGAGTTGAGGAGGTATATTGTAATATATTGGAAGATATATATACAAAGATGGGACAGCAACCATCAAACTCCACACAGAAACCATAAAATACCAATTAAAAAAGGCGTTAGACAGGGCGACACCATCTCACTAAAGCTGTTTACAGCCTGCCTCGAGGAAATATTCAAGAAACTAGAATGGAAAGGGAAGGGTATCAAAATAGGAGACGAACACCTAAACAACCTAAGGTTTGCAGACGACATTGTTCTCCTTAGTGAATCAGCTGATGAACTGCAGCAATTAATTAACGATCTGAATAGAGAAAGCCTAAAAGTCGGACTTAAGATGAACAAGAAAAAGACTAAGGTTATGTTCAACAGCAGAGTCCCACTCAAACAAATACATGTACAAGGGGAAGCACTAGAGGTAGTAGACAGGTATATATACCTAGGACAACTCGTGCAGACAGGCACATCAAGTGAACAGGAAATAAAGCGACGAATCAGTCTAGGCTGGAGTGCCTTCGGCAGGCACAGTAGCACACTAAGAGGTTCCTTGCCATTGTGCTTAAAAAGAAAAGTCTTTAATCAATGCGTCCTCCCAGTTATGACCTATGGGTCAGAAACATGGACTACAACCAGGTTACTGGAGAGGAAACTAATAAGGGCCCAGAGAGGGATGGAAAGATCGATGATGGGAATTAGCCTGAGAGATCGGAAGAGGGCGACGTGGGTCAGAGAACAGACGAAGGTAGAAGATATACTCAAGAGCATTAAAAAGAAGAAATGGCAATGGGCAGGGCATGTATGTCGGAGACAAGACGACAGATGGACAAAGAAAGTAACAGACTGGACTATAAATAACTTAAGGAGGCCAAGAGCCAGACCAATGGCACGATGGCGCGACGAAATAGCGAAATTTGGGGACCAAGACTGGAAACAAACATCGCAAGACAGGAAAACCTGGAACAGATTGGGAGAGGCCTACGTCCTGCAGTGGATTGATTCAGGCTGAAGATGATGATGATGATGATGATTATATATATATTATATATATATATAATATATATATATATATATATATATATATATATACAGTGTATATATATATATATAATATATATATATAATATATATATATATATATATGGTATGTATGTATATGTATATATATATATGTGTTGTGTGTGTGTGTGTGTGTGTGTGTGTGTGTGTGTGTGTGTGTGTGTGTGTGTGTGTGTGTGTGTGTGTGTGTGTGTGTGTGTGTATGTATGTATAATGTACATATATATATATATATATATTATATATAATTATATATATATATAATATATATTATATATATATATATATATATATATATAAATATATATATAATATTATATATATTATATATATATATATATATATATATATATATATGTACACACACACACACACACACACACACACACACACACACACACACACATAACACACATATATATATATATATATTATATATATATATATATATATATATATATATATATATATACCCACAAAGACACACGTGTACCTGCGTGTGTGCGTGTGTTTGTATGTGCACGCATGTGTGTGGCTGCGCGCGCGTGCATCCCGGGCCAGGTCTGACTCAAAGACAGGACCTCGAGATTCTCTTCATCTCCTCAATACATGAGATGGAGAGATGAAACCTCTTCTTGAGACGGCGTGTAATCTTCCCAAAGGACGAGAGTGGCGTTCGAGGATGACTTTGAGGAAGAACTGCGCCTTCAAGGCCGAATGAGGAAGTGAGCAAATGAGGAGAAAGAGGCGGAAGGAGGAAGGAGGAAGGAAGAAAGGTGGTAGAAAGGAAGAAAAGATGGAATGGGAGAAAGGCGGATGACAAGTAAACAGAAAAGATCACGAGAAGAGAGGAGAGAAAGGACATGAAGGAGAAGAAAGGAAAGATAGAGAGATGGAAAAGAGAAGAATATGAGAAAGGAGGGTATAAAGGAGGTGAAGAAGGAAAAGAAAAGGACAGTTTAAGACACACACGCATGGAAAGGAAAAAAGCAGAAAGCACACAGAGAAGAAGCAGAGAAAAAGAAACAGCACCAGAGTAAAAGCAATGAAATAGAAAAGAGGAAATTCAAACAAACAAAGGGAGGGAGGAGAAGAAGAGGAAATAGTAGAAAATACAACATGGATTTAGGAGAGCAGAACGATAAAACAGACAGAGAGAAATTGTAAATCGCAGCAGAGAGACAAAAAAGTACAGGAGGAAAGAACAGGACAAAAGAAAGCCGTGGAAGGGAAGGGAAGGAGAGAGCATGGGCAAGGGAGGGAAGAAGGATGAAAGAAGAAAGAAATAAACGAGGGAGGGGAAGAGGGAGAGACGATAAAACGCGGGATGAAAAGGGACAAAACAAAGGGAAAGAGAAGGAGGAACAATAGGAAAACGTATAAACAGCGGAAAGGGGAATAAAGAAGGAGAGTAACGGTTTGTTTTTTAAGTCGGAGATGGGTGGAATAATGAATAAAGAGAGGAAGAAGAAAAGAGGGAAACGACAAACGGTTTTACATATATAATGAAAGTGTGTTGGAAGGAGAGATGTAAGAGAGAGAGAGAGAGAGAGAGAGAGAGAGAGAGAGAGAGAGAGAGAGAAGAGAGAGAGAGAAGAGAGAGAGAGAGAGAGAGAGAGAGAGAGAGAGAGAGAGAGAGAGAGAGAGAGAGAGAGAGAGAGAGAGAGAGAGAGAGAGAGAGAGATAATAGAAAACACAAAGGATAAATGAATAAGAAGTAAAAAAAAATATATAATAATAATGATAAAAAAGGAGAGAGAAAACAAAACGATGTTGACAACCCACACGCGAAATCCATTGTCCTCCTACATAAAAGAAACTGCAATTACAAGAGACGAATAAACAAGGTTGCAATCAATACAGTTGGGGTTATTTGCCTTAGAACAACGGAGACTGGAGTGATGAGCATATAATCATCTTAAATTCATCCCCGAAGACTTCTTGATGATTCAGAGCAGAGCGATAATGTGATGGATAGATGAGTATATCATTAGATTCAAGATCACCTTTGGATATCAAGAAAAAAGAGATATCTATGACATGTGATGAACATGTGGAAACAGTAATAAAATGTTTATTGAGTTCATTATTATCATTATAATCATCCTCATCATTATCAACTATCGTTTTCATCGCAATCATCATCATCTTTATCGTCATCGCCATCATCATAATCATAATCATCATCATTATCGTCATCGCCACCATCATTATCATCGCCATCAGCAAGAGCGGCGTCACTCTCCCCTCTCTATATCACCATCACCATCATCGTCGTCATCATCATCATCATCATCATCATCATCACCATCATCTACAGCACCACAACAACCAAAACCGTCACCCTCCTCATCCCTATCATCATCATTGTCACATCATCATAATCATCAATACGATTTGAACTTTACACGTCTTTACTCCATCAGTCTAAAAGATCTCTTGATCAGATATACACATAAACAAATGGATTGACACGGACACACATCTAAGTGAACAAGAACAGGCAAGGCAAACACAGAAAGACAAGGCACAAAAAAAATCATTTACGTAAAACAGGTTCATTAGTTCTCATCTTACAGAACGGAGCCTCGCCTCGAATTACCAACCCGGAGGCTCGAAATCAACACTCGCAGTTTTCGCTTTGATTTGATACGTAGTTCGAGGCAGATTCGTTTGCATAGGAAAAAATAAAGAATGATGAAATGATTGAAAAGCGAAATACCAAGAAAGGAAGGGAGAGAAGGCGAAAATAATAGAAGGAAGAGTAAAATAAAAAGGAAAAATAAAGACACAATAGAAAAAAGTGATGAATATATATATATATATATATATATATATATATATATATATATATATATATATATATATATATATATATGATGATACCAACCACACCTACACCTACTCCCACACACACACTCATACGTGTATCTACCTATCTATCGATCTATATAAATAAATAAATAAATAAATAATATCTATCTATCTATCTATATATCAATATATATATCAATATCAATATCATATATATATATATATATATATATATATATATATATATATATATATATATATATATATATATATATATAATATATAATATATATATATATATATATATATATATATATATATATATATATATATATATATATATATATATATATATATATATATATATATATATATATATATATATATATATATATATATATACATATACATATGTGTGTGTGTGTGTGTGTATGTATGTATATATATAATAGTATATCAATATATCAATATGTAATATATATATATATATATATATATATATATATATATATATATATATATATATATATATATATAATATATATATATATATATATATAATATATATATATATATATATATATATATATATATATATATGATAATAGTAATAATATAATAATAATAATAATAATAATAATAATAATAATAATAATAATAATAATAATAATAATAATAATAATAATAATAATAATAATAATAATAATAATAATAATTTTTATTATCACTTTTATCATTATCATTATTATTATTATTTTAAAATTAGAATAATTGTAATGATAATTACAACCATAATAATAGATATTATAATTATAATACTGATAATGAAAATAGTCATGAAAGCAATAACAATAATAACAATGAAAATTATGATAATAATTGTCATTATTATTATTATTATAACTATGATGATGATGATGATGACAATAATAATAAAATGATTAATAATAATGACAATAAAAATAACAACTTCAATAAAAAATCAATAGAATAATGCTAATAATGCTAATAATATTAATAATTATTATTATTATCATTATTATTAATATACTACTACTACTACAGATAATAATAATAATAACAATAATAGTAACACTAATAATAATGATGATAATAATAATAATAACAATAAAAGTAACACTAATAATAATGATGATACTAATAACAAGACAACAATATGAATAACAACAACAGCAACAACAAAAAGAATTAGATGATGCATATAACAATAAAAATGATGATGAAAATGAAGATGATGATGATAATGATGATAATGATAATATGAGTTTATGTATTCCACACTACTCTGTTACCTTTTGCTCAAGACTATAATTAAGCTTCCCAATACATGTACGTAATTAATGTCCACAAGCAAGCCACTTTTAGAGATAATCCTTGTGTGCTTTGGGACCCATCAAGGAATTTGATCAATGGCAGTCTCGTAGATTACTTTCTGGGAGTTGGCTTGTAAGATAACCTTTGGACTTTTTATAAATTCAGTTAACTGAGATTATGGTTTTGGTATGTGTGAACGTAATTCATTTAAGGACACCTCCATTTATGTCAGCGCCAAGATTAAGTAACGCATGTAACAGGCAATATGTTTGTGCAGAACCCAGGAACATAATGGAACCAACACAATCCCAAGCGGTTAGAAGGGAAAGAAAGTAAGAAAGAAAAGACAGAATCCTCAAAATAGTTTTAATGAAAGATGAGACAATAGTTTCGAAATCCTCCTGAATTCCATCTTGAGGTCTGATGAGAGGATGGTATGTGTACATACGGGTTGTGGGAAACAAAATTGTTGCAGTGAATATGTCGACACAGCAAGGGGTATTGCCCAGGGCGTGCTAGGGCTGGTCCAGAATATGTCAGAATATAAAGCGTAAATTACCATATAAATAAATGTGGTGGAATCTGGTGGTCTAAAATTTATGTTAACTTTTAGAGCCTGTTTCTTGTGGAAGGTGAAATTGTATTGAAAAACTAATCTATCAGAAAGCAGACATAGCAATGAATATTGTCAACTACCTTTTTTATCAGAATTAAAGTAATGAATCAAGACTAGTGTACAATGCGGAACAGCTTCATGGATTTTTTTATAAACATCGCAAACCTAGTTGTATCTCTCACAGACCTTTATAAATGTTTATCGGAAACCGTTTCGAAATATATCCCAACATGCTACTGTAACCTTGTTCCGTAACACAAAGTTTAGGAATATTCAACAGTTTAAACATATCGGTAGAATGACCTGCTGTTTTCTTTGTAAGATCATTCTGATATCTATCTTTAGTATTTCACAATCTGTTTATGATATAACAGCTATAATTTCTTATACATATAGTTTTTCTTATAACATAATCACTACTTCTTTACTTAGGTTACTGATTCATGATTCATTCAGTTCGGGGAAGCGGATATTTTCTTCCAATCTTAACCCTTTCCCTATTCCCACAATTTCTACATTCCCGTTTCACAAGAGAAACTTTGGCTTTCGACCTGCCATAAACTGTGGCACATGCCGTGATCTTTGAACTTTGAACGTTTTCATCATTTTGCTATTAACTCTTTTATTGAATTCTTTCGATTTTTTTTTCCCCCTCTCAATGTGCAAATTTTGCCGATTTGTTTTCGCTTGTATTTCACAACTATGAACAAGCAGCTTCCAATGGTTTCCACTTTACATGTTGTATTTTTCTAGTTAATTGTTTAATCTAATTATATTTAAATGCGAATGTAAGGTAATGTAACTATTTTTATATGTAATCCCTTCTGTGTAATCCAAAGAGATTAAATCACTTCTCTCCAAAATCTAACAAATACTCAATAAATAAAGAGGTAAAGGCGGCTTATTCACCGGCCTCCAAAAAATGAAAATTGTAACATCAGTAAACAAAGCGCCATGTTAACCTACGTTGATATTCTGAATTGCTTTCAGTGCAAGAGGGAAGCATGGGAACGGTAGAATTTTCAAACACTCAACTCACAAGCATTTTGGCGCCTATTCGAGAAAATATTTCATTTCTATCATTTTATTTACCGCTTCCTCCCGTCATTTTCTAGTCCAATGGAAATTCTGTAGCTGTCAGTTTAGCGTGAAATGTTTCCACAGATCTTTGTTTATTCTGTTCATCGTAATAACAGGTGCAAGCGAAGCTGCACGCATCGCGGCAAAATTATTTCTTCCCGAAAAGAGTGAATACAATATAAAAGAATAGATAAGATAGATATATTGGATGCACAGATAGAAAGAAGCTAAACAGATATTAAAGTAGACAGGCAGATAGACAAATAAATAGATAATAATAAAAACAGATACAGACAGATAAAGAGATAGAAAGTATATCACACAAACACACACACACACACACACAACACACACACACACACACACACACACACACACACACACACACACACACACACACACACACACACACACACACACACACACACACACACACACACACACACACACACACACACACACACACACACACACACACGTGTGTATATGTATGCATACAGGCACTCGTATTTATACGTAATTATAAATAAAACAATAAATATGTGTCTGTTTATTCTGTACGCATGCAACGGAACTAATTATCAAGTTCAATATCCTCTTTATAAAACAAGTTTCTCTCTCATTTTGGGACGCCAAAAACATCCCATATACGAGCTCATTTTCCCCCATTTCGTAACATCTCAAAATCAAGTACCTTCAGAAAAGTCATATTCCATCTCAAATGAATATTGTAACATGAGTTCAAGTAATTTCCTCTTCTCTTTTGATATTATAATTCATTTAGAAAATTCAGTCTGTTTCGTAATCCTCTCGAGAAGAAAAAGGAAAAGAAAAAATAATGACTGTAGGCTCACTTTTTAGCCTTCTTTTCCCGTTTTTTTTCTTCTTTTTTTCTTTTACAATGACATTATCTTTATTAAATGTTGAAGATAAATATTCATTTTCTGGACTGCAGCCAAGTTCCGTTCATTCACTCTAGAGAAATTATGAAACAGATTTATGATAATGATAAAAGATAATGACAGTGACAGTGACAAGCCTTGATTGTGATTATGAAGACATTTATGATTACGATAATAATTATTCATAATCAAGATGATAACGATATAACGATGATAATGATGATGATGATGATAAACATCATTCTAATCATGATTAGGATTATAATAGTAATAATATTTTTTTTTAATGATAACACAGATAATGATTATAATGATAAAAATACTAACGATGGTGATGATGATGATGTTAAAAACAATAATGGTCATATACCTGATATTAATATAAAAAGTATAATATTACTCAAAACAGGAACAATAATAATGATGATGATGATGATGATGATGATGATGATGATGATGATGATGATGATGATGATGATGATGATGATGATGATGATGATGATGATGATGATGATGATAATAATAATAATGATAATTATGATGATAGTAATGAAACAATTATGATTATGTTATATTAATATAAATGATAATAATGATAATAATAATAATAATAACAATAATAATGATAATTATAATAATAGTAATGATAAGATTAATAACAACTTTAATTGTGATAACAATATCTATAACAGTAATAATAAAATAATAATAATAATAATAAGAGTAATGATAATAACAAAAACAATAACATAACTGTAATAGTAGAAATATACCTACTACTATTATTATCAATAAAAAATACAACTACAATAATGATAAAAAATAACAACAACAGCCACAATAATAGTCATAATAATAATGATACTGATAAAGATAATCAATAATAAATATCTGTAACAGCAAAAATAATAATAAAGATAACAATAAGTAATACTGATAACAGAAATACTAATACAAATAAAAATTTCAGTAATTATGATGATGATTATAGTAATATTAATGGTAATAATACTACTACTACTACTAATAATAATAATAACGATAATAATAATAATAATAATAATAATAATAATAATAATAATAATAATAAAGTAATAGAGATGATATAAATGTTGTTATTGATATCAACAATAATAATAATAATGACGATGATAATGATTAATGATGATGATGACGATGGCGATGATGGTAACGGCATTGGTAATGGTAGTAATAATAATAGAAATAATAATAGCAATTAGAACAAGAAAAGCCAGCCTTTTGTCAGACCAGCAACAGAATATCTAAAAATGTGTAGAGTCAGAGTAATTTTGTTCATGCTTGGACCTGTACAAATGATTTTGGATTGGATGAGGTAAATAATGTTGCAGTCTCCTATTTTCTCTACTTTTTATTCATTTTGATGATGATTATCATCCTTATTTGAAATGATTGTGAATTATGAATAAGATATATAATCAATCTCTGTCGGCGGCTCTGTGCTTCACCCTTAAGCCACCTCCATCAAGACTGCACTGCTTCCCCGTGGCTTCGCTCGGCAACTGGTTACCTTGCCGTTTTACGCTTAACTGTAACTGCCTTCATAATCTCCAGCCCTCCTGGGTGTCTTAAGAAATGGGGATAAGATTTAAGCGCATTGGCAAACTTTCCAGGGATCCTTAATTTGAGGAAATGTAAGAGAAGTTAGATATGCCACTGCATCATGGCAATACACAGCTATTTTTTCGGCAATTGAAGTGGGTCAATACAGAAATAGAGGACCTGACAACGAAATAAATATTGAGGATGGTTTCTTCTATTATTAGCCAGGCTGCAACGGTTACTATCTTCAGGGGGTAATTATGGGTTCAGCCAACATTCAGCGGTGTTAAAGCTGCAATACTTATTTACCTTCTCGCCTTGTATTGCTACAGAAAATATATGCAATCCTCATTCATAAGAGATGCTCTTCGCTTGTACTGGGTGCCTTCAGTGTGATATGTAGCTGTGAGAAAGCTGACATGATGTCTTTCGACCCGTAGTAGTTGATGCTGATATGAAAACCGCCTTCCCTGGGGTGACAGATTTTGGGATTTAAGGTTCCTACCATTACTAGACTTAGTGCAGTGACACAAGTAAGGAAATCGACCACATTGTAGATTCCTCCAGTATTACTGAGTTTATCTGAGTGAAAAGTTCTGCAGTACCTTTCATAGTATAATTGTGACTACACTCTAGGTCCACTGTAAACCCATCTGTCCAGTGGCCACCCCAGAGTGCTTTACTTGGACAGATTGCTGGAGGAACGATATGTTTAAAGATTTGTCAGAGCTAATTTAACCTT
>NW_020868327.1:363802-366302 GCF_003789085.1 Penaeus vannamei
GTACGTCAGTTTTTCGAATTAAAATACCTATGCAATCATTTATGTCTCATATGTGGCCTTTGGCGATATCTTATGACACAGATGGGCCTTCCTTAGTCCCCAACCAATAACCCAATCAGTCCCATCATTCTAACCTTGACCTTAACTCCATTTTTATGTCAATCTGATTCTATAGAAAAAATGTATGAACGAGAAATCTTCATCAGAAATACATGTTATTGTGTGGCAGATAACGGAGTGTTAAGAGTATTTGTAATCAGAGGTGCATAAGTTGTTATTCATCTCATATATAGAATCGTGTTGTGTTGATGCCATTGAGAAGTTCTGAACATGTGTAAATAATGATATACTCATGCTGAAGTTGTGGTACCGCAAGGGAGAGAAAGTAAGCTAAGGTAGAACTATTGATTATTACGAGAGCGAGTGCAGTAAATGTGACCGGAAAGGACAATTTGATAGAAAACGTCTTCGCAGAACGGCAGTTGTATTGTATCAGCTAGTTGATACAGAACACAGAAAGTACAGATTTAATGAAAAGCAAGTTATGATGACACACTTCGTATTTGTCTGTACCTGTGCAAGTATGTCTTTATATGGAAATATTTATACAAACATATATTTATTTGAATGTGTATGTCTGTGCGTGTGTGTGTGGAAGAAAATATATATATTTATGTAATGAAATACATTTTTCTTTCTAAAACAATTGCCCCTCGACATGACCATGAAGTTTGAATAAGATTTCTTCCATAATTATGTCTCGTATTGCTACAACCATCAGAGCTTTTGGGTTTGAAGGGAACCCTGTGAAAACTCAATTACATTTACCTGAAGATGTTACAAGAGTAGGATGACTTGGTCTTCTTAATAAAGCACACTGGATGGCGTGAATTTTTTCTTCTGTTGAGTGCCTGGTCGGAAATGTTGGTCAGTTTGAAACAATTTCTTTAGCTCCATAATCATATAGAAATAAACAAGTGGTATATTACAAACTCATTTAATTATAACAATTACAAATGTATGTGTATGTATGTATATATATATATATATATATATATATATATATATATATATATATATAATATATATATATATATATATATAATAAGGAGCCTTCTCTTTTACTATTTGACTAAATTCTGTTAACTGTACACCATCCCTTTAAATCAATAAAAAGAGACAAAAAAGGATATCGAGGCTCTTAATCCCCTTACCATGGTATCTTTCTGTTTACTATATACTGGCTCTCAAACTTTTCGTTACTTGGAGGTGGATTTGAATAACCATGATGCCGAAAGGGGAATCAAAGGACCTGCTTTCAATGAACACGTTTATCCTGAGACGTTAAAGCAATCAATTCCTCCCTTCTAATTACATGGCCGTTCTCTTTACCATATCACTTTGATGCTACTGTAACATCCTCAATCTATCGGCAGTCTTCACGCCGTCGCCCTCGACCAATTCCGGTACAATATCCGTGAACCAAAAGTAGCGGGTAATTTCCTATCTTACGTCCACCGGTTGGACATCAATGATTTCGGTATCGTTGGATTCCTCTCACTCTCCACAATGCGAGTATGTAGTTTTAATTGCGCGGAAACCTCCCGTTAGCGACAAACTTGGTTCCGATTGCAGGGGAGGGCATGAAAGGTTCCAGGGAAAATGCGGGTTTAAATAACACTAATATTTTAACCCGCAATGAATTAATGATGATAATTCACATTACCTCCCATTGCAGGTGGCTGCGCCCCCTGCTACCTTCCCTGGGGGGCTGCCGTTCCCCTACCCCCGCCAAGGAAACAAAGAATCCTCCACGTATTCACGGCAGGATAGAGTGCACACGAAATAAATGCGGAGCTAATAAGCTACTATATAACCTAGGATTTTAAAGGTACTAACCTGACTGATCGAGGTCGCACGCTCTTCCCCGACGGAGGAGGCTGTGGCGGAAGCCCATCTCCAGCATCTCTTCTTGGCTGGTGGCGACCTCGCGCATGAAGTCTGTTTCGGAGTGGGCGCACCCTCCACGTTCGGCCATCGCGGCGGCTGTGGCTGAGTAACGAACGCGACGGCGGCACGCAGGTCCGTACCATACCTGTTTTGAACGCGTATCTCGTTGCTTCCAGAAGAACGGAAATTATACCGTATTATTTTGGTTATGAACACGGATCTCGTGGTTCTAGAGGACAGGAAACTCGACCTCGAGGCTACATTCTTATGCAATAGATGGCGACATAGTCACTTCAGTAGCTCTATTGGATATAACTGCCCTGTTCATCCTGATTATACTACAATCTCAGTATACAATGCTGACTATGTCAAGGTTAGTATGCTTCTTCAGTGGGAATGTCCCAGTGCCTCTACAATTGTGTAACATTCTATCCTGCCGTACGTACGTAGTTGGTTCTTTGTCTTTCAGGGCGGGGGTTAGGGGGCGCAGCCCCCTGCAATGAAAAGTAATGTGAATCATCATTATTTTCATTGTGGATTATATTATTAG
>NW_020868327.1:447443-449943 GCF_003789085.1 Penaeus vannamei
TCATTTGTGTTTCCTCCCAGCCTGAGGATTCGTACTTCCTGAGTGAAAGATTTTAGTCTTTCCATAAATACTGATCAGGATTTTTCTACCACTCTTTGTCTCGGCTGATTCCTGCCTGACCTTGTGGGTGGTCTTCAAGATCTCTTTCTTGATCTTTTCTTTTCTAATTTGATTTTTTTTTTTCCAAACTATGTCATATTTCGCGTTTTTAAGTACACAAATGTTTTATTAGGTGCTTATCAGTACTATTTTAATTTCCACATTCGTTTAGGGATTCAATTCCTTAACTCAGGGATCCATATGTTTACATTCTGACACCTTGATTGGAAAAAAACTATGGAGTTCGAACGCCAACTTAGGGTTAATTTTATGGTTTATTTGTTATTTTTAAATATATCTGGTATTTGCTTCTATGTGCATCACCTTCGCTGTGATAAACTGGTGATGTTCACACCTTTATTTACTTTCCATGAGCGAAACCATCTTTAAAAGTCCCTTGTGAGAGTGACTTGCTCCTCAATAAATATCATGCAATCTTTGAGCTTTAAGTCATTTCCAGACAGAAAATTAAGGCCTGACAAAGGGTTGTGCTTACATTTGACTTAACTGACTCGTGTCTTCTAAACTGCACATTGCTGGTTAGTTTGATATCCCGCAACCTCTGTAAGCGTGTAAAAAGGATAAATGAATCAAAGCTGGTCTCTCATCACCTATCGCAAAGAGATAAACATAAAAATACCATTGAAACTGCCACACCTGAATACCCGCTTCCTGGAGGCGAATGTTCAATAGAAGTGAAGAATAATAATCTTATGGTTTTGCTTTTCTCATTCAAACACGTCCACGCGATAGCCCAGTCTACGCTATCTCCCCTTTCACACTTGTGCATCTAACAACCAGCACACACCATCCATCGTTCACGCCCGCCTACCCACACACACACACACACACACACACACACACACACACACACACACACACACACACACACACACACACACACACACACCACACACACACACACGGTTCCCGCACTAATCAGGGGGTGGCAGCGTGCCCTTGGCCTGGAACCTACCATCTGTTCACTACAAGCGAATCATCCTAACTAAAAATCCATGTTCTCGAATGAGCGAGATCTCATCGAAGACAGTCTACTGGGTCTACGCTCCGCTACAATTATAATTATTTTTTATTACTATGTTGATATTGTTATCACAACAAGCATCATGATTAACATCTTCATGCCATCATCATCACTACTGTCATCACCCCAGTATCACCACATCATAAACATTGTTTCTGCAGCCCCATTTCTGCCAATAAAAATCGCAATATATCCCCCCTCCCGAGTATTGTCTCCTTTTTCTAAGATTATTATATCAATTCTATCCTCGCGGTCTCCTTTTTTGTAATAAGATGATAAGAAATTAGCTCCAGTCAGTATTGACTTCTATACCAGTTAGCTTCTACTACAGCTTGGTTTAAGTTCGTTTTTCCCTTTAATTTTACAGCTTTTGTAATAAGAAAGTTGTTCCTCTCCCTTTCCATTTTTCCTGAGAATATTCAGTGTTAATTAAACAGATAGTGAGGTGGCAGTTTACCGATGGCTAAAATACGCAGAATTTTTTAAATGTCATAGCACTTTCTAGTCTACAAGGTGCTATTAGTGGTTACACCTTTTTTATGTACTAAAAATTGCACCTTAAAATAAATTCCTTATCGGCATATATCAACTTATTAACACACACACACACACACACACACACACACACACACACACACACACACACACACACACACACACACACACACACACACACACACACACACACACACACACAACACACACATAAACGCACACACACACGCGCACTCACGTACACACACACACACACACACACCACACACACACACACACACACATGCATGTGTATATCTCTATTTATTTATCTGTTTACAGTCTGCTGTCAAGCAAAACTGATATTGGAATTGCACATCTGACGTTTTGGCATATCTCATAGAACAAAGTACTTCCAGATGAATTACTGTGGTGTAAAAATGACTTTTAGTGAATATTTACTGAATAAGAATATCAAAAGTTAACGATATCAGTTTTCATGTGGAGGTAATTGCCTAAATCAACATACAAAGGGTACAACAAGTATGTAATCAAATCATACACTTTGTGCACATACGTTGTTGCAAGTTCGAGTTCCGTGACAAACCAAGAATACTGCATATCATTGATTAGCAAATAACCAATAAGTCCGCTTAATCCATTCGTTAGCATTTGATTAACTACCCAATCCCCGTGCCGATTGGAATACTGAGTGCCACCTCTGAAATATGATATACATGTTAAGACAGAAAATGGCTTTAATCTTGGGTACGAAACAATACAGGTGTGGTGGAATCGGTCCCAGTAAACCGGTATAGGTATCTGAACAAGATTTAAAGTCAGCACTTAAGAGGATAGCGGCGTGGAACTAATATCCAAAGC
>NW_020868328.1:12500-17500 GCF_003789085.1 Penaeus vannamei
AAATTCACATACCTGCAAATAAAAGGAGATGTGCCCGCCGTGGGAGGGCTGAGGGTGGCTGGGTTCTGCTGCGTTGCCCTTGTCAGACGGGCGCTTCGTCGTGGCTGCTGTTTGAGTGGCGCCAGATGAAGGACGTTTAAATACTGGGCCTTGTAAGCCCTGCCATATCTATCCGACGCTGAAGATCGTCAACATTTATGTCAGCTTCATTAGAAGTTCTACCTATGAGTCTAACAGCTCTGTCTTGAATTTTGTCCTGGAGATTGAGATGCTCCGTTCCGTGCCAGGGGAGTATTCCAGTGCTGAACGAACCTGTGACTTGTAGAGCCGTAGAGCACCTTCAGGAGAGAAGAGATGGAGAATCCTTCTTATTGCGTTCAGCTTCTGTGTGGCTTTGCGAGCCAGGCTTTCGATGCCTTGGCCAAAATTCAATTTGAAGTCGAAAGTAACTCCAAGTATGATGATGGAATCTTGCTCTTGTAAAAGGCGTTCTTGCATGATGCAGCCCTTGCTTCTTGATATGGAGGACTGGCTTTTTCAGAAGCAATTTTTTTCTTCCAACAGGAACCCCATTTTGATACAATATCAATAATTCTCTGGAGTCTTGAGCTGCTTGTTTTGACGTTTTCTTTGGAGAAGCTCAGGTGAATAGTGAGGTCATCTGCATATGCCACTGCCTCTGGGATTTGTTGGAGTAAATCGTCGAAAAATATGTCCCACATTAATATTCCTAGGAGGCTGCCTTGTGGGACACCTGCTTTAATTGGGTATCTTTCAGATTCTTCGCCTCCTACAACTGCAGTGATGCCAAAGTTTCCCTGTATCCTTAGGCTCTTGATTTTTGAAAGGAGTCCATTATGCCAGACGTCTAGGTTTTGACTCCGTTTGTGTGAGAGGAGCAGTAAAAGGTCTGATGCCGATTTTCCCTTTACGAAGCTATACTAACGTGAAGAAAGCAGTCGGTTGTCGTCAAGGTGCTCACACAACTTTTGCACGATTATCTCTTCAAAGACCTTTGCAATGACGCAAAAGAGAAATTGGTCGATAATTATTTGATTTCGATTTGGAATCCTTTTGGTGGATTGGTACAAGCCTTGCAGATTTACAAATAGAAGGCCTGCATGTCTTTGAGAAACACTCTGTAAAGATGAGTGTTAAAGGAAAGGCCACTTCAGCAGCACATTCACGGAGATGTGGGGTAACTCCGTCTGGACCAGTGGCTTTATTTACATTCATTTTTTCCTGAATACGCAGAACATTTGATGTCTAGATGTTCAAGAAATTCAGCTTGTTGGTTCGTTGCAGTAGAATTGGAGCAGGACTTTCGGGGTCCAAAACTATCATTTTTTTCTGCAAAATGTAGAGCAAGGGTCTCCGCTTTCTTCATGTTACTTGTGGATGTAGGTCCGTTTTTGCAAGTGGTGGGATGAAATCTTCCCGTGAAAGGCCTTCCATGTGTTTGGTGGAATTCCACCATTCCTTGGATCCGATATTGCCTCTCTGCAGTTTATGCCACAGATCATTTGTCCATCGACTTTTCGCTCAGTGAAGTGTTTCTCTGTCTTATGCAGGCTTGTTTGTGATCATTTTTGTTGCTACTAGATGGTCTTTTCTTGTATTGCCTCCAGGATTCATACTTTGCTTTGGCTGCATTGCAGCATTGATGACCAAACCATGGTGGGTCGTGAGGCTTCTCCACAGAACTATGAGGAACATACATTTCTTTGAATGTCCTAGGGTTTGTTTGTTAATATGTTTACCTGATCATCAATACTGCCCTTGCAGCAGTATGTTCCAGTCTGTATTTTGCAGATCTGTTTTTGCAGCCTCTCACTTTGTTCTTTCTCACTGCCAGAGGGTCCTCACTTTTCTCTTGTCTTCGCCCGTGTCAGTGACAAATCGAGTGAGAATAGCATTGAGGTTAGAGATTCCAACTGCATGAGAGGTTTACAGCTGAGAAGTAAACTGGGAATATCAGATATGATGGAATGCAGGGATGAACCCGAGTCATGTGTAGCAAAGTCTACATGATTGTGCAACTCATACACAGTTGAGGTGTCAAAAGCATTTTACACAAGGTGCTGATTCCAATCACCCAATGATATTACAATAGAACAATTGTAATACAGCATTAGGTTATCCAAGTTCGTATGCAGATATTCATAACTACCTTGCCTCTGAGGCCTATACAGAACACACAGAAGGATGGATTGTTCCCTGGCAGTTATGATTTTGTAAAACATTATTTCAAGGAGGCCAGGAAGCACTGAGGAGAGAGGTTGAATGTGAAGATCCTTTTTAAAGCATACTGCCACTCCACCTTTTTGTCCATTGACACGATCTCTACGTACCCATTGATTGTATCCAGAGATTTTACATTCCCTCTTGGCTACTGTGCTATCAAGGAACGTCTCTGTAGATGCTATGATGTCAACCATCTCAGAGAGTGTCAAGAGATTTAACTCTCCTATGTTGGCGCGAAGACTGCCGACATTAGACGAAAAAAGGTTAAGGTTTGTTGGCAGCTCCGCATATTGAGAATATTGATAGCTGTGGGCGGGTATGAATGGACCTTGTACTCCTCTGTAGTATCCTGCACCGTAGTGAGGACTTTGAGTTGGAGGAACCACAGACTGTACTAATTTGCTTTGAAAGGACTGAAGTATAGCTGCTGTCTGGTTGGTTTGTTCACTAAGTAATGATAAGAAGAAAGATCTCTGTTTCTCCTCAGCAAAACGTGCACGACAGTCTGCTCGTGTGTGTCCGGTTTTTGACAGAATTCTGTTTTGATTCAGTTTTCAGAAGTGTGACCCCTTCTTCGGCATGAACTACAGAATGATTTAGGTATTTTCAGGGTTTTGCTTTGTGGGGGGGGGGGCTTTCTGAATCTCTTGTAAGCCACTGCTTTTTGTGGTCTGAGGGTTGTGTGTAATTTTAACTGCTGAGGCACGTTTGGCAGTATTACTCTTCAGAGTTTTGTCTTAGCTTGTGCAAAGCAAGGGATGCCCATCAGATACTGCCTGAGGAGCATACTCGCACTCAGCATCAGTGCTCTCAGGAATAGCGCTACAAGCAATTCTCCTTTTTGTTGGCTCTTGGATGTTGTTGACTGTTGCTGTAAGGCTGGCAATAAATTCCAAGGCCTGAACAATGGAGTCTCTGGTGACTGGTAGAGACTCGGAGACCCTTCTGAGGTTCTGCCCAAGAGCGATCATGTGTTGGTATTCTTTTCTCATGAGCCGTATTTCATCACTAAGCTCTTTTTTGCTCTAACTGAGAAGATCCTCCTTTTCTAGATTTATATCAGTGGCGTCATCTGGTGAATCTAAGTTGCTAGGAAAAGGGAGAGTTTTTGTAGAAACGAATTCTATCGGGTCTGAGTTTCTTAGAGTTGCCACATTACTGAAGATGAAATTATATCCATCTAATGTAAAAGCAGCATGACAAACATTAGGGCAGTTCACAGTATCGCAGGGGATGAAGTTGGGGTTCTTTCCCACTTTCCCACACACATTACATCACTTCTCTGGGGAAATTCCACTGATGCCCTCAGACCGGGCAATCAAGGGGCATTGAGTATCAACAAGCATAACTGGATTATGGCAGTGGCAAAAGGAGCTTTTCTGAAGCTCTATTAGTGGTGAGACTGGACAATTATGGTGGTCCGGTCTCTCTCTCCCTCCCAGCCCCCATCTCCACTCTCTCTCCTCTCCCTCCCTCTCAGCCCCCCCCTCTCCTCTCTCCTCTCCTCCCCACCCTCTTTCTCGCTCGCTCTTACTTTCTCTCTCTCTCTCTCTCCCCCCCTCTCTCTCTCTCCTCTCTCTCCTCTCTCTCCTCTCTCTCTCTCTCTCTCATCTTTCTCTCTCTCTCTCTCTCTCTCTCTCTCTCTCTCTCTCTCTCTCTCTCTCCTCTCTCTCCTCTCTCTCTCTCTCTCTCTCTCTCTCTCTCTCTCTCTCTCTCACTCACTCCATTCCCTTTTCAATCTCTTAGATAAGGGTTCTCATTTAATAATATTTTTCTATGATCTTTCTCTTTCTTCTCTTTCTCCGCTCGCTCGTTGCTTTCTCCCTCTCTCTCTCTCTCTCTTCTTTCTCTCTCTCCCTCTCCCTCTCTCTCCCCTCTCTCTCCCTCTCTCTCTCTCTCTCTCTCTCTCTCTCTCTCTCTCTCTCTCGTCTCTCTCTCTCTCTCTCTCTCTCTCTCTCTCTCCTCCCTCCCTCCCTCCCTCCCTCCCTCTCTCTCTCTCTCGCTTACTTTCTGCAGATCATCAACCCGACGAAGCCATCCTTGTCATACTCTTAACGGCCCGTGAAATTAACGCTTTTGTTTAACCCGTCGAGTGAGATGATCCTTTCTCCTCTATTCCCCTTCCTCCGCTTTTCTCTCCTCCTTTCTTTCTCTCTTTTTCTTATTTTCGTAATTTTTCACCCGTCTTTTTTTCTGCTGTCCTATTTTGCGTCTTGTTTTCTACCTTGCCTATTACGTGTTTTACTCGTTTTTTCAGTGCATTTTCTTTCCTTTATTGCATTGTTGTCTCCATTACTTTGCCTCCACCCCCCGACTCTCCTCTTTTTATCCATCCTCTTTTTTTTCTTCTTTTTTTTTCCTCTCTCTCTCTCTCAATTGCATTCCATTTTTATTACTCCCATCCTTCTCTTCTTCCGTTTCTTCAGGTTTTCAGGTCTCCATTTATCCTTTACTTCAACCGCAAGAATGATGAAATCGAAAGTAATATCAAAATAAGCAGTAAAAATATCAATAACGATAACAATTACAATAATGACAAAAAATATAATGATAATGCTAATAATAATAGCAAACATGATGATGATAACAATAATGATAATAATACTAACAATACTACTACTACTACTACTACTAATAATAATAATAATGACGATAATAATAATAATAATGATAATGACAATCACCATCATCATTACTATTACTATCATTATCAAAATTGTTACTAATGATAATAACAATGATGATAACAGTGATAA
>NW_020868328.1:35000-40000 GCF_003789085.1 Penaeus vannamei
GAGAGAATGAAAAACAACCAGAATAATGATAATAAAAAAAAGAAACTGCGAGAAGCAGGATAGCGTGAGAATTAAGAAAAGAAGGATTGGATAGAAGGATAGAAGGGAAAGAACTGAAGGACTAAGGAAAGAAAATAGAAAGAATTACGAAAGAAAACAATGACGAAAGGAGAGAAATGGAACAGGAGCCGAGAAGAGGAAGGAAAGAAACAAGGAAATGCAAAAAGAGCAATAATAAATCCTCTCTAATTACCGGCTAATTACTGAAGGAAAATGATGAATTGAAAGCGAACTTGGTCTTCTTAGAATAGATAATTTAGCACAGTATTGCATTAAATCGCGACTGAAAGCAGGCAGAGATCTAGATAACAAGGATTCAATCTCTATGAAATATAGCGTTGATTAATGCAACATCAATACATTAAGTCTTCATACCTTCAAGGCTTTACATTACTCATTTATTTACTTCAATGACCTGCTGCCATTTCTTATAATTAGATAACAATAAAGCACTTTTTTCTGCCAATGACAACCAAAGCATATGAGGATAATACATTACTAATCAACTCTAATGCACATGCAATGTTCTAATAGAAAATATCAGCAATTAGACGATCAAAACTGGCTTCCTGGAGAGCAGTATACCCGCTTAATATTTTCCTTGGATCTGCTCGGAAAACTTGAATGAATAAAGAAATTGTGATTGGATTAAAGAGAAACAATGACAAGAGAAAAAAAAGCAGCAATGATAATGACTATGATAAAAATATTAGTAATGATGATGGTAATTTAGATAGTGATAGTAATAACAACTTCATCAATAACAATTTCAACAAAAGAAACAATGATAAGAGTAATGCCGATAATGATTATACTGATAATGGTAGTAAAAGTAGTAGCAGTAATACTAATAACAACAACGGTAATACATATGATGTTAATAGTAAAGATAATGATATCAACGATATTGATAATGATGATAATGATAGTGATTATCAACAACAGCAATAATGATAATGATAACAAGGATAATAATGATAATGATGATGAAGATGATGATGATAATAATAATGATAATAATGATAATAAAAATATATAATAATGATAAATAATAATAATAATAATAATAACAATGATAATAATGATAATGATGATGAAAATTATGATAATGATAATAATAATGTTAATAATAATTTATTATAATAATAATAATAATAATAATAAAATAATAATAATAATAATAATAATAATAATAATAATAATAAATATATAATAATAATAATATAATATAATAATAATAATAATAATAATAATAGTAATAATAATAATAATAATGCTGATGAACAAAGTAATAATGATAATGATGATGATGATGATGATGATGATGATGACGATGAGGATGAGGATGATGATGATGATGAGGAGGAGGAGGAGGAGGAGAGGAGAGAGGATAATGATAATAATAATAATAATAATAATAATATAATAATAATAATATAATAATAATAATAATAATAATAGTAATAATAATAATAATATTATAATAATAATAATAAAAATAATAAATAATAATAATAATAATAATAATAATAATAATAATAATAATAATAATAATAATTGATAATATGATGATGATGATGATGATGATGATGATGATGATGATGATATATGATGATGATGATGATGATGATGATGATGATGATGATGATGATGATGATGATGATGATGATGATGATGATGATAATAATAATAATAACAATGATAATAATCGTAATGATAATAATAATAATAATAATAATAATAATAATAATAATAATAATAATAATAATAATAATAATAATAATAATAATAATGAGGATGATGACAATAATAATAATAGTAACATTGATATTAAATAACAAAGATAATCATAATAATAATAAAAATAGTAATACTAATGATAATATTTACAATAATAATAGTTACGATAACAATCACAATAATGGTAGTAGCAGTAATAACGATAAAAATAAAAACAATAATAGTAATAATGATTAAAACACTAATGATGATAATAACAACAATGATGCTGATAATGATGAAAACAATAGTAATAATGACAATAGCAATAATATTGAAAATAGTGATGATTATAATGATAATGAAATTAATGATGATTATGATATCAATAATAACAACAACAATAACAGTAGTAACAATAATAATAATGATAAAGATAATGATAATAATAACAACAACACTAGTAATGATAATGATTATCAAAATAATAATGATAATAATTATAAATAATAACAATAAGAATGATGATAGTAGTAATTATGATAAAACAATGATAGTACTACTACCAATAATAATTAAAAGGATAATAATGAAAATAATAATAGTACTTAACAATAAAAAATAGTGCTTATAACACTAATAGAAATTATATCAATAATGATGATGAAAGAAGTATAGTAATAACAATGATTATAAAAATACTGCTACTACTACTAATAATGATAATAGTAATGATAAAAGTAGTAGTAATAATAATGATGATGATAATAATAATAATGATAATAATGATAATAATAAAAATAATAATAATAATAATAATGATAATAATAATGATGGTAATAATGATAATAATAATAATAATAATAATAATAATAATGATAATAATAATAATAATAATAATAATAATAATAATAATAAATAATAACAATACTGATAATAATGCTAATAGCAATAATAATAATAATAATAATAATAATAATAATAATAATAATAATAATAACAAGAATAATAATTATAACCATAATGATGATAATAGTAATAGTAGTAGTAGTAGCAGTAGTAGTAATAGTAACAATAATAATACTAATACCAACAGGTGGTTAACAACACATACTGTAGCAATGGCCTTCATAAAAGCTCCGAAAACCCTAGCAACAAGTGCGTTAGCAGTATCATACCGTAATCGTTTAACACTTTTTAAAAAATTCCACTATAATACCACCCATTTTTCTATAGATCCGCTCTAACGTAAGGTGCATTTGCTCATATAGAGGTTGATCGCAAATCGGGTGAAAAGAAGTGCATCATATTTACGGAAGATTATGCGGAAATAATAGTATAGGAAAGACTATTTAGATTTATCAGCGTTTATGCGTTTCGTGGCCTGAACCCACCGCTTCCATTTTTCGGGTTTCTTCTCGCGATCTGGGAATAAATGAAAGGTTAGACCTTTATTTCCCATCATATTGTGGGTCGAATAACCAATGTTTGAAGAAAAGTCGATTCAAATTTCAGGAGGTAGACGATATGGATACTCTTTTAGCTGTACAGCTTATAGTTTCATTTCATAACGCCTTTTCTCTCTGCTTTTTAACATATCGAAATATTTATACATCTTCGCTCACTATAATTACGTAAATTTTCATTACTCTATGAGATTCTGTGAGAGACGAGTTTGTCAACCTCGCCTCGTGAAGTCGTGTCGAATCGGTCGATTTCCCCTTCACATCCCTCTTGTCTCATCTCCACTCCCCTTTTTCTCTCCCTTTTCATCTACTTCTTTCCCCATCTCTCCCATCCCCTCTCTCCCCCTTCCCATATCCTCCCCACACCTCCCTCCCCCCTCCACCTTCAGCACCTCCCAAATCACCTCTGGTTTCCCATTCTCTCCTCCTCCCTCCTACCTCCTTCATCCCCTCTCTCCCCCTTTTCCTCCCCCACCCTCACCTCCCCTTTCTCCCACCTCCTTTCCCCTCCCCTCACTCCCTTGATCCGGAATTTTATACTGATAAAGGGAAAGGTATCCTGAGCATTAATACGCCAATATTTGTTTTGTTAGTATTGCCCTAATGACAAAAGCGGCATGTGGATATAATCAGCATTACGGGAAACTGGTTATAATTCAATTTGTAATGGTGAGATTATGCTGATTATTAATTACATGTTGATACTAGTTGTGGGAAAAATATTGATGGCTGGTTGAAGGGAAGCTTAAAACGTGAATTATAACTTTCCAATTATTTCGCCACTTTTTTTTTTTTTTTTTTTTTTTTTGCTTTTGATAACAATATATTTTTTTTTCTTTATTTGAAAACGACTATGGATTTATAAAGACAAATGAATGTGAAAAGTGAAAGGACGGGGGGACAAAGAGAGCGGATTAGTATGTGTGTGTGAGAGAGAGTGAAAGATATATATATATATATATATATAATATATATATATATATATATATATATATATATATATATATATTATATATATATATATATTATATATATATATATATATATATATATATATATATATATATATATATATATAATATATATATATATATATATATATATATATATATATATATATATATATATATATATATATATATATATATATATAATATATATACTATATATAGAGAGAGAGAGAAGAGAGAGAGAGAGAGAGAGAGAGAGAGAGAGAGAGAGAGAGAGAGAGAGAGAGAGAGAGATAGATAGATAGATAGAGAGAGAGAGAGAGAGAGAGAGAGAGAGAGAGAGAGAGAGAGAGAGAGAGAGAGAGAGAGAGAGAGAGAGAGAGAGAGAGAGAGAGAGAGAGAGAGAGAGAGAGAGAGAGAGAGAGAGAAGAGAGAAAGAGAGGGTGCGACAAAAAAGAAAGAGAGAGCGAGGAAAGGAGTGGGAAAGGATGTAAAAAACAAACAAACAAACTGGAAGAATATACTGTTCACACTGTCACGGAAGTTAGCTTGTTGATCAAAAGCAATCGCCAGCTGCCCCTTCTGAGCCAACAGCCAACTCTGAACTATAGTTGTTTGGACTCAACACTTTCTGTCTACGTTGTGCAGATAGTGCCTCCTTATGGTCTTCGATACTTTTGCTCTCCCCTTTTTATTTCCTGGTATAGTTGACATATTTTTTTTGTGTGACTTCTTATGTTATTTTCGTGGGTACACTATTTATATTTTAGCTTGTTTATTCGTCTGATGATTATTTCGTTGTTGG
>NW_020868328.1:63052-65552 GCF_003789085.1 Penaeus vannamei
ACCAGGCCCATCTACATCTCGACAAACTGATGCTGCACGTTTAAGAAGAGGTGGGGCATTGCATTTTATAATGTATCAGTATGATAATATTTCTGCCATTCTGATTAATGCTAGAATTTTCCAATAATTTCCAAGACAAAACACATGGCAATGTTACAACTTCATCTTAATCAGCTTAGGCAGAACAGAGCCATCACGTTTGTCTCATAGCATCTCTGCACTATTATATTGTTACAGGGAGCAACTACTCCCATACAGGAGATGGCAAATCACAGACTAGGTCTTTTCTGGATCTCCTTGATGAAAGTGACTTCAGTGAGAGTGATGATGACTGGCTACCCGAGGCAGTGACGTCATCTGGGAGACTAATTGGAGTTGAAGAAGCTGTCACTTCTTCGGACTCGGATTCTGAAGAGGATCTCCAGGAGATATCTGTATCTTCAACTGCTGGGGAGCCAAGAAGATTGTTTTACCTACGAAATAAATCTTTCGTAGACCATGCTCCTCAGAATGCAACAGAAAATTTAGGAGCTTGTAACTTACTGAAACCAATTGAGTATTTCCTATCTTATGTCAGTGAGGATTTTTTGGGAGATATTGCAATGTATACAAATATGAAATCAATTGAAACTACAGGTGCATGTATTAACACAAACAGCAAAGAAATTGCCACTTTCATAGGAATGACATTTGCTATGTCAATCATAAAGATGCCAAGAATTAGAATGTATTGGCAGTCAAAAACTAGGATCCTTGGATAGCTGATAAAATGGCAAGAGACAGATTTTTCCGTCTCAGACATTCGTTAAAGGTTATTAATGATAACACTGTATTGGAAGACGACAAAAAAAGTGACAGGTTATGGAAAGTAAGACCTTTGTTGGAAGCAGTACGAACTCGTTGCAGCGAGTTGCCAAGGCCATCGAAGGTCAGTATTGATGAAAGCATGATTCCTTTTCGAGGTAGAATCAGTATCAGGCAACATGTCCCTGGCAAACCTTTCCCAGACGGGTTAAAAATGTTTGTCCTAGCTTCTCCAAGTGGAATGGTACTCGATTTTGAAATTTTTCAAACTAAAGAAGCATTGCTATCCATTATTGAAAAGCTGAATGTTAAACCTGACAGAACCCTCACAACTGGTGAAGCAGCAGTATTAAGGTTTGTGCGCAGTGTGGATGCTGGCACAAGTATCTTTTTTGATAGATTTTTTACAAGCTCAAACTTATGTGTGTGATCTGTATGACAGAGGCCTTCGAGGAACAGGCACAATTAAGAAAAACATGGTACCTAAAGAGGCTAAGCAAAATTAAAGACTGAGGCAACCTTGCGCAAAGAGGGCAGAGGGGCATCCGATTGCCAAGTCCGAAATGATAACAAGGTGGCTGTGACTGCTTGGTATGACAAAAAGTTGGTACTAATGGCTTCCAATGAGTTCTCTATTGATGACGAAGATATATGCCAGCGGTGGTCTAAGGCTACCAATACCCATGTTGGTGTAAAGAGGCCCCGTGTGGTAAGGGAGTACAACAGTGCCATGGGGGGTGTGGATGTTCATGACCAAATAGTCAGCTATTACAGAAGCCCCAATCGCACTAAGAAGTGGACTGTTAGGGTGGTATTGCATGTACTTGATGTTGTAACTGCCAACTGTTGGCTGGAATACAGAAAGGATATGGAGTCAAACCCAAACAATATCTAGACTTCAAATTAATCTTGGCAGACCAGTTAATGTCAGGTGATTTCTTTGACCATGCCACTGACAGTCAGAGTATTTCTGATGCAAGTCTCTCTTCAGTAGACTGTATTGATTCAGAGACTGAGCCTCCTCTAAAGGCAGCTAAACAGGGCTTGACTCCTCTGCCAAACAGGGCTGAAAGAAAGAAAGGTGCATCTCATCTCCCAATAGTCATTGATGGTAAGAACTCTTTCCGCAGATGTCGCAGAGAAGGATGTAAGAATAGAACACGAACATTGTGCTCTCAGTGTAATGTATTTCTCTGCAACTATGCAAAGAGAAACTGCTTCCTTGAGTTTCATGTATAAGTGATATATTTGCTTTCTGTTTTTTAAGTATGGCGCATATGTTCCTCATCAAAACAATTATTTTGCATAGGATTATTCTATAGAAGTGATATTTTTCTTTAGTCTTGAACCAGAGAATAATTTCATAAAAGATTTATTTTCCTATAGAGGTGCTGCAATTTATTCTAGTCTTGAACTAAAGAGTAGGCTTACTATTTTTACTCATAATTCAATGATTCTATTTTAATATACATTTTCAGGGAAAGATACATTTTTTTCTAATTAATTAAGTATTTTTCTACTATTTTATGGAAGAATTTCTTGTTTGCCTTAATGAAGAATTGCAGGTATACAGTAACTGAAAATAGAATATTTTCTTTACATTTTACAGAAAGAAAATGTATTTATTTTTACAAATTATATATGCGTTCTTCTGCTATCTTACAGAAGTATTGTTTTTAATTGCTGTAATTGTACA
>NW_020868328.1:101845-104345 GCF_003789085.1 Penaeus vannamei
AACCAATCTATGGTCAGTACCACAGAACTCAGCACTCCTGTACACCCTGCAATTTTGTTATATATATATATATATATATATATATATATATATATATATATATATATATATATATATATATAAACCCAAAGTATTACGTAACGTGTTCGATAAGAGAATCGCTAGCTGTATTATGCCTAACCAAAGTATTACTCGTTACGTAATACTTTGGTTAATCATAATACAGCTAACGGTGCCCTTGATACCTCTCCAGGCATTTATACGATTCGTTGTAAAGACTGACCGAAATTTTATATAAACGAAACCGGCAGAGCTTTTGAAAAAAGAATAAATAAGCATCGACATGATGTTAGATACGTTAGAGTATCCAATACTTGTTTTATTCACTTACGTGACGAAAGACATCAATTGAATTGGAAAGACGCCAAATTAATTCGTAAGTCGTCAAATTCATACGAGAGAAAAATGTTTGAATCCCTGCTAATTTTTAAAAATGCCCAATTTTAATTTGAGTGCTGGCCAATGGAGGTTGGATGATCCAAATTGCCTCCGATGGAAAATGGGACCCCCCCCCCATATGCACTACATCCTCTGTAGTTGTATTCCTAGACCTGGAGAAGGCTTTTGAATTGGCAAGTCCTCGGGAGACTTTAATCCACATGGTAATCAGGGGTAGACTCTTGGCCTGGATAGCTGACTATTTCAATAATAGAACAGAAAATGTCACTTATCTCAGCACATGCCACTTGAAAATGGAACACCACTGGGTGGGTTCCTCAGTCCTGCCTTTTTCAATACCCTCATGTCCAACATACTCAACATTCACCTGCCAGAGAGATGCAAGATCATCTCTTATGCAGATGATCCTTCAATCATCTCCTTTGGCAAGCATTGCCTAACTAGAGCCAGCATTGTCTGGAAGTTGTGTCTGAAGAGTGTGGCAGGACGGGTCTAAAGATCGGCAGCAAAATGAAAAGCTATGGCTCTGAAAACCAATGTCAAATACAAAAAAATCATTGTCCGTGGCATAGATTTGGAATTGGTGATGGACTACCTATACCGTAACGTATGGATAGGCCACACACACACTTTTAAAAAGATCCAATACCTGCTTAACCGAACCAAGAAAAGACTGTCTGTCATGAAAGTAATGACCGGGAGACACATAGGAGAGGGACACAGAGTAATATGATCATTCTATGTGCATGCTCTCCCGTCTTATAGTTGACTATGCTTCTGTCACCTTCACTGCTTCCAGCACAACATTAAAAGGAAAACTGAAGACAGTCCAAAACGAAGCAGCCAGGATCATTCTGGGTCCCCCCAGATGAACAAAGGTCATCAACCTCCCCATGGAGGTTAACCTGCCGTCCCTGGACATCCGGATCGATCGATCAGTCCAGTTTCTTTCCAAGGTCATACTAGCACCCCGGAATTCATACATAAGACAAAGAGTATTTAGACAGCAAAATTATCAGCTGTTTGCCGATAACTCCTGGCTTACACATACAGCCAGTGTTGATACGCTTCCAGCTCAAACATCAGCTACTTGCCAAGGGCATGGTCTCAGTCATGAGCTTGTCAAGGAGAAAAGATCAGTGCTCAATGCCTAGCCTAAAGGCACAAGTACAAAGGGTCATTGCACAAATATCCCCCCCCCCCTCCCGAGTAGCAGAACCCACTTTACGGACGGATGCGTGGATCCCATAAACCACACTGCAGACGCCTGCTTCGCAGCAAGGGATACCACAACATCCATTAGGATCATTGACAATGCTTCATCGCTCTAAGTTGAAACGGTTGCGATCATGGGAGCCCTGACCCACGCATCCCTAAGGGATGACCACGTGGCCATACACAGACTCTATACATTTACAGTCTTCAGCATAGCATGCCCAAAGACATCTTCTACCTCCTGACCCACGGTCCTCTTCATAGCCCAGAGGATCCTAATTCAGGGTAGAAGAATAATCCTTAACTAGCTCCCAAGCCACATAGGCATTAAAGGGAATGAGCTTGCTGACAGACTAGACGAAAAGGGTAGGGGTATGCCCCAATTCCCATGATTGCCAACCCAAGCCAAAGAAGACTGAGCCAAAGTTCCAAAGCTACAGCGCTTGCTGTCCTCCGGCAGACACACAGAGAAGATACCACAAACTCGCTTTCAGCCAAATGGTAGTCAGATGCCACAGGCTATGAGCCGCTGGCCCTTCATCCAAATATAAAAAGAGGTAACAAAGTCATACTGCACAGTTTAAGACTAAGTTACCCATGTGAATTCTTGATGACGTGATTGTCAGGGAATGTAAGCACTGTTTCTGAGTGATTTCTGAGTCGGGGACCCCCACCACAACCGGGATGGTAAAAAGGGTATACCACATGGCAGCTGGATCGCTTGCTTGCAATCCAGCCTCCGTGCTAAGCATACAGTTCAAAGAAAGAACATGAGTCAACTAGAAATAGCTGACACAGGCTGGGTCACTCTATAGAAAGGACCGAG
>NW_020868328.1:111845-114345 GCF_003789085.1 Penaeus vannamei
GAAGAGTCAGTCCGATAAGGTGATTTCGTCATGAGTTATTCTAAGATAACAATGATTCTTGTGCGAATACCGATACAATCAAAATAACTAAGATATCGAGTAAAATGCCATTTGTTTACGTCGTTCTTGTATAAATATCTTGTTTATTTTTTCAGACGTCACGATGAAGGTCGCCGCCGCTCTGTCTTTCGCCGCCATGTTGGTTGTTGTCGCCGCTCTTCCGCCTCCCTATGGACCCGGAGGCGCCGGCCCTGCAGGTGACCTGGGACCTTTCCTTTCACCGATATATATATATATATATATATATATATATATATATATATATATATATATATATAATATATATATATATATATATATATATAGTATAATGTATACTTTTATCTTATATATCTTTCGTATATATTGTGCATATATTGTCGTTTCTATGAGAACTGCTTACCTTAACAGCGTCATCACACACACACACACACACACACACACACACACAACACACACACACACACACACACACACACACACACACACACACACACACACACACACACACACACACACACACACACACACACACACACACACACACACACACATATATATATATATATATATATATATATATATATATATATATATATATTATATATGTATATATATATATATATATATATATATATATATGTATAATGTATACTTTTATCTTTATATATCTTTCGTATATATCGTGTATATATTGTCGTTTCTGTGAGAACTGCTTACCTTCACAACGTCATCTTTGCTTCGAAAGTCCAGAGTTGGAGTGATTAGAAAATGCAGGACTGTGCATTGCAGATATAATCTGTCGTTCATTACCAAATATCTGAACACATCACTAACATCGACTCAGAGAGACATTCTCACGGCCTCTCCTTCAGCAGGGTCTTTCATGCCCTCGCCGGCCATGATCCAGTCCTTCATCCCGACGCCCGAGGAGATCAACGCCCTCGCGGCCATTCCTCCAGCTCCTGGAGCCTTCGGAGCCTTCGGAGCCCCTGGAGCGTTCGGTGCCCCTGCCTTCGGTCCCGGGCCAGTGGCTCCTCCAAGTGAGTCTTCTACTGTAAAATCTCTGCCAATACAAATTAAGAAAAAAATCCTTTTTGCATGTGCTTGGTGCAATTATACGATCACAAAAAGGAAAAATAGTCCATGTACATCTGGATAACTATACAAATTATTGCATACAATTCACTTGATTTTACATTATATTCATAAATCATGAACCACTTCTTCACAGCCTTGCCTCCTGCAGTGGCACAAATGGTCAAGAAGTACCAGGCTGCTGCTGCTGCCTTCATGCCCCCTGCCCCCGCCGCTGCCCCCGGAGCAGCCTGAATTCATTCTTGATTAAGATTTAAATCGATGGAGGTGTATGTCTTGAGCCAATAAAATCAAATTTAGCATTAAAAGGCGATTTTATTGTCCCCTATCTTTTTGCTGGGGAAGAGGATACAAGCAACTTTTGCTAAATTACAATCTCAAATGAGCCCATTGCCTTTATGTGTATAACAAAAGGTTTATAACAATTCAGTGAAAGGATGAAACAGTCGCTCCATTCTTTTCTTTTCTTCTAGGTTTACGAGCTGTGTGCGAGTACTGACCTGATCCGCTATATTCACTATCCACTTGAATGTGCTAGATATATGATCCTGTAAAAGAATAATCACGGTGATTCCTTCTATATCCACTTACAGCATATTTCAATACTATTGTCAGTAGGTGCTATAAGTCTGTTCTTATTTCCTGGTGTATATCACCTTCGCTTAGGGCCGGCTCAAAGGACACCTGGTGCCAAAATCGAGAAAAAGTACTTCTCTAGACTTTGGCAATAAAACATAGTTCATTAATGGCGCCCCGTTGGTCATTCCAGGAGTGTCTGTTCGGCCCTTCTAAAGAACTCCATTCGGTGTTCCTTAAATGTCAGCCTTGGAGTACACTAAGCTTAACGGTGGTCATTTGGGCGTAATGGAATAAAACGCAATCTTTTTTTACTGTAATTATGATAATATACAGTCAGACCCTTTCTGTGAACCTGGATTTTGTTATCACCATCGTCATTTCTGTCATCATCATTCTCATCATCATCTTCACAATTATCATCAATATTGTTATAACTTTTCTTGTTGTTGTTGTAATTCTGGTAGTCTTACACAAGGTTCATATAATATATATATATATATATATATATATATATATATATATATATATATATATATATATATATATGTATATATATATATATATATATATATATATATATATATATATATATATATATATATATATATTATATATATATATATATTTGTATATATATATATATATATATATATATATATTAATATATATATATATATATATATATATATATATATATATATATATATATATATATGTGTGTGTGTGTGTGTGTGTGTGTGTGTGTGTGTGTGTGTGTGTGTGTGGTGTGTGTGTGTGTGTGTGT
>NW_020868328.1:131907-171907 GCF_003789085.1 Penaeus vannamei
TCCTCCCTCCCTCCCTCCCATCCCTCCCTCCCTCCCTCTCCCTCTCCCTCTTCCTCTCCCTCTCCCTCATCCCTCTCTCTCTCCCTCTCTCTTCCCCCTTCTCCCTTCTCCCTCTCCCTCTCCCTCCCTCCCTGCCTCCCTCCCTCTCTTCCCTCCCTCCCTCCCTCCCTATCTCCCTCCCTCCCTTCCCTCCCTCCCTCCTCCCTCCCTCCCTCTCCCTCCCTTCCCTCCCCCTTTTCCCTCCCATCTCCCCCCTTCCCCTCCCTTCTCTCCCTCCCTCTCTTCCCTCTTCTCCCTTCCCTCCCTCCCCTCCCTCCCTCTCTCTCCCTCTTCTTCTTTGAGGGATTATGTCTCATTCCTGATCAGGAATTTCTCATGGAGAGGGATTTCTGTTTCATGTCTGGGAGGCCGTCGAGATTTCCGGCGGCGCGCTTTTGGTCGTTTCTAATACACTCACACGCAACGCACACATACGCACACGCACTCATACGCATACGCACAGACACAAACACACGTACAGAACACACGCACATGCACGCACACACGCATTCATACGCACACGCACACATACGCACACGCCACATACGCGACACGCACACATACGCACCCACCGCCTCACATACGCACACGCACACGCACACATTTACGCACCGCACACATACGCACACGCTCACATACGCACACGCACACATACGCACACGCCACACATACGCACACGCACACATTACGCACCACACACACACACAGACACACATCACACACACACACTTACACACACACACGGCACACACGCAAACCCCACAGATGACTGCACTGTGAACGGCAAGAGATGCGTTCTCTTATTCGAGCGGGGGGGGGGGGGCGGATATGTACCTTAATGTGGTGTTGTGTGGTGTGCATTACCAGCGTGTCTGTGGTGCGTGTGATACGAGCGTGTTCTGTGTGCGTACGTGTGATATGTGCGTGTTTGTGTGTGTGTGCATATGTGCGTGTCTGTGTGCGTGTGTGATATGTGCGTGTCTGTGTGCGTGTGATATTCGTGTCTGTGTGCGTGTGATATGTGCGGTGTCTGGTGCGTGTGATATGCGCGTGTCTGTGTGGTCTGTGATGCTGGTACGTGCGTGTCTGTGTGTGGTTGGCGTAAGAGGAGGGGAATCCCCGCCCCCCCCCCCCTTTCTCCGCCCCTTGTTCTCTCCCACGCTGTCGGACTTTAGTGTGCTTTGCCTTTAAAGTTATTCCTGTCTGGAGTGGAATATAACTTCTTTTTTTCAAGGAAGCTCTGTGTGTGTGTGGGTTGTGTTGTGTGTGTGTAGTGTGCGGTTTGTGTGTGTGTGTGACTGTGTGTGTGTGTGTGTGTGTGTGTTGTATTTACATTACATGCACTATACATATACATTACATACTACATGCACATATCACACACACGACATGCACACAAACACACACCACACACACACACACACACACACACACACACACACACACACACACACACACACACACACACACACACACACACACACACACACACACACACACACACACCACACAACACACAACATCCCACATATATATATATATATATATATATATATATATATATATATATGCCTTAGATAATGGCTACTTGATATGTACACCTTATTTATAATGTTAAATTATGAAGGTAGATCAGATATTCAGGAAAAAGATTTCCAGAATGTATAGGTAATATATGTTGTACTATTCCTTTCTGCACATTTCTTTGCATTTTTAATACTATTATATCCTTCGTATACATGTCCCAAGGTGTATGTGGGGTGTATGCGTGTATGGCGTGTGCCGTCTAGTGGATGGCGTGGGCGTTTGTGTCTGTGTCTGTGCGTGTGCGTTTGTGTCTGTGCGTGGGCGTTTGTGTACTTGCTGGCGTGTTGTGCTGATGCTTTGTGTCTGTGCCGAGTGGGCGTTTGTTTCTCAATGTACGTGGCGTTTGTTTTGTGCGTGTGCGTTTTGTGTCTGTCTGTGCGTGGCGTGGGGCGTTTTGTGTCTGTGCGTGGGCCTGTCTGTGGCGTGTTGCGTGTTTGTCTGTGCGTGTGCGTTGTGCTGTGCGTGGGCGTCGTGGGGTAATTGGTGTCTGTGCGGGCGTCGTTGTCTTGTCTTGCGCGTGTGCGGTGCGTGTGCGTTTGTGTCTGTGCGTGGGCGTTTGTGTCTGTGCGTGGGCGTGGGCGTTTGCGTCTGTGCGTCCGCCCTTTCCCCAGCGAAAATCTAATCAAATTTCGTGGCATAACTCAAAGCCTTTCCCTTATTAATTGGTCTTTGCGTTAAGAAATGTAATTACGGGACGCAAACACACGCACATGAACCGCGCATCAAAATAAATAAAGTTGTGTGTGATCTGTTAGCTGTTTAATAATGGGCGCGAACGTGAACGGAAATGGTACTTAGCGACAAATGGATCGTTGTTAATTGCCTTGTTTCCAGAGACATAATGAGTTGAGTCAGAAACGTGGTATTGGTACCTTTTGGTTTGAAAACATTTTTTGTTGTTGTTGTTGTTGTTTTTTATCCGTTTTGTAAATCTTTACTCTTTGGAAGCCGATGCATTCAATTTATTATTTGAACTGCATTTTTTCGAAACAAACAAACCAGCGAACCACCACACAAACAAGTAAACAAACAAGTAAACTAAGCAAAACAACAAATAACAAACAAACAAACAAACAAGTAAAAAACCATCAAACAAACAAACACAACACAACAAACAAACAAACAAACAAAACAGGTAAACAAACAAGTAACCAAATAAGAGGCCCCTAACCCCCCTTGGCACTCTCTCTCCCGCAGGTGATCGCGCTGGTATGTGGCTTCATCACAGCCTTCCTGATGGTGCTAGCGCTCTCCTCTTCCGACTGGCTGCTGGCGGTGGGTTGGCGCCAGGGCCTCTTCAACCACTGTGTGGAGCCGGGCGCGCCCAAGCCCCTGCCTTTCCAGATCAACGCCGACGCGGGATGCCACAAGGCCAGGGATGAAGGTGAGTGGGCGCCGGTGTTTTTTTTTTTTTTTTTTTTTTTTTTTTTTTTTTTTTGGGGGGGGGGGGGTTGTGCATGTCATGAGAGGCGGGCAGGAAGACGGAGAAACACGGAGAGACAAACAGACAAAAAGACAGACAAACAGGGGGAATAGACATAGACTTAAAGACAGGGAAATGGGCTTGATAGACAGGAAATAGACTGATACATTCACAGACAATAAATAGATTGATAGATGACAACAGGGAAATAGATTAATAATGAACGATAGAACAATACTGACGACAAAAAAGAGACTGACAGACAGGGAAAAGACTAAGACTGACCTAAGGACAGACAGAATAGATTAATAGACTGACAGACAGAAAAATAGACTGACAGACAGGGAAATAGATTAATAGACTGACAGACAGACACAACAGGGAAATAGATTTAGACAGACTGGAAGACAGAAATAGATTAATAGACTGACAGACAGAAAAATAGACTTACAGATAGATAAATATACTGACAGACAGAGAAATAGACTGATAGACTGACAGACAGAAAAATAGACTGACAGACAGGGAAATAGACTGATAGACTGACAAACCGGTAAGTAGACAGATAGATAGACGCTAACAGACAAACAAGATAGGCACAGACAGACACACAAATGGAATATCATATGTGGTCGGACTCCAATATTTCACAACGCGGTTAATAAATGTAAAATGTTTCACAGTCACTAAATTTAACGATATTACATATGCATAATATGATTTGTGCAATACATGATCTCATATTCTTTGTACTAAGCCTCGCTCTCTCTCCTCCTCTCTCTCTCTTCCCCTTTCTTTGTCTTTGTCTTTGTCTCTTACTTCTTGTTCTTTCTTCCTCCTTTTTATCTTCTTCTCTTCCTCTTTTCTTCCTCTTTTCTCTCTCTTCTCTTCTCTTTCTCTTTCTCTCTCTTCTCTTCTTCTACTTCTCTTCTCTTCTCTTCTCTTCTCTCTCTCTCTCTCCTCATTCTCTTCTCTTCTCTTTCTTCTTCTCTTCTCTGCGTTCTCCTCTTTCTCTTCTCTTCTCTCTCTTCTCTTTCTCTTCTCTTCTCTTCTCTTCTCTCTCTTCTTTCTCTTTCTCTTTCTCTCTTTCTCTTTCTCTTCTCTTCTCTTCTCTTTCTCTTCTCTTTCTTCTTTTCTCTTCTCTTTCTCTTTCTCTTTCTCTCTCTTTCTCTCTTCTCTTCTTCTCTCTCTTCTCTTCTCTCTCTTTCTCTCTCTTCTTTCTCTCTCTTCTCTTCTCTTCTCTTCTCTCTTTCTCTTCTCTATCTCTTCTCTTCTTCTTCTCTTCTCTTTCTCATTCTCTTCTCTTCTGTCCTCACCCTTCTCATCCTTCATTCTCTCCTCTCCCTCTCTCTTCTCTCTCTCCTTCTCTCTCGTTCTCTTTCTCCCCTCTCTCATTTCTCTCTCTCTGCTCTTCTCTCTCCTCTCCCCCTCCTCTCTCTTTCTCTGCTCATATCTCTCTCTCCTCCTTCAGGAACGTTCCCCCTTTCTTAAAGTTAAGCGATCTGAGAAATTGGTTCTCGAATGCCTCAGAAAAATTTCCTAAATAGAAACGTTTTTTTTTTTTCTTTCGCTATTATTGTTTGAGGCTTCTTTACCTCCTACCTTCTTTTTCCCTTTCCCTTATTATTATTTTCCTCCTTTTGGTCTTGGTTTCATTACCCTTTACCTTTTATCACGTGTATTTTTCTTCCTCTTCGCTTATTCTTTTTTCTTTGTCGTCGTCTTCTCCTTCCTCTCTTTCTCTCTCCCCTCCTTCCTTCCCTTTCTCGTTCTCCTCCTCTTGTTCTGTCCTCTTCCTCTATCTTCCCATCCTTCTCGCTCTCCTCTCCTTCCTTTTATCTCTCACCTCCTCCTCCTCGTTCTCTTCCTCTTCCTCTTCCTCTTCCTCTACCTCCCCTTCCTTCTCCTCGTGCTCCATTTCCTTCCCTTTCATCACCAATTTCTTATTCTCATCTCTTCTCATTCCTGTTCATCCTCCTCCTCCTCCTCCTCTTCCAGCTTCTCCTCCTTTCTTCCGGCAAAGAATTAAAGCAGAAGATTATTCCTGATATGACTATTCTCGCTTCGCTCCTTCTTAGTGTTGTGCCTGACGAACCATGGAAGTATTTTTTTTTTTCTTACATGCTTACATACTATACATACATACTACACTTACATTGCATTACATAATACATACGTACATACTACACAACATACACATACATACATCGTGCTAGCATACATACATTTACATACATTAACATATACACACATCTATACACATACATACATGCATACATACACATCACATACATCGCACATAAATACATACATTATGCATACATAAACACATATTACATATAATTGTCATGTTTTGTAAAAAAAAAAAAAAAAAAAAAAAAAAAAAAAAAAAAAAAATCTATATATATTACAAAACTATTCAGAAAGAATTCAGGTAAATATGTGTACATTATTTTTTGCTTCCCAGATAACGTTCGTCATTTCATCATTAAAATATATTTGTAAGCATAGTACTCAGCATAAAAAGGAAGGTAGTATGATTACTTAATATCGCTATTATTACTGCTGCTGCATCTCTCTCTCTCTCTCTCTCTCTCTCTCTCTCTCTCTCTCTCTCTCTCTCTCTCTCTCTCTCTCTCTCACTCTCTCTCACTCTTCTCTCCACTCTCACTCACTCACTCACTCACTCACTCACTCACTCTCACTCACACACACACTCACACACACACACCACCACACACACACACACACACACACCACACACACACACACACACTCACTCACTCACTCACTCACTCACTCACTCACTCACTCACTCACTCCCACACACACACACACCACACCACCACACACACACACACACACACACACACACACACACAACACACACACACACACACACACACACACACACTAACGCATTTCAAATCCACAGATATCGTTTCCCATATTTAATGTTCGAGATTTTTTTTTTTTTTTTTTTGTCTATCGTGACACGCGCTTTGGATAGAATTAACACAAGCGTCAGGTATCAATAATTATAACAATCGCTATGTGCATGTATGTTGTGAATATATAACATGTTGGGATTGCATTCATTGGGAGCTGATGAGCGGCTGGCATACAAATAACGGTCTTTTTTTTCTATTTCTAACGGTTTTTTTTATTCTTATTTTTTTTTTCTCTCTCTCTTTCTCTTTGCGTCGTTGAGATTTCAGTCTTACGAATTCTCACAGATACTATGGCAAAAAATACTTAAGGATATGTAAAGATGTGTGGTGTGTGTGTGTGTGTGCGCGTGTGTGGTGTGCGTGTGCGTGTGCGTTGTGTGCGTGTGCGTGTGCTGTGCGTGTGTGTAATTTAACGAATAAACTTTTTTTGTTGATACTGGTTGACGAATTATGAAAACGGGTGATAAAGAGGGAAAAAAGGAAGGTCTGTATGCTTACGTAGAGAAGGAAGGAATTCCGAGGGAAGGTAAAATGCTTAGGGCGACAGCAGCGCCAATCATCTCGACAGGTAACCAGCCAGCACTTGTCATGTATTGCTTGCAAACATCAAATATTTATTCTAGAAATGATTTGCGGTCGTGTTGTCATTATCAGCTGATGTCTGCGTTGGGTTGTGGCTGTTCCTTTGAGCATTTCACCTCCCCTTTTGCACATGGTAAATATATTGAGTTTTACCTGTTATATAATCATGTGATGGATGGTGTCGCACCTTTCTGTTTTAGTTTTATTCCCCTGAAAAACGAGGGAATAATGAATAGGCTGCATCAGGAAAGCTAACCTGCCCGTGACTACGACCAAAATTGTGCTACATGTCCAACGATTTTCAACATCATGTCCTCCGTGTCAGGGCTGTAATCCATATATTTTTTTTGTTTCCAATTTCCAGCGTGATCGTACATAAAGTTTTGGAAAATAATAACGATGTGTTAAAATGCCCCAGTCAGCTGATCCAAAACTATTATGCTTGAGCCAACCCAAGTCAGTTTAACCTAAAGGGAGCGCCCGTCATACCATGAAATAAACCATCATTTTTTTATCTTCCAAGCCCTCGCTTACCAGTATCGACAAGTTCGATCCTAAAATCTATTTTGTAGAGGAATAATAAAACAAGAGTGAGAGAGGAATAGGCCTTTTGACACCTGTGTGTGTGTGGGTGTGTGTGTGTGTGTGTGTGTGTGTGTGTTGTGTGTGTTGTGTGTGTGGTGTGTGTGTGTGTGTGTGTGTGTGTGTGTCTGTGTGTGTTGTGTCTGTCTGTGTCTGTGTGTCTCTTTCGTGTGTAATTACGTGTGTTCTGTGTATGTACTGCCTGTGTATGTAGCCTGTGTATGTACGTGTCTTCGTGTATGTACGTGCGTGTGTGCCTATGTAGATGAGTTTTGAAGAGGGAGGTCTGGGCAATTCTGTAGAAATTTGGAGTGCGCGCTTACAATATGCTAAAGGGAACCAGCATATAAGACCTAGTTAGAATGTAGATTAGAGTTTGTTAGCAACAACGAGCTTTAAGTGCTCTCTCTCTCTCTCTCTCTCTCTCTCTCTCTCTCTCTCTCTTCTCTTCTCCTCTCTCTCTCTCTCTCTCTCTCTCTCTCTCTCTCTCTCTCTCTCTCTCTCTCTCTTTCCTCTCTTCTCTTTTCTCTTTCTCTTTCTCTCTCTCTCTCTTTCTCTCTCTCTCTCTCTCTCCTCCCCTCCTCCCTCTCCCTCCTCCCTCTCTCATCCCTCTACCTCTACCTATATCTCTATCACTGTCTCTACTTCTACTTCTACTTGTAGCTGTACCTCTTCCTCTTCCCCATTTCCCTCTTCTCCACTCTCCTCTCTCCTTTCTTCCATTTTATTCTCTCCTTTTCCTTCCACTCCCACCTTCCAGCATTACTTTTTGTACCATCTGTACCCCTGCGGCTGTACCCAAGTTGAATGCTTTTAAATACCAATACAAAACGCACTCAGCTGCAGGGAAACGAACACGCGTCTGTAGCCAGCTCATGCATACATATCCGACGCAGTGACGTATGAGCTCGAATCCGTGTGTTTGACTGTGGCTTTAGACTCGAGTGCAATCAGTTGAGCAAACGCCAAATTAGGTTACTTTTCTGTCCGATTCTGTCTCGCTTCTCGTTGGCCTCGTGTCAATGTGTTTCTCTTTTAATTATTTTGTGGGTCTTGGGCTTTACTCTCTCTCTTTCTCTTTCTCTTTCTCTTTCTTTCTCTTTTCTCTTTCTCTTCTCTTTCCTCTCTCTCTCTCTCTCTCTCTCTCTCTCTCTCTCTCTCTCTCTCTCTCTCTCTCTCTCTCTCTCTCTCTCTCTCCTCTCTCTCTCTCTCTCTCTCTCTCTCTCTCCCCTCTCCCTCTCTCCTCCCTCTCCCTCTCCCTTCTCCCTCTCTCCCCTCTCCCCCCTCTCCCTCCTCCCCTCTCCCTCTTCCCCCTCCCCCCTCCCCTCCCCCTCCCTCCCCCTCTCTCCCCTCCCTCCCTCCCTCCCTCCTCTCTCAAAACATAATAATAAATACACACCCTAAATAAACACCCTCTCCCTCTCTTTCCCTCTCTCAAAACATTATTTAAAAAAACACACACTCTAAATAACCACTTTTTTTAAAATCAACCCAAATCAACCCAAATCAACCCAAAAATCAACCCAAATCAACCTGGCTAATGAAACCCTCCCTCGCCCACAGCCTACATCATACATCATGGCCAGCGCCGCCCTGTGTGTGATCTGCCTCCTGCTGGACGTCCTCGCAACCTTCATGACGGCTCTGGGGCTCAACAACAACGACCCCGCAGTCAAGACGCGCTACTACCGCATCGCCGTCTGGGTCATGACCCTTGCACGTGAGTATTGCTTCCGGTTTTTTAGTTCGCTTTTGTTTTGTGGATTTGTGGTTTATTTATTTATTTTTATTTATTTGTTTATTTTACTGATGGTGTTTTAGTTCGCTTTAGTTTTGTGGATTTGTGGTTTATTTATTTGTTTTACTGGTGGTGTTGTTTTGGTTTGGTTTATTTTTTTCTTGTTACTGGTGGTGTTATTTTTATGATTATTGTTGGTATGTTTTTATTTAGTCTTTCGAGGGTTAGATGGGATTTCCTTTGGTATGTAGATTGGAGGATAAGGGAGAAGGTGAGAGTTATATTTTCATGATCATTATTCTATATCATGATTATCATTATTTTTATCTTCATCATCATCATTGATAATAATTAATGATGATAGGGGGGCGTAATCGGGGAAGAGTTGAAATTGGAAGTAGATAGGAGGGTAAAGTTTACTTTGCTGTGTTTCGAATTATATTTAATTTATATTAAACTGTGGGGCGGGTTAAGTTGATATTCCTCATCTTTTTTTCGTGTGTATGTGTGCCAAATACATTTGCTTGGTATTTGTATATGTAGTCTTATTTTCGATAATTGTTATTCTTTATTTTATTATCCAAACCTGACCATCCAAGGCAGATGACACAGATATTATGAGATAAAAACGAATACTAATTTTGCTCCCATTTTGCAGTGATCGCCATCTTGGTCGCCCTCATCCTGTATCCAGTTTTCTTCGTGCAGGAACTTGAACTTGGTTAGTTTAGCATTAATATTTTCTTCATGTGTAATGTTTTTGAATAAACTTGAACGTAACTTTGTGACAATAAACTGAATATTGCTGTGAAGTTTGCATAACTCTGTTTCTGAATAATTTAAACGGTCGTACGTTTAAATCCCGTCGTTGAAAACCTCTTTTTCTTGTTTATTTGTTTTTGTTTCCTCTTTTTATTCGCACTTTTATTTTCCTCTTTGTTATTCGCACTTTTCGATCGTAGAAAAACAAACACTTGTAGTCCATCTTTCTCCACTTTCTATCTCCTCTTTCCTCTCTCTCTCTCTCTCTCTATCTATCTATCTATCTCTATCTATCTATCTATCTATCTATCTATCTCTCTCTCTCTCTCTCTCTCTCTCTCTCTCTCTCTCTCTCTCTCTCTCTCTCTCTCTCTCTCTCTCTCTCTCTCTCTCTCTCTCTCTCTCTCTCTCTCTCTCTTCTCCCCTTTCCTCCCTACCTATCGTCGACATTTCGCCCGCGCTATTCACCTGCAGGAAATACTGCAATCCATTTCCTATCCCTCTAACCCATATTTTTATTCTGATATATTTTCCTCTCTCTCTCTCTCTCTCTCTCTCTCTCTCTCTCTCTCTCTCTCTCTCCTCTCTCTCTCTCTCTCTCTCTCTCTCTCTCTCTCTCTCTCTCTCTCTCTCTCTCTCTCTATCTATCTATCTATCTATTTCTCTCTCTCTCTCTATCTCTCTATCTCTCTAGTATGTATATATATATATATATATATATATATATATATATATATATATATATATATATATATATATATAACATCCCCATCTCCCTATCTCCTTCCCTCCCTCCCTTCTTTCCTTCCTTCCTTCCTTCCTTCCTTCCTTCCTTCCTTCCTTCCTTCCTTCCTTCCTTCCTCCCTTCCTCCCTTCCTCCCTTCCTCCCTTCCTCCCTTCCTCCCTTCCTCCCTCCTCCCTCCCTCCCTCCCTCCCTCATCACACCCGCACTCTCATTTTTTTTTTCTCCTCCGCCCCCCTCCCCTTCTCCCTCGCCCCCCACATCTCACCCGCGCTCCCTCCTCCCGCAGGAAACCGCACCCTGTGGGAATTCGGATGGGCCTACGGCGTTGGCTGGGGCGCGGCCATCTTCCTCTTCGGCGCCGTCGTCCTCCTGCTGTGCGACCAGGAGGAGGAGGAGATCTACTACAAGGAGCGCACTATCATTCACGCCGAGAATGACTCCAGGTGAGGCGCGCTCCGGCCGGGCCTGGAGGCACGGGGGGGGGGGGGGATGTATGATTGAGGGGGAGGGGCATGTTTGGGGTGGGGAAGGACTGTGGGGAGGGGGGCAAAGGGAGGGAGAGGGTCAAGAGCAGACGAGCGCGCCCGCTCTCACACGCACGTCCGAGGTCTACATGAGAATATAGACCTTTACGCACATACACACACACTCAAGTTGTATGTTTGCGTGTGCGTGTGTGTGCGCTGTGTGTGTGTGTGTTGTGTGTGTGTGCGTGCATGTGCGTGTGCGTGTGCGTGTGCGTGCGTGTGCGTGTGTGCGTGTGTGCGTGTGCGTGTGCGTGTGTGTGTGTGTGTGTGTGTGTGTGTGTGTGTGTGTGTGTGTGTGTGTGTGTGTGTGTGTAACTCTGTTACAGTTACATTTCTGGGACATGTCTGAATCTTAGGCTGGTAGATCGCATCAGGGTAACTGTAGAAAAAGTAGATTATATCTCACAAAAGGTTGGCCACCCCTGATATATGTGTCTGTGTGTATAGATAGATAGATAGATAGAGATATATATAGATATAGAGATTTATGTATATATGATTATATGTAGGTTGAGCTATAGTTCATGCACAGTACCTCTGTGTATATGAGAACATTATGATACTGAAATTCCTTTTTCTTCCAGGGCCTAAATCATCTGACGTCAAAGATGGAAGAGCTCCTTGCAGTGCTATTTCTGAAAGAAAAAGAAACTGAAGATCTCAGCTCTCAAATCTGATAGATGCTGGTCGAACACTAGATACTTTTGACTCCAACAGACAAATGGTGTTATGCAAAATGAAAAACACTCAGTGATAAGATGACAGACAATGGAAAAGGATAATCACGGATTTTTTCTCACTTTTTTGTTTTAAATCGTAGGCGAGGACCAGTGTCAAGAATGAATCCTGGAGAAAAATTCCTTGAACTTAACCCCTACACCCATGTTCCTCATGTTATGAATGAGCCTGTCCATTTTCTGTTTGTCCTTGGATTATGTAAACTCATGAGTGTTGTGGTGCCATGGTGTATGGCCAGTGTGCTGTTGTATGTGTATATATATCCTGTATGCCTCCTATTTCTACTCCAATCTTACTCCTTCTTGCATGCACCTACTTTCCATGCTTTATAATGTGAGATCTTGAAGGAATCAGTGGATACACATGTGGAACTTGTTTTAAACAAGTTCTAAAAGTGGGTGTGCAACTTTCCTACTTGGCCTCTCATGCTTTTGGGCTGGGTAAGAGGTATCACATATTCCTGACCTTTTGAGCTGATATCCCTCTTGGCTGTAGGCAAAGTAATGTTTGAACGACCTACAACAGAGAAACATTTCCTTGTACAATGCCTACTTGGATAGTGGAATGAACCCACCTCTGTATAATGACTGTTAATTGCTGACCAAAGATCAGATCATTTTACCATAATGATTAACTAAAGCCATTGCATTTGAACTTAATTAGGAATGGCATTTACATATCTACCATTATAGGAACTCAGTCATGAAATGATATGAAAGATTTTGCAGAAAATTTTGTGTATGGGTATTTTAGTCTTTCTTCTTGTATAAGTCTGCTTTTTGCCTTCTGTTCTTTTTTTCTACTTCCTCTTCATACTGTTTCACTATATATCTGCCTATTCCTTTGAGCAGCATCTGAAGATCTTTGAAATTTGTACAATTTCTGTAGGACTTCATATTTCTACATTCTTTGTTTAATCTTACATGTTTTGTACAAGCATTGGATTTTTTTTCTTTATTATAGCTTCTGCAGCTGCATTTACCTGCATGTATATGACCCAGGAATCAATATTCATATTTTGCTTGACCTTTGCACTTGTATCATGCTTTCATGAGTTATTTTTTAATTCATCATTATGTATTAGTCAGAGGAAACCATAGTCATAGTTAAGTGGAGTTACAAAAATGATTAGTCTGTTACTTAATATACATTTGCATATTATTGTCATAAGGTCAAGCCTTTCTGTAAATATTTGATACAGTCTCCCCTTTCCTTTTCAGTCTTTTATCCTGTGTAATTATTAGCTGAGTCCTCCGAAAGCTACTTGATAACTAGCCCAGGTGCAGCTTCTAACATAATTTTGACGACTCCACAAATTTGTTTTTTGTGGGTTTACCTCCCACTGTTTGACAGTAGTGGATGAATTCCATGTAGCTTGCTTTGTTATGCTCTTTAGCCAGCCATCAGAAAACAAGGGCTCGAAGTACAACAGCAGGGTAGAGTGAGCCGTTGAAAATTAATAGTGTTTTGTAATTGTACTTCTGTCACTGGCTAAGAGTACGAGCAAAATATGTGTAAGAATTTCAGTGGAGACTTTGCATAATGACTTTATATTGGTAAGGAAAGAGGTAATTAGGAAAAATGAACTTGAATTGGATGTCAGATAGTGACAATCAGTTTTCATATGTGCACAAAGTCCCCTGCTTAGCCCAGGTATGCCTTACTTATTATCGAGGCCAGGTGAATGAAATAAGCAAGAGCAAGCAGGACTAGACAAGACAACAACTTCCAATTGTAGTTAGTGAATGAGAAATAGGTAAATGATGAAGAGGTTTGTATTTGCACCCAGTGTTAGCATTTAAAACAACTCTGTTGGTGGTGTGAGCAATAATAGCATTAAAAGAGGAAGGTCTGTAGTGTTTTGTTAATTTTGGTTTGTTGTTAATCATATTGGCAGTGTTGATATGAGAACACATACAAAAAAAAGAAGAAAAAGGAATTGGCTCTTATGAAATTAATGAAATAACATAGGAATATCCTTTTAAAGGATGATGTTTGCTGCAGAGGTATATATAAAAAAATGTTAATTCCTTCCATCTTAACTGTCCTCCAGTATTTTCAGGTTGTTATATGTCATGCACATGAACTATAGACTGGCAATACTGAATGTGACTAGTTCTATTATTAGTGATAACCATCAGTTGATCCCAGCACTTCCCTCCTCCCTTTCAAGATAGGTTAAATTGCCCACATCATATCAGTGTGTCTGAGGCTTCTAGTGCAGTCTTTGTACATAGTGCTTTTCTCTCTTCCCTTTTCTTTTCTTCTCTCCTCTTCTCCTTCACTTCTCTTCTACCAATACCTTCTTTTATTATTATATTCTGAAGTGCCAGTGATTATTGAACATTGCTTAGGGTATTTTTAAGGGAATAATATAAAAAAAAAAACATCAATAAGAAGAGCATGGTTGTGAAAATCCTTAACTTTCTTTTTTGATAAATTTTTATAGTGTATAGTTTTCGGATTTGAAAGGCTTACTCAACCGTAATAAGGGATATCTCTTAGCATGGAATAGTATAAGAAAGTCTTTAAGAAAATGTTGTAAAGCAATGCATTGCTCTAAAATACACTTTGAGATTAGCAGTTCATTAACTTTGGTAGTAGAAGCAGTTTTTTATAAGCGTACAGAACTTAGGATTACCAGTCAAATCATGGAAAGCTCGTTTTGTTGCATTTACTGAGCCAAGAAGGCTTTAGGTAATTACCATGAAGGACTGTAGACCTGTTGATGGAACTAGTCAAGTTATTATTTTTTCACACCATTTTGCAGGAGCAATTTTTAAAATCAGATTAAAAAAAAAATCTTTTCACCTTTTTTCTTTGAAACCTAAACCACCACCTTGTTTTATTTGGATTTGGTATTTTATGTTTCATATTCAGCACCAGAATGTGTTATAATTACATCTGATGGTGAATTTGATTGTACCTTTGTCTTTTTTTTTTTATATATCACTTAAAGATTTTGTTCTTTTGTTCCTCACCATTAAACAGGATAGCTTCTCATACTTAAATGTGGCCAAGTGTTCTCGCATCACACTTTGTATGTATAAATTATTTCTCATATTTTGTTTGAAATTTGCCAAGGGAAAAAAATGCATACATACTGTAGCCTTCCCTCATAACCTCTTCCCCTCCCCCTCCCCCTCCTCAACCACCCCACTCCCACTTTGCTCCCTGTAGCAGCCCCTGGAAGGAAGTACTTACAGGTTTTGTGGTCTGCTTTAATCTGGCAATGGCTTGTGGGTAATTAACTATAAAAAGCAATTTAGAAAAAAAGGTAAAGCTTATGTACAAAGTAACATTCTTATTTCTTCTACAAGACCTCCTGATGAATAAGAATAATGACAAGACAGGGTAAAAAAAAAAAAGAAAAACGAAAAAAACATTTTTGTCTAACTTTTTTTTTTAGGACTCAAGGTTATCCCACATAGCTGGCCATGCATTCCCTTCCAATAGATAGATATGCAAATGGCACTTCTTTCAGCCTGGTAAGCAGCTTCCTCCAACTAGCCCAACAGACTGTTTAGGGTGGCAAGAAGCTGGTCCTCTCGTAGCAATAAAAACAGCTTGGCTTCATATCAATAAGTAGCCAGTTTGTTTTCACTCCAAAACTGAGTTCCACCAATTTGCTGGATTGTTTTAATGGTCTGTAAATTCTAGATTTTATGTAAAAATACAAAGTCTTTAATATATTATTGATATACATATTTTCTTTTATTCATGATCCTTATGAGGTATTTGTCTTTATCTTGATCCTTATACATGAAAGTTATGTCAATTGTTAAGCAGAAATATAAAAACATGGTCTTTCAGGATTCAGTAATGAATCTAACTTTATTTTTCTTCATTCATTTTTTACAATAAGAATAAGAATTTAATATCTGCAACCATATTAAGCAATAATATTTTTTCGTCAGCATGTTATTCAATATTTGCAATGATCACACAATCTTCAAGAGGAAAATCACGACTTCACGAAAATCAAGACTTTTATTAAGAATTTTTTATACATTATTTACATATATAATGGACATATCTTTGTGTACAAAAATTATTTCTTTACATCACAAATTTAAAAGAGACCCTTGCTGCACCTATGCAACATTGCATAATCAAAAATACAATTAAAATTTCCCTTTGGACTCCCTACAACCAGAGTGCTTGAACCTCTGCTGAGGGTCTTGGGTTTGTGGCAGGGAACACCACATTTTTTTTTTACTTTCTTTAATCTTGAAAACAAAAATCATATAAAAATCAACCTTAGTGGACTGAGGTTGATTGTTTTCCTATTGTTGCTCTGAGGTCTGTTCAATATTTCAAATGCAATAACAACCTAGGTGTTAATTATTTTATTGGAAAATAAGTTGAAGCCTATTTTGAACATGAAAAACCTAACAACACTTTATTCTCTTATTTTTTAAATTTCCCAATCTCATGTACTCAATCCATTTGTCACTCATATTCCAAGCTTTATAGTTCTCAATTTTTCATTATCTGCCTGTCTTTTCCAATCATCCTTCAATCTTTTTCATAGTTTTTCTCCTCGGACCTCTCATAGTTTTCTGTTTTATCATTATTATGCCTTGCTCCATTTGCTCTCTCATACTCAATGTCTAATTCTCTTTATATCCGACTCTTTGTTTTTCTTTGGCTCCCATATTCTCTTGGACTCTCTTCTCTTTATTTCTAATCCTCTTTCTTTCTCTCTCACCAACACACAGACAGACCCACTCATCCACTAACCCATCCATCCATCCACTCACCCACCCCCTAAAAGAAGAAAAATAAAAGAATACAGATACATACTAAATTAGTTCATAAAATGCATTTGAGATTCACCAGACAACCATGATATGTCACCTTTGGATTTTATAACTAGCAACTTCATATAAACATTCTTAGTAATAAAATATTTAGATGAAATCAAGCAACACACAACCAGGTAGCTCCACTTCTATTTAGCCTGCTGAGCCCGAAAATGAAACTGACTCTTTCCGAAGAGTATCCCAATGTCCTTTAACAGTAAAGAAGGGGGGAATTTTGTTTTTACTTCAAGCAATTATTACAAGTTAGACAAATGATATCTCACACCACACTCTCATTGGCTAAATGTGATGACCTCCATAGCTCCACCCTCTTTTTGACCTGGTCAATCTGTGCAATATTTTATGCTAACTGGCTTTTCAGTGAAGTGATTCAGTAATAACAATGGTAGAAAGAATATTTGAAAACAAGACCAAGAAAAACAGAAAAAAAATACTATTTGCAATTAATAAAGACAAGTTGCCAACTAGGATTTTCATCAAAATAAAGTGGGGTTACCTGTGTCAAAATACCTTGAATGAAACAGTAGCAACAAATGCTTAAATGAAATGAATTCAACAATGATGATAAAAAAAAAAAAAAATACAAACTGAAATAAAAGTAAAAGGCAATAATGATGACAATAATGCCAATAACAATAATGAATAAAATTAATAATAAAAATGATAACCAAAAAATTTATAATAATAATAATTAACAAATAATAATAATAATAACAATAACATAATAATAATAATAATAATAATAATAATAATAAATAATAATAATAATAATAATAATAATAATAATAATAATAATAATAATAATAATAATAATAATAATAATAATAATAATAATAATAATAATAATAATAATAATAATACCAATAACGATAATAATAATAATAATAATAATAATAATAATGATAACCTAAAGATAATCATAATAATAATAAACAATAATAATAATAATAACAACTGCAATAGCTAATAATAATGATAATAATAATAACAATAGCTAATAATAAAAAAGAATAATAACAACGCTCAAAAGACTTTCAGCAACTCAAAATAATACATGATCATTGCATAGCATACATATCCAATGACAATCATAATTACAAAGTATACAGACGTCCACAATAAGGTTAATATTATTACAATGGAGTGCTAATGAAAAATATCTTTTAAATAACTCTCAACATTTTGTCATACATTACCATATATTGCATTGGTCAATAGAAAAAAATAAAGCACCAAAAAAGAAAGAAAGAAGAGAGAGAGAGAGAGAGAGAGGAGAGAGGAGAGGAGAGGAGAGAGAGAGAGGAGAGGAGAGGGAGAGGGGAGGGAGAGGGAGAGGGAGAAGAGAGTGGGAGTGGGAGTGGGAGGAGTGGAGTGTGGGAGGGAGAGGGAGGAGAGAGGAGAGGGAGAGGGAGAGGGAGAGGGAGAGAGGGAGAGAGAGAGAGAGAGAGAGAGAGAGAGAGAGAGAGAGAGAGAGGAGAGAGAGAGAGGAGAGAGAGAGAGAGAGAGAGAGAAGGAGAGAGGAGAGGGAGAGAGGAGAGAGAGAGAGAGGGAGAGAGAGAGAGAGAGAGGAGAGAGGAGAGGAGAGAGAGGAGAGAGAGAGAGAGAGAGAGAGAGAGAGAGAGAGAGAGAGAAGAGAGAAGAGAGGGAGGGAGGGAGGAGAGGGAGGAGGGAGGGAGGGAGGGGGGGGGGGAGAGAGAGAGAGAGAGAGAGAGAGAGAGAGAGAGAGAGAGAGAGAGAGAGAGAGAGAGAGAGAGAGAGAGAGAGAGAGAGAGAGAGAGAGAGAGAGAGAGAGAAAATATCTTATTAAAAAACACAATTTTTCAATATATCTATTTCTCAAGACTAATCTTGTCCATAAAACATGTTATGAATTATCCCACAGTTGGTGACAGTGATATTAATTCACTTTATATAGCATCCAACTGATTTTGTTACTCATTTAATCCATCATTGGATATGTGGCTTTGTTTGTGCAGTCGTGTCTGTTTTGTATTTATGTGGAGCTTAATGTGTTTGTACAAGTGTCTGTTCATGTGCTGTGTGAAAGTGAGAAGGAGTGTGTTACGAAACCCTGTATGTATTGGGAGGCAGGGGTGCTTGTATGCAGATGCTGAGATGCCTCTGTGTTAGTAGTGTAGAGAGTACTGGTAATACACGTAAAAGAAGGCATGTGAGGAAATGTGTTATCTTACATGAAATCACATGCATGTGCTCATGCATACGTCTCTTTCTGCACACAAGTTAATCATGTAAAGCACCTAAAACAACAGAAATAAAAAGTCGAAAGTAAAAAAGAAAAAAATAAAAAATAAAAAAATATATAAAATAAAATAATAATAATAAATGAATAAAATAAAATAAAAAGGACCTAACATAATAGTGATATTTATAGTTCATATTGCAATACGAGGTTCACACTACACAGAAGGAAGACATATTCCTCTCTTAACTTAAACAACCTCAATGTTTGGTGAATAAGACATGCATAATCAAGTTGTAAACACAGACACATATAACATACAGAGAAAAAAAAGAAAGAAAGAAAGGAAAATGGCAGAAAGAAAAAATAGATGACACAGCTGTCCTTATAATCTTAAAAATGATTTGATTATCACATGGAAAGAATGCACTACAATTCAACACTGTAAACCATTGAAAGTGGTTTCTTTGGCATCAATAATGAGATTTAAATTCAATGAAGAAAAACAAACAAATGAAATTAAAACACCACCAACACTTACAAACATAAGAGCCCTGATAAAAAAGTGAAGTGATAAAGAAAAGTCTTACATAAAGTAACACTAGAAATTTACAGGAATTAAAGCTCTTTCACAAGACATCCTAAAATGCTTGTTTTCTGTCAGTCAGAATCTCATGCAATGCTATTTCTAGTTATTGTTGGCTTAGCTGCTCTGAAACAGCACTATCATAATCATTGATTTAAGTACATTTAAATTACTATGTTCAGCCACACACCATTCAAAATCTTATGCGTTTTTATATTATACATGTATAAATCATACTGGTAAAAGTCTTAAGACTCATATGCTCAGCTCTCTTCATCAATTCAGAAATGCTTTACGACTGAATACTACATCTGTGATAATTGCAATGCTTCTCAACACAAACATTCAAACACAAAAACAGATGAAGAATATGTATGCTCAACCAACAATCAACAAATTTTATGAGGAACCTTTCAACCACAGCAAATCTACACGTCAAAATCATTTCATTCACCATGTAATGGATAATAATAAAAAGAAGAAACAAAACGGAACGGTTTGAACAAGAACAGGATAAATAAATAAAATTTAACATAAAGGTAAAAATCATCCTTTATATATACTTTTATATATTGACTCTACTCTAATAATGGCTAAGATAAATGCAAAACTCATTAGGGAAAAAACTGACATGAACTAAAAAACAAAAGCAAAAACTTTATCAAAATGTTAAACAACAAAATTATCTTACACCTTAAAGCACATGTTCATATATCCTTCAATACCATCTTCCTATATAAATAAAAAGAGAAAACAAAAACATCTACAATATCTCCAGAGTACTCTCTGAACAATAACAATTTATTCAAGATCATTACCTTAAAAATATATATATCAAGGAGATAATATTGCTTAAAAATTATATTTTGTTCTTTAAAGGGCAATTTCATTGAGTGAAAAGACTGAAAACTTATATAGAAACAGACTTTATGTACAAGTAGAACAGAGAGAATTTGCTAATAAATGTAGCAAAGATAAAATGAAGAAAATCGTATTTTAGAATGCACCATTGTGATGATGTATAAAATTATATGCTTATAAAAATACTTATGAAACAATTACTAGTCAATTTCTTTTAAAGAAAACTGAAGATGGAATGATGAAAAACAGATGGAATAAAATATGAAACTAAAAGATTTTTTTGTTCTTTTTCATTTCTTTTGGGAGAGAAGGAAACATAACAAAAAAAAAAGTTTAAGAAAACTTTCTAAGCTCTGACAAAGATTATCCTTCAGCCCTTGAAATACACGAGCCACACTACCCTGTTGAGAGAAAGGTCTTACGTCCCTCTCCATCTGTCACATCACCTCCTACACTGCTCCTCGACCAGATTGGAGATCTTCTGCCGGGTGCGCTTGTTCACGTGCGTCATGGTGGACATAAGGGCATTCAGCTGCCTGGGAGAGTAGTCGGTGCCATTCTGTTGCACCCACTCCTCCAGCGCTCCTTCAGGCAGGTAGTAGGCCTTGATGAATGTTTCCACCAGGTGCTTATCGGGTAGCGGGCGCACCTTGGTTAGGCACTCAAGTTTCATGAGGAATTGCTGAGGATGGGAGGGAGAATGGGGTACATATTAAATTTTCAACTATTCAATGGCTCCTAAGCTAAAATGGATTTATATTTATTTGTAACCTTATCTATTTATTATCATCATTTTCTTTATGGAAAAGAACACCCATAAAATCAATACATCAACCTTAATAGATGTAGAAAATTGTGTTATAAAGGTCATGTATGCAACATTAATCAATCAATCTATATCTATATATCTTCAGGTTTAGAGATTACCTGATAGTCAAGTTGCATCAGTGATCGTCCCTCATTGGTGCACCTTCGAGCAGAAGCAAAACCCTCCAACAAAGTGCGGTTCGTTATGCGTACTATACATTCCCAGAGTGCATTGTATGCCTCTGCTGGTATTGGGGATACTCTGCTAACTTCCTCTAACTTCATGCTCAAAACCTGAAAAAGAAAACAGGAAACCTTGATCTGAAACTGGTAATAACCAGACCTGAAAAATTGCCTTCTCTTAAAACACTAACCCTTATATCACAATACTCATTCACCCCTAAAGTCCAACTAGTCACAATTCAAGTAGCTACAATAGACCAAAGACTCTAAAAACTGAAAGGCAATTTTCCCTTTCTTTTTTTTTTTGTTAAATGAAGGTAAGGAGTATAAGGCTATAAAACTGGGACTAGTTACACCCCCAAATCCACCTCCATTACCACACTTTATTGTGCCATTTTGTCTCCCTAAACCAATCACGCAAGCGGCTCGGGGCTTTGTTTCAACCTCTTTTCTTTCTTATGCGAAATTTGAGCATGCATTTCAAAACAGCTGACAAGCTAGCGCCGCCTCAAGATGGCAGAGAAGTAAATAAATCTACCAAAACTGCTTAACAAAGCTTAATATTTTCTCCTATGTTCATATAAAGTGCCTCAAAAACAGTGACACACACTTCCAATGGGCAACCCTTACACTCTGACACACTATCAAAACAAATGAACTTCACTGAATTAAAATATAGGCCTACCCAGTCCCATAAATATGATTTTATGAAGTTAAATATAATAGTCACCAAATACAATATCAACAGAAGAATGTTGCTAGAATTTCTCAGACTTTTTTTCACTTGAAATATTCTCTATTTCATAGAATAGTAGATAAATTCTCAATTTTGAGAGACGAGGAGTTTTAGTAAGAGATAAATTGTTCGTCTTATAATGATTTATGATTTATAAGCAAAAAACTTTTCATTCCCTTAATCTCCATTATCTCCTTTCATTATCTGTTAATTTCAATTTCTTTGAATATGATTTTATGGAAATTACAGAATCAGATACCATGAAAATATCATTTCTCTGATAAAATATTAAGCGAGTTCTTTGCCAACGCCCGTATTCGAGGATTATGAACAGTACGGTACACGAATTACACTGTTGCCATGGTGACAGTACACCGCTTGACTTAGCAAGCGCAAGTCTAGCCATCTACAGGGGTCACTTGAGAAAGCAAGTGAAATTCTCAAGTTAGCCAGAAAAAGTCTTGAGATTTTAGGCAAGAACTTTCCCTGCTTAAAATGCCTTATATATTTGAACTTGAATTAGGCAAAAGTACACATCCTCCACCTGCAGACCATTGTAGAATATTTCCCATAGAAAAGTATGTACCATAGATATGCCTTATTTAGTTGACTCCTTTGAAGATAATATCCTAACCTGAATCTTCTGTGATAATTTCATTTAAAAAATCATAACTTATAGGTCATTACAATAATAAATCATGTTATATTCAAAGGCACAGACACATACAGAGACATGCACAGATACATAAAATAATAACAATAACATTTCTCTGAATAACAAGGGACAAATCAAACAAGGACAATATGCAGCGCAAACTAAAACAAATAACCACCCTTATTAGTTTCAGTATGACATCTGACTTCATTTCAACTCACAAACACCTTACCTGAAGTTGTCTCAGTAGGACATCGACATACTGGCTGTGCTGGCTCATCAGGTCATTTATATCCCACTTGACATTGGACATGCGGTTCAAAATACCATCGTAGTCTATCACTTGAGAGGCTACAGCTGTGTAAACATGGTGGCGAATCTGTAATCACAGAATAAAAATTATAAATACTGTTAATCAAATAAAAAAAGGGGTTAATTTACTTTTCTGACATGACATTGAGAGTGACGTCAAGTAGTTTATGCAAACAATGAAAGGTGCTAAGAGTCATAGTATATTTAAAGGGCTGAGATAATATAAAGACTGTAAAACCTATGCATAAGCAACATCTGCATCACCTACTCTCCTTGCAAAATAAAATCACTACTAAGTAATACAAAATTAATAATCAGAGTATCATTGTCAAATATATTTCAAATAAGCACACACACACAAATTTACCTCAGGGGTGATCTTGACAGTGCCTGTGTAGAACTGCTGCAAGAATGTTCTCCGCTGCTGTGGAATGAGAGGTTCAATGTGGCAGTGCAAGGCCTCCAGCTGCACTGCCAGGAACGCGAGGCTCTCCACAGCCACCACCCGCACTGGCAGCCCATATATGCTTTCTGCTGAGGTTGTGTCTACTACTGGGGATATGGAGGGACTCGGCACCTGGAAAAAGAATGGGTTGGATTTTGTCATTTTGATTCTTATGATTATACTTTAGAGATTAAATCTGGACAGACGCATACTTTGAGAGTAGATGAATGTTGTAGTTATAATCGTGATTGTTGAAAAACATACAAAACTAAAATTTTGACACTTTATAAATGACATAATAACAAGTTCAGATAGTTATATATGTTTAGGATAGCTGTATATGTTAGTGTCAATACCGGGTGTACTATTTCTTCCAATAAACAGAAAATCATAGAAGATGACACATAGGTAAAAAGATCATTATAAATATGTCTGAAGCAATAATAACAATGTCAGCTATACAGTCATCTACATGAAATGTGGTAGGAACATTTTTAGAAGAATACTTTTTACTGCATATTGATATTTAGACCCTAATTACAAAAGTCAAACTACATGATATAGTAACATATACTTAGTAACATGTACACAAAGACAAAAAGAAACACTGCCACACTATAAATGGAATAAAAACATAACATTTACAAATTGTTATGAATTTCTCATAAATTTGTAAAAAACACTTCAATTTCTGCTACATCAGATGAGGAACTCTTGATGAATTTGAAACATATTGATCTTTCAGGCTCATAGCGAAGTTTAGTAAATATTCTGAATCACTGTATTATCAAAATCAACTGTCCTGGATCTTTCTACGAAAATATGATCATAATAAATTTCAAATTATCACACACAAAAATAAACAAATTACAATAATGAGATAAAACTGAATAAAGTAACAGCAACAACAAAAAACGTAGCAACAGAGACGTGGAAAAATAAAAATAAAAATGCAAACTAAAAAACAGTACCCCTCACCTTGTCCTGATCAGTGGGCTCCTCCTGAGGCACCTCTGAAGTGAGAATCAACGTGTCCTGGATCCTTTTGAGAGACGTTCGAAGTCGTCTGCTGAGATTCTGTTCCAGTTCTCCCCTGGTTGATGAAAAATATATGGCATTTATTGAATACTTTGGACTTATGATAAAAATGTAATGTTTCTTATTACTATATTGCCTCCGGGAGAATATGGGGTTCACTTGGCTTCCGCTCCAGGTACTATGCACAATAGAATGGGTTTGCCTCTAGGGCCTTTTTCAGATGCAGCTGGTGCATAGAATTCATTGCATACAATGTGATTTTCTTTTATGTTACTTGTATGCAAAACTTGAATTTAATGTTTTTGCATATCAAGAGATGCATGATATGTATTTCACTTGCTACACTGAACCTGTAGATGACACAAAAAGACTGATCTTGTATACATAAAAATAGGCAGTCATAGCATTACACATCCCATTCTCCCTTAGACAATGCCCTAGAGCATGTGGTGTGGGCATGAGGGTTCCTTACATAGAATAACATAAAATGTAATTCACACATTGCAAAATGACATGAATGACCCATGGAACAGAGCCACATCTAAGTCAGCCTTGATGTGAATAGCATGTTTGCTGAGTTAAGGGCTAAGTCAGCCATGTTGTGAATCCCACTACATCCATAGGCTATGAGTTATTGATTAATAGCTAAAAACTTAATGTTGTATACATGTGGTTGGTTTCCTGCATGAACAACAAACAGAAATACTAGTAATAATTAGAAGTGCTTTTGTATTTTTAGCTCTCTTATTCACAAGAATCAGAATGTTATATTCAAGGGTAAATAATTTCAGTCTTGCTCCTGTAACACATTGAAAATCGGTTACCTTTGTTTCAATACTGCAAGCACAAACAAAGAAATAAACAACAATAATAGAAAAAAATTGCATCCCCATACTTACCTTTCCCCAAAGAACATGAAGACTGTATACAGGTAATAGTCGAAGAGATGACTGAGGCACACCATGACATCAAAGGCTATAGGCTGCAGCAATCTCATCATCTGGATGTATTTCCCAATGAGCCGTAGGATTGTAAGGGTTGTATTTGTGACTATGGGTGCCTGTCAGAATAAATACGTTGGAAGAGATTTTTTTCAGGAAAAAGTAGGGATGACAAATATCAAGGTTACATCTTACAACTATTGTTGATTGAAAATAATTGCAATGCTGAACCATGTGCATGTCAAAACATTTTTAACAATCATTAAAAATAAAGGCATGTTGACTAGTAAATTTGTAATAAATTAGCTTAAACTGGATCATAAACTTCATATTACAAAAGCATACTAAAAGACTTCAAGGTAATGATATCGGATTTTCATCTTGATGTCTAATCTAACATGCATGTCTTAAGCAGAACTATTTACTCTTTTTTTATGATTCTCAAAGCAATACAGCAATTTGAGAAAAATAATTTTCACCATTCTAATAGTGAAAAATGTTTTCTGAATGAGTGAAACTTATCATAAAAAATAAAACTTCACACAATACAAAAAAAATCAACAACAAAGAGAAGAACATTTGAATTGACCCTATTCCACCCTATAAACTTGGACTAATTATAAATCTGAAGAAAGCACTCACTGATTTTTTTTACTGAACTAACAAAAGATACTTGCTATCTGTGATCCAATAAAAATTAAGGTTAATGCTTAAAATATAACTGCCTGAAGATAAAGAAAATAAACAACACCATTAGATATAAAAATAATCTCTAGAGAGTAAAGATGAGGCCAGAAACTTTTATTAACCAGAATATTTATTGCCTCCAGGAGAAAATGGGGTTCCCATTTTTGCTGCGCTGCACCACCACCAAAGTGATATGATTTTATTTACTTCTTCATATCATTTGAATGTAAATGTGATTTTAATGTTTTTGGATATTCAAAGACGCATGACATGAATTTTAGTTGCTAGATGAAACCCGTAGTAGCTTAAGTATGTATATTAGAGTCCAGTTAAATAAATAAGGTATATTACACTCTGTGAACAAGACAGACTAGGGTTTTATTGAAGGACAATTTTTTTTAAGAATCACTCATTTTTGCTAATCTTATTTTTACAAAATAAGACATTGTATGCAGTGATATACAAGACTGCTGCCCTTAAAGCTTCAGTACTTCCCTTATTTGTGTCACAGTTCAAGACAGTCACACTGGCAGTCACATTAGCAGAGCACCAAGAGACAATATAGGCAGATGACATGAGCAGACTGATTTTGTAAAAAAGAGTGAAGGTTTCAGGTTCACATCAACAGCAAGAGAGAATCAGGTTTTGGTGTGTGAAATATTCCAAGCATAGCGGGTGAATTATTTGCACTAAAATTCTCTCTTTATACAAAATAAGAGCCAATAATAACATTACACATCCTGTTCTCATTTAGGCAATGCCACAAGGCATATGGCATGGGCATGAGAGTTCCTTATAAAGAACACCATAAAATGTAATGCATGAATCATCATAACACAAGACGAATGACCCATCACCCGGAGCCATGCCCAAGTCATCTGTGATGTGAATAACATGTTACTCAAAGCCAAAACCAAGTCAGCCATGACATGAACCCCACATCATCCTGAGGATAAGAGTTAAAGATTTAAAGATTTAGTTTTAATTCCATTTATTACAATGGATATTCTTTGCTGTGACATACTGTCTGTTTTAATTTGCTTCCAAATCTCCCCGTGTGCAAGGAATGACCGGGGTTACCATTCACTGGTAGTGCGCAGGATTGAACGCAGGTCCGCAAGATTGCTAGACCAGAATGTTACAGCTACGCCACACCGCACACAGTAAATGTCCACAACTCTCTAATGCAGTGACCTCTACAATCCTCCCTTCATCAAAAGCAAAAATAAATCTTAATTCCTTTGATCCAGGTGATGTGACTATCATGAGTGAAGGTTGAGGTGACAGAAAAGACTCACCATGAGTGCACAAACCTCTTGGATAGTGATTGGACTCATTTGGCATTTTGAAAAGGGCTATTGCATTATTCCCATTGATAAACAAGTGTGGAATGTAATGTCCATGAGCCATGAATAGAAGAGCGCCAGCTCCAGAGAGGACGCCATTTCCATGCATCCTATTCCTGGTCACCATGACCAGTGGTGCAGGTGGCATTACAGAAAATTGAATATTACAAAAAATAAAATAAATGACACAAATAACAAATTGTTAAAAAAACATTCTTGTCCCGAATTATTTACAACATAGAGATATAATATAGTCTGTTTATTACCATATAGATAAAGTAAATCAAAAGACAAATATGGACATTGCAAAATGACAAAAAAGCTAAAAACACTTATGCACAATAATATTGCAAAGGGGAGGCATAGAGTCTTGTCACCACACATTAGTGTTCATATGCACCCGGCCTACACTCCGCACATCCGGGAGAGTGGCTGCTTACGTAAGCCTAATGACCATATTTTGGTCCATGTGATTGTTGTGAACCAATTGGATTCAAGAGGTTAAGAATATCTATTCTGGCATGACAGGCTTGTTGACCTCTTTGTCAATTTATCGACAAATAATGTAGGATTGTAGGAATTTACCTAAGCTCTGTGTGCCATGCATAAATGTCCCATTCCATTCTATCAAAAATGAATAAAATCTAAACAATAAATTCTTTATATCAATTCTTTCTATTCTATATATAAAAAAATAGTTTGGCAATATATCTGAAAAGAAAACTATGAGCAAAAGATATTAATAATATAAATATTAATACCAATCACTGAAAGAAAGTCTCCTCTCACCTTGCTGTGGTCAAATTTCCGCCTGGTATGGGGCTGCGGAGCTTCCCCTGTCTGCTCATCTACGAAATCCTTCATCAACTCCTCATCATCCTCACTGTCATCATCACTTATGTGAATAGAATCCCCAGCTTCCCCATTGGCCATGATGTCCTCCTCGACTGTCTCTTCTGTAGCGATGTCAAATGGTGAGCTATCGCTGTTGAAGAGGTCAAAGAGGTCCCTCTTGTCTGAGCTGCTGCCTGTTAGGGAGATCCAAGTGTTTCTATTAGATTCCTCTTATTCCTATGATTGGAACTGTATTTATTTATAGTCTAAAATTATATGAAGAGCAAGCGAGTGTGAAAGCTTTAAAAAGTAGTGAGTAGATGAGAGGTACTCAATGTACAAAGCAAAAATAAGCATTTATAGCCTATGGTAATTCTTGAACAAAGGATCCCCAATAGAGCAGATTCTGTAACTACCATGCCTTTGACATTCTGGTGAAAGCCAACAAACCACAACCACATACATTCAGCAAGATAAGAGCTTGGTATGGTTCTTTATCTGATGGTAAATCACCAAAGTAAGCTTTATGCTCCATCATACTTGTACATACAGAGTGCCAATGCCACAGAGGCCTCAGAAAGTACTTGAGAGACTGTGGGAATAGCTTTCATAAGAAATTGTGTGCCTAAGTCTACCTTCATCTACATTACAATGAGAGGTATTTTTGTATTTTCCATTATTACTATTATAATTATTGTAATTATTACCATTATCTGATAACAACAAAATAATTGTTCTTGTTATTAGCTATTTCTATTACAAAACAGTGACCATGTCATTGGTTTTCATCTTAATAATCCTTACAACTGATTCCAATAACATTATAATTATTAGCATTCATATTTTCAGTAACACATTACTGTACTATCATCTAAAATAATCTTACCACAGCCATAGTCTTTTGTCATCATAAACATTCTCACCATCTCTCTCACTACTATGATTACCATTCGCACTGTTGTTGCTTCCATTTCCATTAATCTTAGCAGTATTATAACAAACACATTTTTTTTTTAGCTTCAACATTGAGACACCTTTTATCAAAAAATCATATCATATCAGAAAATAATATTCCTAACATAACAAATAACAATGACATTATTCCAAATAATTCAAAGGGTAACTAACAAAATCTTGAATACAGATAGAAATCCTAAACAACAGATAAAAGTCAGCAAATTTTCCTCACTTGACTTTTTAACCGGTGAAGAACTTGGAGTAGACATTCTTGTGAAGCTTAGGTCCCTTCCCTTAAGGAACCTAAACTCCATCAGCTGATATATTGAGAACGTTGACTTCACCGGACATGCCTCCCACCCTTCATTCTCCAAAAACATGTGTAATTCCTCCATTCTTGCTCTGTGGTGTGTGCGGAAGTAGTTGATTGATTGCTTCTTAATTGATTCTCTGAGCGTTTCTGATTTGCTGCCACAGAAGCACTCACCAACATCAATGAGCTTGTTGATGACATCCAAAATTCTCAGGAAATCATCAAATTTGAAGTGACAGAGGTCTGATGCCAGGATAAAGGTCCGGACTTTCGCCTGCACATCTTGCCATATTCTGTACAGTCCATGCTCTAGTTTTTGCTTTGTGTAGCGTCTGGATGTTGCAGCTTCCTCAGCATCTTGACTTTCATTATTCACTTCCTCCTGGGAGGCCTTCTCATTTTCCTCATGCCACAAGATAATGCTGCGGTAACTCTTTAGGACGTTCCACATGGATTTGCTTAGATCCATGAGACATGGGAGGAAGCTTTCCTCATTTACATATTTGCATAGTTCCGAATATTGCATCTTTGAGAATGATGAGCCGGAGATACTACCATTTCCACCATTAACACTATTATACAACTCTACATAGCCAAGAACAATCGTGAAGGCTGAATTGTGGATATGAGATGTAAGGTGCATGTGTAACTGGTCCATGAGCGTCTGTGTTTTCCCCAAGAGACCATATGCAATCTGCAATTTCTCATAATTAGCAGCATTGAAATTAGCAGCAACTTTAGCTAAGGCAACATCTAGCTGCTCCTCTGCACCCTCAAGAGTATCCTGTAACTTGGTACTGAGTTCAGAGATACAAGTAAAATGCTTAAAAGTCGCTGCAGCTTTCTGGCACTCAAGCAGTAATTGAATGGCCCCAGGGTAATCTTCTGCTTTTAACAGATTCTGTAATTGGACATCTGTCATCTGTAACGTCCTGACTGTCCTAAGCGACCGGATAACACTGGCAATCTTCTGCCGCTTACTGTAGTTGGCTAAAATCCCAAGACTAGCTGATGTGAACTGACTCCTCCCCTGGGCCAGCTTCCTCCGGCCTTCAACGCACAGGCCAATCTCCTTGTAAATCTCCTTCTGCAGCTCCACGACCTTCTCCATCTCCTCGCTGCACAGCCCTTGCTTCTGCATAATGAGATCAGACACCCTTCGAGACACTATGGCGTGCTGCTTCCTTAGTCTAGACCTCATCCCGTTGATCACATGAATGTCTACGTCCTGTGGGAATTTCTTGAGTTCGTGTTCACCTACGTCGACGTCCCCGCTCTCGAAATAAAGGCTCTCGATGCTGTCTATCACGGCTTTCTCTGCTTCAGGTGTCAGTATGTGATCATTCAAGAGGCTGGACTTCCTACATAAATCCCCCGTCACAGCCATTCTTCCTTCGAAGTCATCGGATTTTACGCTCTCTCCTAACTGTGCTTGCGATGATGGTGCCTTCAGGCTGATCTTCTGTTTATCCATGAACGACTTGAACTTCTCTTTGATGTCCATGGTGATTTTTCATGAGTTTCGGGGTGTTTTAGGGGAAGGACTTCGGTTTTGACAACTGGAAAAGAACAGCTGATGAGGGTAAACAAATACCAAATTGTTGGGATGATATTATTTTCTTTTCTTACTTCTCGTTTTATATTTGCTTTTCTACCTTTTATTGAAATGTTACTCACTATAAAGATATCTTTAGAAATTACGCGACTTACATGGAATATATATATCTTTACAACTTTCATCACAAAATTATATTAATATATCGAACAAAAACTATCAGTTTCATGTATAAATAAAATTGAAGTTATCAAAATATTCCCTAATTCTACATTATAGAATATATTAAAAGTTATCAGAAAAGAACCAAAATTTCTGACTCCCGCTGCTCTGACATTTCCAATTTCTTCCAACACGTGTACTGACAACGCGTTCCAATAACATTCCTTGTTCCTTTTGAAAAACAATATTAAAACATTTTATCACTAGAAATAAGCAAACAAGTAATTTTGCGAGATTATATAATTCGTATAAAAGGATAATAGGACCACTGTATATTGAAATAAGGAAATTCAACTCCTTAATTTTAAAACGATAACGAGATACAGGGGTGAATTCAAGCCAGTCGCTGTCAGACGCCGGTAAGCGAAAGGTGGCACTCTCTCTCAATTAACCGAAGATGAAGGTGTTGGCTGTGATTTTGGCTGCTCTCGTGGCTGTTGCTGCAGGTAAAGCATATGAATTATTACCTTAGCTATATGCACGTATGTTTAAGAATTTTAAGAGGTTGAATTTGATTCAGAGTCCCTGTAAATATAGGTGTTATTGGGACGTTCTAAGATTGTTTATATTTTGATGGGATTGTTAGGCCTTAATTCGTACGCTATCTATAATATTATTTGTTCATTTGAAACGTTAGATTATCAGCGAGATATTCCACAAAGTGTTTATGGGTTTGTAATGGAGCTGTACGGAATTAAGCTCGAAAACCGGCTTTGTATTCTATTCGTGACAGCTGTTCTACCATAAAACCTTTGCCAAAGACCAAATTGCCTGTCTAAAAAGGATGTTCATGAGCCGATACTCTTTTAGGGATGTTGTAACATTGTCGTGTTTATTGAAGATTTGCTGTTGTACGTGATACTATTTAAATCTAATTTTTCCTCGTTTCACATAGTGTACACAAGTCCCTTTTATCCCACTGGTTATGGGAGTAAAAAATGTTTTTAACTCGAAGGAAAAAATCAGTAGCACGGAAAACCTGAAATTACCCTGATGTCAATGGCTATTTATGTCGAATCAGCCAAGGCCAAACGAGCACAAGTTGAAGTAGGCTGGACGGTGCGTTAAAAGATATGCCAGGTTAATGTTACCGAGATCAGCACAGAGATAGAGGGAAATGGATACCGCCATCTTATAGAGCATAAGAAATAGTCATATATCTCAGATACAGCTGCTGTGGTCTCATATTTACCCTCAAAGGAAAATATCCACTGCATATCACCACTCGGAGACTACAAGTCAACAACACCCTCACACAGAGTTTTTGATGTCATTTTCCTATGTTAGCAAGAAATGCGGTATAAGTTACTTGGTAAAATATATGCAAATGATAGAGCCAGTGATTCTAAGGAACTTATGATCTTTGGACTTTAACCGCTGCTCAAAAATAAGGTAGTGCCAAAAAAAAAAAAAAATCAGTAATCTGAAAATCGCCATCCGATATCCTTTCCTTCCTTTTGTAAACAAAACAATGATGCCGTTTCATTTTTGTACATTTATTCTAATAACTGAGTTTCGTACATAGATAAAGCCTGCGCGAAGGAGAATTTGTTTCAGAAGATATGACAATACATCAGTAATTCTCGCATATCGAGTATTTATAATAAATAAATTTCTTATACTGCGCAAATTGATGTCTGACCCATATTACGGGCAAGAGGTGCGTGAAGAATTGCGCGGCATTTTTAAAATGTACACTAGTGCACAAGTTTTTCTCGGTACTTTTCAACATTGTTATTATACATCTAAAACGTGCAATTTATTTGCAACACCCAAATGCACCAAATGAAATATTTGTAACAAATCACACAGCACAAGATGGCCGCAACGTCGTTTAGTTTAAGTATAGTAGATTATCTTGCACTGGGTTAGTGTTACCGAGAGCAACGCACCCTCCAGAGATTGTCACGAAACCAGGGTATTATGTGAACTCAAAAACCCAACCCAACCCAACCTAACCTTTCCCACCTTCTAGTTATTCCCTAGACAGGGGGGCAAGCCCCCTGTAAACCCCCTCCCCATAGTAGCACTTCATGCCAACTTATAGAAAATGAACATTAAGAACTCTGGCTTCTTGAGGCACCCTCATGCATATCATGAGTGGTGATATGCAATGACCATTTATGTCATTTTGTGGTACATATGAGACTGCCACAGCTTTTTACTATATTTCTTGTGCTCTTTAAGATGGCAGTGTCGATTTCCCTCTCTCTCTTGTTAACTTGTACCTCACATTGTTTCAAAGAAAATTATATATTTTCTCATAAAGGATGTATTACCAAGAGAAATGGCCCTTGCTACAAACTGTCATGAGAGCATCATAGGCTTATAGACTAGTGTTTGTAGATGTCAGAAAAGTTGACAGAACTGAGGACTTACTAGTCGTGCTGTAATCAAGGTTGAGAGGTCGCACCAAATGGAGTTGTGCTCAAAGCGGCACTTTCCATAATCTTTCTCTTTCATGGTTAATATTACCGAGGGCGATGCACATGGCGGGAAATGGACACCACCATCTTATAGAGCATAAGAAATTGTCATAACCAAACAGCCTCTTTATTATTGTAAAAATATCTGCTGCATATTGTCACTCGGAGACTAAGTCCACAACATGCTCATACAGCCAAAGTTCTAAATGTTGTATTTTCTATAAGCTGGCATGAAGTGCTAATAAAGAGAGGGTATAAGGGGGCTTGCTTCCGTCTAGGGCATGAATAGAAGGTAAGAAAGGCTAGGTTTGGATTTTTAGGGTACGCTTGGTACCCCATTCTTCAAGTATGTGTAAATACACTCTTGGGTAGAGGAAAAGTATTTTTAAAAAATGTTCTTGGGACATTGGAAGATGTATTGCTCTTGTTAACAAATGCCTCTTTTATTTGTAGGTAGACCATTCATTTCTGTAGATTATTTTTTGTATCAAAAATTTCACCAACATTACTATTGGAAAATAAAGCTTGGCCTGGTCCCTTATTTGACAATAAAAACTAAGAAAATCTACAAGCAATATTTGCCAGAATGTGGTATTGCGGTTGGGTTTGTCATACCACTATAAATACTATTGTCACTCTCATTGGTTAGTTAGATAAAACCATAGTAAGATTTTAAAACATTTTTTCCTAGAAATGATAGTCTTGCTTGTTATGTTTGTCCACAGAATTACACCCATAGCAAAAGTACCATCTCCCTTAGAACTGGTTTGAATTTAAATGTTCTTGTATTTTCCCTTTTGACTGCTGCTGCCAACTCCACCCCCTCTCTAATTATGTTGTGTTTTTCTTGTAGGCGAGACCTGTGAAGGAGCGCAGGTCGAAGCAGTAGGCTTCACTTCCAGAGATGCAACTATTGTTACCAAGATTGCCTACATTGCTGACTTCACACTGTCTTGCTCCAATGGTGCCAAGGTATGTTTGCAACTTGACCACATAACACTGCAAGAGCGCATATAGGTTCCCTGTTCACCATGATTTCAGTTAGAATTTGTTTTAACAGAGATAGCTTTGGAGATAAGAGGCCAACAAAGTCAGTTACCGAGCCTGCCAGACCTCAGATGTTTACCCTATTCCTTGTATTTTATGAAAGAGTGGTTTTATTACTGATAGTATAGTTATATTATAATGATAGTAGTTTAAGAAATGGGAATGAAGCCATGTGTGTGTTTAAACAAAATAAACTGCAGTAGACAATGCATGGGTTAACAACATTATTTATTTAATTTGTATGCATCAAAGGTGTGGCTGAGACCAAAATAATTGATAATTATTAGTAATTTAATTTAGCTTTGTTACAATGTTTATTTTTTGTGTGACAGGCTTTTTTTTTTTTTTTTTTTTTTTTTTCCTGAATTTTTGTGTGCAAAAAATGACTGGGGTTACCATCCACAGGGCAATTGTTTATTTGCACATTTTGGTAATATTTGTGATGTACAAAATTTAAATAATTTAGAATTGCTTTTGTGGTGGCTGGTGTATTTTGTCAATATTTCATTTTGCCAGTATTAATTTTTCTATAGTTTCCATGCTTAATTAAAACTCCTCTTTACAGGATGTTTCTCTGTATGCGGAAACCGCTGATGGCATCGTTGGTGTTGCACGCTCTGTAGATGGTCTGAAATATGGCGTAAGTGTCTTGGAATTTTTTTTTTATTTTTTATTTTTTTTTTTTTTATTTACTTAAAGTATATAACATATTATCCAACACTTTAACTATGAAAGTGGCAGTGGTTCATGTCTTTTACTGATTTTATTTTTTAAAAATGGGTTATCCATTAGGTTATGATAAGGGATGCTAAGAGAAATTTGTTTGCAGGTCAGCTGGATTGAGGATGTGTCTGCAGCAGCCTCTGGAGATCACCCCATCAAACTCTACGATGAACAGGGATATGCTGCCCTCAGAAAGGTAGTTTGAAACATATTTTTGGTATCAAATATCTAAAGGAATGTGAGGTGCTAGAAGTACTGTTCTCAGTCCTGTGTTTTTATTATTTTGTTTGTTTGTGTATTTCAGTTTTGTAATTATCATTTTATTTTTTTGCTTGTGTCCTTTGGTGTTGTTGCAATGATACATGTATTAGTGTTGTTAAAATATTGAATGTATTTAATTAGGAAATACTTTTTATTGTTTACTCATTCTTGAATTCTTTCATTCTTCACAGGCTCAGCGTGGCAATGAAGACTCTGCCTCAGTCACACCCATTGCCACCATTAACCTGTACCATCCTGTAAGTTTTCGGTTATCTTTTGCATTTATAGATCGATATAAATAGTACATTGTAGGTACACAGGAAAAGTCTGATAGTCTTTAGAAGTCAGAGTGCATTAATTTGTGGACTTTCGTTTCATTTAGTTTCAATGATAATTCTATAATGTATGCCATATGAGAGTAATCTCCCTTTCCCCACTAATATTTCAAAATTGTATGTCAGGTACTGATCTTGCTTTACTCTTATCCACAGTTATTTTAACATTACCCAGTTTACCCTTCGTTTGGCTAGTTTGCACAGGTGTATATTTGTTCCTGCATGATATATGGTTCACTGTAATTGTTTTAGAATATTTTTGTCATTTATGATAGAGAATTAGTATTTATTGAATTTTAAAAACCTCGACTTTGCACATTTTTGGTCAAGTTCTGCTGTTTGTCCTTGCATAGATATTTTTGATACCTATTTTATGTTTGTAATTTTTTTCCCCATTTAGTTTTATTTTGCCTTCCCTGTATTTTATTTCTCATTGTCTGAAGTCTTGTCTTTCTCCCATGTTTTTATTGCAGTCAGCAACAAGTGCACACAGATGAATATTTAACTATTTTCCTCTTAACTTTCTAGGGAGCATACAAGGGTCCCTGGGTGCAGTCCGAGACCATGGCCATCATCTTCGCTATCCTCATCTACTACTATGCATTCACGCTTAAGGCAAAGCTTGTAGCATAGTCTCCTCACTGGGGATATTTAACTCCATTGTCAGCGAAGTGTTGTATGTGTGCATGCTCTGAAAACATGCAAGTGTATATTTATAGTGCGTGAGGTTTCAGTAGCAATGAGCCTTGTTGCATTATTCTTCATCGACAAAATAGTGTGAATGACTCATGTTTCGTGTACAACTTTTGGATGTGTGTGTGAGAACAAGCATGGTGTGATAGGGTTAAAGTTGTAAATTTTTCAAATGTATTTGGAAATCATTTTGTTATAAAATATGGAAAACTGGTAATTTCAACTTTGATTTACCTTTCATTTGGATCTAAAATTGGGTGTTAGTGTGTTAGGTTGTTAGAAAATGATTAATCTCATTGAAGATAAGATGCAGACCAAAACAGGTTGATATACCTCAAAAGGAAACCCTTTATAATTACTAGCCATTACTTGAGGAAAATACAAAGGAATCATTTAAAGTAGATGGAATATATGAAAAATAAAATGATAAATATAATTAATACCCATATGAATTAGTTTCTGTACTTTTAAATTATATGCATTTATATACAAGTAATATATCAATAACATATACAATACAGGAAATAAGGTAAAGGTTCTTGGAAAGCAGTATCATATATTTATTGAACTTCACATGCTAGACTGGGAGAAGTCTGATTAAAAATTCTATGTCAATACAAGCAGGTTATATTACTCATCCAACTTATTTTTTTTAATAATGAAATAAAGAAATTTTACAAGAAGAGTTGACACTTGATTATGTCCAAAGATATGCTGAGCTGTGAAAATCAAATTAAAGTCAACCATATGAACTGAAGGAAATGTGATAAATGAAGTAAGAATAATGAAGCCTTGTTTATTCATATATCCAGTGATGAAAGGGCTTGTCAGTGACACGGGATCGCTTCTCAAAAATCGAGCTCGGTTACCCCATTCAAGGCTGCAATGGAGTGACGTCGAGATACTTTGCCAACTTCCACTGCAATAGAAGGCAGAGTATATATTACAGTGCATTGGAATATTGTAATGATTTCAATGAAAAACCAGTAACCCGTATGTTTTACTATTTTAACTAGAGAATTTTATTTATTATTTCTCTTATTGTCAACATGTTTGTAGTATTTATTCCTTATGTCACTTTTCATTAACCATTTCGTTCGCATAATTTTAAAAAATTGTCATTCAATGAATAATGTAATAGGATTCGAACTATAACATATGCCATTACAATGAACAGTAACGGATGAAATTATTAAACTAAATCAGCAGAATACATTACCAAACAATCTTTTAAAACAAAATAGATTTAAACTAATCTTACCAAGTTATTAATCTGGTTGATGTGATACGTGATTCCACCTTCTTGCTCCACCTTGCGCATGTGCAGTCGCTCCGGGTCTCCTGCTACTAGGACGGGCTTCTGTGGGGCTTCCTGCAGTGGTGATGTTTGTTGTTTACTTATTTCCCAGGCTTAATATTCAGTTGATTTATAGATCGTTGCTAAATTTATAGACTTTCGTTCGTTATGATTAATGTAATACAAATCTCCTTTTTCAAAGTATTCATTCTCATTTAAACCATTTTTGACGTTTGTTTATAAACTCGCGTACGTTTACGCAGCAACATGCCCGCGCGCGCTAACATGCACACGCACATACGCACGCGCGCGCGCCGCGCACACACACACACACACACACACACACACACACACACACACACACACACACACACACACACACACACACACACACACTCGCTATACCCATGACCAACCGGTTCCATGTTGCGACAGTGGTTCATGAGGTCTGTCATGCGGCCTTCGAAACCCGGTGCAAAGAAGGACGGGTCAACTGCGACGAAGCATTGGCTCAGGTCAGCTGGTCGGTCTGTCCTGGTCCAGTCCCGGATGTTGGACCCGTATGGAGCTCCTGGGTGAGGGGGAGGGGGGGGAGGTTAAAAGTGTGCGAAGCTTTAGCAGGGTTGTTGGGATGTGGCATGTGGGATGTGCAAAGAAATGACATTGATAATATTATGATGGTAGCATTGATATTAGTTTTATTTTGTTTTTATTAATTCATTTATTTTGAGAGACTTCAAAATTGTGTGCAGTTTTGAGTACCTTTACAAATATATACAGTAGTACAGAAATATAACGTCCTCAACTCTCCAAATCTCCTAAAATTCCGACGAACATCTCAAACAGCATTAATAACCACCTCAACGTGGTAATATCAAAGGAACAAAATAACAAAATACGAAAACTAAGATTTAAAACACGCCAGTCTAGAAACGAAAACTAATAAGCAAACCTCTAAATCCAATTTCAAAACACGTTGCCCAAGAAAGAAAGAAAGAAAAAAAAACATGGACGTCAGCCCGTTGCCCAAGAAAGAAAAGAAAAGAAAAAAAACATGGACGTCAGCCCACCGGTCAGAATGCCGCAGAAGATCTCGACCATCATGCCGAGACCGAAGCCCTTGTAGCCCGAGTGGGTCTCGTCGCCTCCGAGGGGGAGCAGGTAGCCGTCCAGCGCCCTCTCGGCGTTCGTGGTCGGGGCTCCGTCCCTGTCCAGCGCCCAGCCCGCAGGGACGTCCTCGCCCTTCACGCACGCCACCTCCACCTGGGAGTTTGGGGGCGTGTGGGCGGGGGTGCTGATCGGAATTCTTATTTGTTGATCTATCTGTATATCTATTATGTCTGTCAATCTATTTGTCTGTCTGTTTCTGTTTGTTTGCGTCTGTATATCTATTATGTCTATTAATCTATTTGTATGTCTGTTTCTGTTTGTTTGCGTCTGTATATTATTATGTCTATAATCTATTTGTCTGTCTGTTTCTGTTTGTTTTGCGTCTGTATATCTATTATGTCTATCAATCTATTTGTCTGTCTGTTTCTGTTTGTTTGCGTCTGTATATCTATTATGTCTATCAATCTATTTGTCTGTCTGTTTCTGTTTGTTTGCGTCTGTATATCTATTATGTCTATCAATCTATTTGTCTGTCTGTTTCTGTTTGCGTCTGTATATCTATTATGTCTATCAATCTATTTGTCTATCTTTGTTTGTTTGCGTCTGTATATCTATTATGTCTATCAATCTATTTGTCTATCTTTGTTTGTTTGCGTCTGTATATCTATTATGTCTATCAATCTATTTGTCTGTCTGTTTCTGTTTGTTTGCGTCTCTTGTCTCTATTATGTCTGCTTGTCTCTCTCTCTATCTATCTGTGAATTATCTTTGTATGTTCGTCTATTTTATTTTCACAAATCCTTTACCTGCCTTGCTCACTACTTCTACTTCATTTGCCCTTATCTAGTATTTGCCCTTATCCTTATATTTTTCTGTCTATTTGCCTCTCTTTAGATCCTTAATTTATTATATTTTATTATTATTATTTAT
>NW_020868328.1:176907-184407 GCF_003789085.1 Penaeus vannamei
TTCTGTGTGTGTCTGTAGTGCTGTGTGTGTGTGTGATGTGTGTGTGTGTGGTGTGTGTGTGTAGTGTGTGTGTGTGGTGTGTGTGTGTTGTGTGTGAGTGTGAGTGAGTGGATCTAAGGTATACGGAAAAAAATAACTTTTCTACTACTATGTAAAGGAAATTCAAACTAAAGACTGATTATTCAATAACATAATTTTTCCCGTTATATGCCTTTTAAATTAATGTCTTAATAACCATTACAACTAATTAACAACTAATTGCACTATTGCTATTAACGCTTCGTAGAAAAAAAATCAAAATAGGGGAATTTCAAATTGTTTTTACTGCCTTTTACGCATTTATAGTAAAAAAAAAAAAAAAATAAATAAATAAAAAATTAATAAATAAATAAATAAAAAAAGGAGAGAGAGAGAGAGAGAGAGAGAGAGAGAGAGAGAGAGAGAGAGAGAGAGAGAGAGAGAGAGAGAGAGAGAGAGAGAGAGAGAGAGAGAGAGAGATATATATATATATATATATATATATATATATATATATATATATATATATATAATATATATATATAGTAATTCATATGTTGAACATTAAGGAGATACATAGTGAATATCTCATCATAATTAGTCATTAGTTATTATATCATCAGAGAAAGAGGTTTTTTTAGGGTGGCATTTCTGGGTTTAATCATATACATCGTTATAATGTATTTCAGAAAATGATACTTATGGAATTTGTCTTCATAAATAGTTTAGGGGTTGAGGGAAAAGCAAAAAAAAGAAAAAAGGAAAAAAAATGACTGACGTATAAAAAGTAAAAAAAAAAAAAAAAAAAAAAAAAAAAAAAAAAAAAAAAAAAAGAAATACAAAGTCACTTGTGGTTATTCAAAAGCATTTCGGACAAAAAAAAAAACAAAAAAAACAAAAACAAAAACAACAACAAGAACAGGTTACAAATTTTGAGAACAAATTTTGTGAACATTTGGCTTTCTCTTGAACATGCGAAACAACTCGAAAAGTATATGCATATAAAAAGCAACAAAATAAGAAATATATATGTGTGTAAAGAATTTTTCATAGAGCTTTCTCATGCGCTGAATCTGCTTGTTTCATTTGCTAAAAAAAAAAAAAAAAAAAAAAAAAAAAACGTGTTTGTGAAAACTTTCTGAAAGTAGAGGCTGCTCAAATATTACCAATATTATTGTTATCGTCATTATTATTACTATCATTATCATTATTATTATTATTATATTTTCTTATCATTATCCTCCTCCTCCTTCTCCTCCTCTCATCATCATTGCTGTACAATGTATTATTGTTGTTGTTGTTGTTGTTCTTGTTGCTGTTGTTATCATCATTATTATCATTACTATTATTATTATTATCATTATCATCATTCATTATCTTTATTATTGTTACTGCCACTATCATAACTATCATTATGACAGTTATCATTATCTTGATTATTATTACTACTATCATTATTATAATCATCATGATCAGTATCATTATCTTCACTATTACTTTTTTTTTTTATTATCATTACTATTATTATTATCATTATTGCTATATATAATGATAATAAAAAAATAATAATAATGCTAATAATGATAATAACATTAATAACAACAACAAAACAATAATGTTAGTAATGATAATGAAAACTAACTACTACTAATAATAATTATAATAATAAAAATAATGATAATAGTAGTAGTAATAATGATGATGATAATGATGATAATAATAAAGGTAATAATAACAACAACAATAATAATGATGATGAAATAATAATAATAATAACAGATAATAATATGATGATAATAATAACGACAACGACAACAAACACCAACAACAATAATGATAATAAAGTTAATAATATGAATAATAATAATGATAACAATAATGACAAATAATTATCAATTGTTTAATACTTATCTTTGTTTTTACTATCTATATTATTGCTATTATTGTCATCACCATTAACAACATTGCATTGAAATTACTATTTCAGTAAGCACAGTGATTGCAATGATACTTTTGTACTATCAGAACGTTTATTTGTAATAAAGTTGTTGTATTTTCTTTATCTTAAAGACGCTCAAAGATGATTAATATAAAGGGGACTTTTATACTTAGCATCCCTTTCGTTCTTTGTTTTGATTTGGCGGCTCATGGAAGCATCGAAATATGTGTTGCCAGGAATATTATTATAACTATCATCGGGAGTTTAATTAGATTTAGCGATAACAATAGCATCAGCGATAATAACCATAATAATAGTGATTATAATAAAGGTTAGACTGGTATCAACGATAATAATGACAGCTAGAACCATCCACACCAAGCCAGCGGGAAAGGCTACATCAGTAGTAATCGGGGAAGTGTCATGGCGTCTGATTCTATTTTTGGGAAAAAAAAGCACATGGGGTTTATTTTGGTGACGTCACCAAAGTTACGGATGCTTTGTGAATATGGTCGATCATTTTGGTCTCTTCAATTTTCGAAAAGGATGGAAAATAACGGTTTTAATGGTTATATTTCCATTGAACAAGCACCAAAACAGACGCCATGACACCTCCTCGAGTTGCTACTGCTCTAGCCTTTCCCCCAAACCGGCAGAAACCCTTACCTTTGGCACAGACCCAACCAACCCCGGTCTGCTTAGCCTTCTGGATGGCGAGGTCCATGCAGAAATTACCCACAACGGGACCCAAGCCGTTCTTTCCGTCTACCAAGGCTGTTGAGACACTTTCCTTTATGATAACGGGCGTGGCGTCCCCGGCACACACCTTCTTCACCATGTCGTTTACGTACATTTCTGTTAAAAAAAAGGTTAGTTTTGTATGAGAGGTATTGTATGTATGTAGGCTTATCTCTCTCTTTCTCTCTCTGTTCTCTACTCTCTCTCTCTCTCTCTCTCTCTCTCTCTCTCTCTCTCTCTCTCTCTCTCTCTCTCTCTCTCTCTCTCTCTCTCTCTCTCTCTCTCTCTCTCTCTCTATTTTATGCCTGTATTTACCTGACTATTTAACCGTGTTGATGGTAAAGGTAATGGTGATGATATAAATGATAATGGTAATAACATTAATAATAACAATAATGATAATAATAATGGTAATACCAATGCTAGTAACGATAATAATGATAAAATGATATCAATGACATTAATGATAATAGTGATAATGATTAATGATAATAATGATAATAATAATACTAACTATAGTAGTACAGATAATAATAATAATGATAACAACAGTAATAATAATGATAATAATGTTAATAATGATAATGATAATAATGATTGATTGATTAACTGATAGTTAAGATAATGATCATAATAATAATGATAATAATGATAGTAATCACAATGGTAAGATAAAGGCAATGGTAGATACTGATAATGATAAAGATAATGATGATGTTAATGATAATGATGATAATGTTTGTAAAAAAATGAATGCATTGATAATGTTATTGATGATGATAAAGATAATATAGATAAGACCAATAACGCTCTCATTCACTCTTCCTCTTTTGTGTTCTGTTAAATACATCTGTAAAACAGTAATAAAAAGCCAACTATGGCATAGGCTTTATAAAGTCAATAATTACCCCCAAAAAAAAAAAAAAAAAAAAAAAAAAAAAAAAAAAAAAAAAATTATATATATATATATATATATATATATATATATATATAATATATATATATATATATATATATATATATATATATATATATATATATATATATATATTTATGACGTTACTTATTCAGCCCCATACCATCTTTATGCCATATGGTCTTTGGTGTTTGGTACCTTTATTTGTATTAAACAATTAACCATTGACCATTCTCTACACGTTTTTTCTTATTAAGTCTTTTTAATTTCATTTACATTCGTTTCCTGCTCCACCGTACTCTGCTTGGGGAGATGGTCAAACCGTGAGATTTAATGGCAACAAAAACAGAATAATGATAAATATATAAATAAAAAGAAAAATAAACGAGATGGTCAAAACATGAGATTTAATGGCTACAAAAAACAGAATAATGATAAATATATAAATAAAAAGAAAAATAAACGAGAGATGGTCAAAACATGAGATTTAATGGCAACAAAAAACAAATCCAACAGAAATAATGATAAAGATATAAATAAAAAGAAAAATAAACGAGAGATGGTCAAACATGAGATTTAATGGCAACAAAAAACAAATCCAACAGAAATAATGATAAAGATATAAATAAAAAGAAAAATAAACGAGAGATGGTCAAAACATGAGATTTAATGGCAACAAAAAATAAATCTAACAGAAATAATGATAAAAATATAAATAAAAATAAAAATAAACGAGAGATGGTCAAAACATGAGATTTAATGGCAACAAAAAATAAATCCAACAGAAATAATGATAAATATATAAATAAAAAGAAAAATAAACGAGAGATGGTCAAAACGTGAGATTTAATGGCAATAAAAATGAATCCAACAGAAATAATGATAAATATATAAATAAAAAGAAAACTAAACGAGAGATAGTCAAAACATGAGATTTAATGGTAACAAAAAAATAAATCCAACATAAATAATGATAAATGTATAAAGAAAAATAAAAATAAACGAGAGATGGTCAAAACATGAGATTTAATGCAAACAAAAATAATCCAACAGAAATAATGATAAATATATAGATGAAAATAAAAATAAACGAGAGATGTCAAACCGTGAGATTTAATGGCAACAAAAACAGAATAATGATAATATATAAATAAGAAGAAAAACAAACGAGAGATGGTCAAAACATGAGATTTAATGGCAACAAAAAATAAATCCAACAGAAATAATGATAAATATATAGATGAAAATAAAAATAAACGAGAGATGGTCAAACCGTGAGATTTAATGGCAACAAAAACAGAATAATGATAAATATATAAATAAAAAGAAAACTAAACGAGAGATGGTCAAAACGTGAGATTTAATGGCAATAAAAATGAATCCAACAGAATAATGATAAATATATAAATAAAAAGAAAACTAAACGAGAGATAGTCAAAACATGAGATTTAATGGTAACAAAAAAATAAATCCAACATAAATAATGATAAATGTATAAAGAAAAATAAAAATAAACGAGAGATGGTCAAAACATGAGATTTAATGGCAACAAAAAATAAATCCAACAAAAATAATGATAAATATATAGATGAAAATAAAAATAAAACGAGAGATGGTCAAAACATGAGATTTAATGGCAACAAAAATGAATCCAATAGAAATAATGATAAATATATAGATAAAATAAAAATAAACGAGAGATGGTCAAAACATGAGATTTAATGGCAACAAAAAAATAAATCCAACAGAAATAACGATAAATATATGAATAAATAAAAAATAAACGAGAGATGGTCAAAACGTGAGATTTAATGGCAACAAAAAAATAAATCCAACAGAAATAAATGATAATATATAAATAGAAAGAAAAATAAACGAGAGATGGTCAAAACGTGAGATTTAATGGCAACAACAAAAAAAAAAATCCAACAGAAATAATGATAAATATATAGATGAAGAAAAAATAAACGAGAGATGGTCAAAACATGAGATTTAATGGCAACAAAAAAACAATCCAACAGAAATAATGATAAAAATATAATGAAATAAAAATAAACGAGAGATGGTCAAAACATGAGATTTAATGGCAACAAAAAAACAAATCCAACAGAAATAATGATAAAAATATAAATGAAAATAAAAATAAACGAGAGATGGTCAAAACATGAGATTTAATGGCAACAAAAAAAATAAATCCAACAGAAATAATGATAAAAATATAAAGAAAGAAAAATAAACGAGAGATGGTCAAAACATGAGATTAATGGCAACAAAAAAATAAATCCAACAGAAATAATGATAAAAATATAAAAGGAAGAAAAATAAACGAGAGATGGTCAAACATGAGATTTAATGGTAACAAAAAAAATAAATCCAACAGAAATAATGATAAATATATAGATAGAAAGAAAAATAAACGAGAGATGGTCAAAACCTGAGATTTAATGGCAATAAAAACAAATCCAACAGAAATAACGATAAATATATGAATAAATAAAAAATAAACGAGAGATGGTCAAAACATGAGATTTAATGACAACAAAAAATAAATCCAACAGAAATAATGATAAATATATAAAATAAAAATAGAAATAAACGAGATAGTCAAAACATGAGATTTAATGGCAATAAAAAAATAAATCCAACATAAATAATGATAAATGTATAAATAAAAAGAAAAATAAACGAGAGATGGTCAAAACATGAGATTTAATGGCAATAAAAATAAATCCAACAGAAATAATGATAAATATATAAAGAAAAATAAAAATAAACGAGAGATAGTCAAAATAAGATTATTAATGGCAACAAAAAATAAATCCAACATAAATAATGATAAATATATAAATAAAAATAGAAATAAACGAAGAAAAACAAACGAGAGATAGTCAAAACATGAGATTTAATGGCAACAAAAAAAATAAATCCAACAGAAATAATGATAAATATATAAATAAAAAGAAAAATAAACGAAAAAACAAAAAATAAATTCAAACATCCACATGCCCATGGCTTTTTTCTGCCTCAGCCACCAAACACATCCTCACTTAACCCTTTCAAGCTCAATTATTCACCTAATCTATTGAGTCCGTGGGTGAAGTGGCCACGGAGGTCAGCAGCGACGAGGAGGTCAGCCAGAGCACTTGCCTGGAGAGTAGGCGTGGCCACGGAGGTCATGCAGTCCACTATGAACCTGTGCACTTCTTCTTGGCGGTACTGCGGCGAAAAAATAAAAAAAATAAAATCTCCTAATCTGTTAGCTTATGGCTATATCGTGAAATATCATTCTAAAAAAAATAAGAAAGTTATGGCTAAATCTCTGACCCTCCCCCCTCCGGCTCCAATGTTTACATAGTCGCGGCTGGGCAAATATACTGAACAAATTTGTTTTCTATGGATTTTTTCGATATATTTTGTCATTCTCTGGGAGCTAGCTGGCAATTCTGCCTACGGCATCGCTGACAGCCACGACAAAGACACGAGGCGGGCAGTCACCGCGAGAGAGCCGGAGCAGGGGGATGCGCATCCGACGCCTCGGTGCCAGACTCCGTATGCGCCCTCACTGACCCAGTAATAGGACATTTCTAATGATGATTATTATTCCTGTAATTAATAAACATAATATGATGAGAAATACATATCTATAACAGCTGCAGCCGTTGTTTATTCATATAAAATGCCTTGGGAAGCATTGGAAGCCTCTGGCGACATGCGGCATCTTTACAGTCATGGGCACTCATTGCCATTAGTCCCTTGGAAAAGGAGGGGGGATACACTTCAGAATACATGTGAATGCCATAGAATGCATCAAGACTGATGCAGAGAGCAGATTTCTGACGAAAATGGAGGAAAAAGCATCCTCAACTTTAAAGCCTGATATCTCAAAACT
>NW_020868328.1:201907-204407 GCF_003789085.1 Penaeus vannamei
ATATATATATATATATATATATATAATATATATATATATATATATGTATGATGTATGTATATATGTATGTATGTATGTATGCATATACATAAACTGTATAAGTAGTTTCCTTTTATATTCAACTAGAGTTGTAAAAAACACAGGTAGTATGATATAAAATGGTTTATTTGACGAAAACGAGTCAAACTTAACAATCTTCAGAGCTGACTAGATAAAAAAAAAGAAAAAAAGGCACCGATCATAGAATTCCTTCACATCACGACGACTCGACTACCTAATGCAAGCGAAGCACTGGGTTCCGATCCGCGGCAACGGAAGCGGCCGTGATCTGAGGTCTCGGCGGCTGCGAGCTCCGTCCTAAAACTACGAATGCACAAAAGGGAGTGATAGCCAGCTACCTCCTCCAGCCGCGGTCTAGCTTTTCCTAAGGGATACATTTGGTTATCGACTAAGAGCTAAAGAGACGTGCGCTATCGAGGTTGGGGTTCCCTCTCCGCCTTGAAGGAGCGACGGGAACTGGGGCTTCGTGGGGTCAGGTCAGAGGGCCTTCTTAGATGGCAGAGTAGCTATCAGCGGGAGCAGCAGGGGCGCTGTATCCGCCGCCGCCGCCGCCACCTCCAGCTCCAATGCCGATTCCGCCGCCACCTCCTGCGCCTCCGAGGACCTGGCCCCCACCATTGGCCGCCGCCTGGAGCCCCGTCTGGAGGTCGAAGCCGCTGGGAAGGATGGGGTTGTCTCCCTCCTCGTAGTTGACGAAGTAGACCTCGGGCGTCTGCGGGCCGTCGCTCGGCACCTCGATGACCTTCTGGCCCTCCGCCTGCTGCTTGTTGAGCACGTAGACGATGTTCTGCTGGCGCGGCGGAGGGATCACGATGGGCTCGGGGCTGGCCGCCTTCTCGGGCGTGCGAATGAACAGGATGTTGTGCTGCACCTCGGGGGGAGGGATGTAGGGGGCGGGGAAGTTCACGGGCGGCTGCTCGGGGGCGGTGTACACGAACACGTTCCTCGTTATGATGGGCGTGGCGCAGTTCCCGTCGGGACCCAGGACCTGCCCCTCGGAGCAGCCGTAGCCGCCGCTAGGAGGGCCGTACGAGGAGGAGGGGGGGCCATACGAGGAGGAGGGGGGCCGTAGGAGGGGGAGGGGGGGCCGTAAGAGGAGGCGGGGGGCTGGAGTAGAGAGGGGCGGGGGGGGGGCGCCGTAGCTCTGGGACTCGGCGTTGGCGGCGAGGACAAGCACAGCTGCAGCGATCTGAAAAAGAATTATCATAATAGCTACTTTAATAGTAATAACAATTCTAATAATGATTTTAATGATAAAAACAGTGATGAAGACACTAAAACGCTGATGTTGATAACAATAACAATAGCAACGATAACGACAACGTTAACAACAAAGATAATGATAGCAATACAATAAAACCGTATGCATTTACTCTATTTCTAACATTATATATAATTTGCATTTTCCCCTAATATTTGCAAGATGAAATCGATAATATCTGATCTTATCGATCGAATCCTCTATATTTTTATCCGATCTGATGTATATTCCATATATGATTATAAACTAATATTAATAAAATATACTTCAGTCATTACCAATGGCCGGGCATTTGTAATATATAATTTATACGAAATCTAGCAGAAAGATTTATAAGATTAAGGAAAACTTATGAATAAACGTTTATTATCTATTTATATTGTCTATGTGTCAGTGAAAATCAAATCGGAAAAAAATTATCGATATTTTTTTAATATCACCAACACTGTCACGATTTCCTACATGTGAAAGAAAATTATAAATGACATAAAGCAAATGAAACCATCTATAAACGAACATATGAACTGATAAAACGACAAACACATCAAATTTCATCTTTACGAAACGTTCCTTTTCAATCAGACGAAACAACTCTTAAAAAACACACGAAACACGCGGAACTAGAACGAAACGCATCACCGAGGCACGAATCCGCAAAGCAACCGAGCCCAGACTGAATCAGATTTGAGGCTCCGAAGCACACGAAGCAGCGAATGAGACTCACTAGGAGCTTCATGTTGGGAAGATGATGCCATACCAAGTGCGAGTGACTGCTTATATACCCGCATTTCCACGTAGTCATGTTCGTTTCCCTTGCATTTGCTCGCTGCCTCGGACTGTGTGCGATGGGGTTGGGGGGGGGGGGGGGGGTGGAGGGATGGAGGAGGGGGAGGGAGGGGAGGGAGGGGCAGGTAGAAGGGAGGGAGGGAGGGGGTGGAGGGAGGGGAGGGGAGGAGGGAGGGAGAGGAGGGAGGGAGGGAGGGAAGGAGGGAGGGAGGGAGGAGGAGGGGGAAGGGAGGAGGGTAGAGGAGGGAGGAGGGGAGGAGGTAGAAGAGGAGGAGGAAGGGGAAGGAAAGAGGTAAATTGGGGAGGAAGGAGTGACGAGGAAGAGAGGGAAAGATAGAGGAGGTAGACTGTAAAGAGAAGAGAAAGGAGAGAAAGCAGGGAAGGAGGGTAGTT
>NW_020868328.1:211907-219407 GCF_003789085.1 Penaeus vannamei
CACAGTACCGCACCGCTCCGAGGTATTTTCTTACTCTGTGCAGCTAAAGTGTATCTTTATTTCATTTATCGTCATTTTCTTTAATCTAAACTATGCAACTGAAGTAGCGAAAAGTATAATATTGGTCTGCTCTACTGATAAGAGAACAAAATGACATAATCTGCTGTTAACTGTATTCAGTAATTGTGGTATGAACAACTGAGATAGAAATACTACAACTACAACTCGTATTATACGTTGTATTGACCGTAGCACTAGTTTCAGTTTTAATTGTATTAATAGTGGTTATTGCAGGACTGTTAATAGTTTGCCAGAAACGAAAGAAAGATAACAGAAAAGGTAATAGTAATAGCAACAATAATAGTCAAATTACTGTAAGAAAATGAGTAAAACCAACAGAATTCGCAAAAACATCGGTAGAAATAATACTGGTTTTAGAATTATTAGTTGTATATGTTACTAGTAACTAACAATAGTAATGCTAGAAGTGGCAGTAACAACCATAGTGAAACTAGTTAAAGCATTAGTAGAAATATAAGCGTAGACAAACAAACATAACTGTTTAAAGGTATATATATATATATATATATATATATATATATATATTATATATATATATATATATATATATATATATATATATATATATATATATATATATATATATATATATATATATATATATATATATATATATATATATGTATGTATGTATGTATGTGTATGTATGTATGCGTGAAAGATAATTCATTCATTACTAAGATCACTTATGGTAGCTGAGGCATGAGTGTTTGCACGTACGTCTGTATGTATCAGTATACGCACCTACACATTTACTTACCATACGTTCTGGACAGACATGTATGATTGCATGTATGTAGTACGTATGGCATGTGGGTTGGTATGTTAGAACCATGTGCAATTTGTTACACACACACACACACAGCACACACACACACACACACACACACACACACACACACACACACACACACACACACACACACACACACACACACACATATATGTATATGTACATATATATATATATATATATATATATATATATATATATATATATATATATATATATATATATATATATATATATATATATATATATATATATATATATATATATATAGTAAGCATACTAAAATTACTATTAACATTACAGAGGATCATACGCTATGGACCTTTACCATACCCCACAGACACTAAACTAATCAAATGCAAAACATATACACCCGAAGGACAATCCACACCTCATACCCACCACATACCCAACCCAACATACCACACAAGTGCCACGATGGATGAGATACAAAGCGATAAAGGAGCGACATGCACGAGAGACGAGAGAGAAAGAGACTTACCAAGAAGTTCATGCTGGGGATGATGCGGAAGCAGGTCGCCTGCGCTGCTTATATATACCTGGAATTTTACACAGTCATGCAAGCGCTTCTACTCCTCCTCCTCCTCCTCCTCCGCCTTTTCTACCACCTTCTCCTCTTTCTTTTCCTCTTCTTCTTCTTCTCCTCCTCTTTCATTTGATTTCTTCTCTTCTTTCTTTCCTTCTTCTCCTCTTTCTTTCCTTCTTCTCCTGTCTTTTTTTCTTCTTCTCTTCTTTTTCTTCTTCTCCTCTTTTTTTTTCCTTCTTCTTCTCCTCTTTCTTTTTTCTCCTCCTCTTTCTTTTCTTCTTCTTTTTCTCTTTTTCTCCTTTCTTTTCTTCTTCTTCTTCTCCTCCTCTTTCTTCTTTCTCCACATGTATATCTTCCTGTTCTTCCTTTCCTCCTTCTTCTCGTTCTTTTACATTTCATTCTTTTTGCTCGTCTACCGTATTTATCTTATTTCTCTTTACTTCTTTCTTTCCGTTTATTCTTGAAGTCCCTTCTCTACTCTTCCTTTACCCCCCCCCCCTAATTTACCTCCTCTTCTTCCTCTTCCTTCTCCTCCTCTCGTCCTCCCCTCCTCCTCTTCTCCCACTCCTCCTCCTCCTCCTTTTATGTTCCACTTTCTCCTCTACTAATCTTTTCTTCGTCTCCTCCTACCCCTCATTTTCCTCCTCTTCCTCCTCATCTTCATTCTCCTCTTCTTTTTATTCGTCTTCTCCTCCTTATCATTATCTCCCTCCATCCCTTGTCGTTCCTCCTCCTCCTCCATCCTCTGTCCCTCCTCCTGCTCCTCTCCTCCTTTCCTCTTCTTTTTTCTTATTCTTTTCTTTTCCTCCTCCTCCTCCTCTTCTTCTTTCCTCCTCCCTCCTCCTTCTCCTTTCCCTTCTTCTTCTCCTCTTCGTTTTCCTCCTCCTCCTCCTTCTTCCCCTCCCCTCCCCTCCTCAGTTTCTTCCTATTCTTCCTTCTTCTTCTCCTCCTCCTATCTCTTCTTCGTCTTCTTCTTCTTCCTCTCCTTCCTCCTATTTCTTTTTCTTCTTCTTCATCTTCTTCTACTTCTTCTTCTGCGCCTTCGTTTTTCTTCTCTCACTCTCCTTCTTCCTCTTTTCGCTTTCTCTTTTGTCCCTTACTCTGTTTTTGTTTTTGTTTTTCTTGCTTGTCTGTTTCTCTCTTTTTTTCTTTTTTTTATGGGGAAGAAAGTGGAAGATAAAGAAAACGCGAAGAAGCGAGGGTACAATTATCTGTATATCTGGTATTTTCCGTAATATTTGCTTGTTCATGCTATCTCTCTTTCTCTCTTTCTGTCTGTCTGTCTGCTCTCTCTCTCTCTCTCTTTCTTTTTTTCTTTCACTCATTCTTTCTCTACCTCCCTCTGTCTCTCTTTCTCTCTCTGTCTCTGTCTCTGTCTCTGTGTCTCTCTCTCTCTCACTCTCTCTCTCTCTCTCTCTCTCTTCTCTCTCTCTCTCTCTCTCTCTCTCTCTCTCTCTCTCTCTCTCTCCTCTCTCTCTCTCTCTCTCTCTCTCTCTCTCTCTCTCTCTCTCTCTTTCTCTCCTTTCTCTCCTCTGCTCCTCTCTTTCACTCTCTAGAATTTTCTCTAGAATCATGTTCATCTCCTTATCCGTCATTTTTTGTAATTTTCGGACATTTTTACCATTTCTTACAAACCACATTTTTTCACAATCATCCCCCCCCAAAAGGAAATCTCTCTCTCTCTCTCCCTCCCTCTCTGTCTGTCTCTGTCTGTCTGTCTGTCTGTCTGTCTGTCTGTCTTCTCTCTCTCTCTTCTCTCTCTCTCTCTCTCTCTCTCTCTCTCTCTCTCTCTCTCTCTCTCTCCTCTCTCTCCTCTCTCTCTCTCTCTCTCTCTCTCTCTCTCTCTCCTCTCTCTCTCTCTCTCTCTCTCCCTCTCTCTCTCTCTTCTCTCTCTCTCTCTCTTCCTCTCCTCTTCTCTCTCTTTCCTTCTCCCTCTTCTTCCTCTTCTTCCCTCTCCTCTTCTCTCCCTCCCTCCCCTCTCTCTCCTCCTTCTCCCTCTTCCACTTAACTCTCTCTCTTCTCACTTTCTCCTCTCCTTCCCTCTCTCTCTCTCTTCCTCTTTCTCCTTTTCCCTCTCACACACAATTCAATGTCGCTTATCGGCAGTTCACAATATAAGTCAGTGTCGATCCCCTCCGTGAGATATTATGTTGCATGATGTTGCAAAAGGACCCATCACCTCATGACTCTTGCATACTAAGCTCGCCGTTGCATGAACAAAAAAGTTCCATCGCTTTCTGCAGACAGTCATGAGTTTTCTAATGTTAACGATCATTAGTTATTTTTTTATATAGATTTGTATGGTGGATGTATAAGATCGATTGGTGGATGGACAAGTGGAGTGTGAGATAGATGGATAAGTGGAGCGTGAGATAGATGGACAAGTGGAGTGTGAGATAGATAGACAAGTGGAGTGTGAGATAGATGGACAAGTGGAGTGTGAGATAGATGGACAGTGGAAGTGTGGAGATGAGATGATGGACAAGTGGAGTGGTGGAGATAGATGGACAAGTGGAGTGTGAGATAGATGGATAAGTGGAGTGTGAGATAGATGGACAAGTGGAGTGTGAGATAGATGGACAAGTGGAGTGTGAGATAGTGGACAAGTGAGTGTGAGATAGATGGACGGGTGGAGTGGTGAGATAGATAGACAAGTGGAGTGTTAGATAGATGGAAGTGGAGTGTGAGATAGTGACAAGTGGAATGGTGAGATAGATGGACGGGTGGAGTGTGAGATAGATGGACAAGTGGAGTGTGAGATAATGGACAAGTGGAGTGTGAGAGATGGAGAAGTGTGAGATAGATGGACAAGTGGATGGAATAGAGGACAAGTGGAGTTGAGATAGATGGACAAGTGGAGTGTGAGATAGATTGGAAAGTGGAGTGTGAGATAGATGGACAAGTGGAGTGAGATAGATGTGAGTGTGAGATAGATGGACAAGTGGAGTGTGAGATAGATGGACATAGTGGAGTGGAGTAGATGGACAAGTGGAGTGTGAGATAGATGGACAAGTGGATGTTGAGATAGATGGACATAGTGGAGTGTGAGATAGATGGACAAGTGGAGTGTGAGATAGATGGAATGAGATTAATGGAGTGGAAGTGAGATAGATGGACATGGAGTGGAGTGTGAGATGGACAAGTGGACACGATGGTGGAGTTGTGAGATAGATGGACGGGTGGGTGTGAGATAGAATGGACAAGTGAGTTGTGAAGATGATGGACAAGTGGAGTGTGAGATAGATGGACAAGTGGAGTGTGAGATAGATGGACAAGTGGAGTGTGAAGATGGAGTGTGATATAGATGGACAAGTGGAGTGTGAGATAGATGGACAAGTGGAGTGTGAGTGATGGGACAAGTGGAGTGTGAGATGGACAGGTGGAGTGTGAGATAGATGGACAAGTGGAGTGTGAGATAGATGGATAAGTGGAGTGTGAGATAGATGGATAAGTGGAGTGTGAGATAAATGGACAAGTGGAGTGTGAGATAGATGGACAAGTGGAGTGTGAGATAGATGGACAAGTGGAGTGTGAGATAGATGGACAAGTGGAGTGTGAGATAGATGGACAGTGGATGTATGATGGACAAGTGGATGTGGAGGATTGGACAAGTGAGTGAGATAGATGGATAAGTGGAGTGTAGATCAAGTGGAGATAAATGGAAGTGGAGTGAAGATAGATGGACAAGTGGAGTGTGAGATAGATGGACAGAGATGGACAAGTGAGTGTGAAGATGACAAGTGGAGTGGTGGGATAGATGGACAAGTGGAGTGTGAGATAGATGGATAAGTGGAGTGTGAGATAGATGGACAAGTGGAGTGTGAGATAGATGGACAAGTGGAGTGTGAGATAGATGGACAAGTGGAGTGTGAGATAGATGGACGGGTGGAGTGTGAGATAGATGGATAAGTGGAGTGTGAGATAAATGGACAAGTGGAGTGTGAGATAGATGAGAGTGAGATAAGAGATAGATGGACAAGTGGAGTGTGAGATAGATGGACAAGTGGAGTGTGAGATAGATGGACAAAGTGAGTGTGAGATAGTGGACAAGTGAGTGTGGGATAGATGGACAAGTGGAGTGTAGAGATAGATGGGGATAAGTGGAGTGTGAGATAAGATGGACAAAGTGGTTGAGATAGATGGACAAGTGAGTGTGAGATAGATGGACAAGTGGAGTGTGAGATTAGGACATAGTGGACAGTGTGAGATAGTATGGACAAGTGGGAGTGTGAGATAGATGGACAAGTGGAGTGTGATAGAGGACAAGTGGAGAGAGAGATGGAAAAGTGGATTGTGAGATAGTGGATGGAACAAGTGGAGTGTGAGATAGATGGATAGTGGAGTGTGAGATAGATGGACAAGTGGAGTGTGAGATAGATGGAAGTGGAGTGTGAGATAGATGGACAAGTGGAAGTGTGAGATAGATGGACAAGTGGAGTGTGAGATAGATGGACAAGTGGAGTGTGAGATAGATGGATGGAGGATATGACAAGTGGAGTGAGATAGATGGTGAGTGGATGAGATAGATGGACAAGTGGAGTGTGAGATAGATGGACAAGTAGTGTGAGATAGATGGACAAGTGGAGTGTGAGATAGATGGACAAGTGGAGTGTGAGATAGATGGACAAGTGGAGTGTGAGATAGATGGACAAGTGGAGTGTGAGATAGATGGACAAGTGGAGTGTGAGATAGATAGACAAGTGGAGTGTGAGATAGATGGACAAGTGGGTGTGAGATAGATGGACAAGTGGGAGTGTGAGATAGATGGAAGTGGAGTGTGAGATAGATGGACAAGTGGAGTGTGAATAGATGGACAAGAGTGTGAGATAGATGGACAAGTGGAGTGTGAGATAGATTGGAGTGTGAGATAGATGGACAAGTGGAGTGTGAGATAGATGGACAAGTGGAGTGTGAGATAGATGGACAAGTGGAGTGTGAGATAGATGGACAGTGGAGGTGTGAGATAGAGTGGAGTGTGGGAGATAGATGGACAAGTGGAGTGTGAGATAGATGGACAAGATGGAGTGTGAGATAGATGGACAAGTGGAGTGTGAGATAGATGACAAGTGGAGTGTGATAGATGGACAAGTGGAGTGTGAGATAGATGGACAAGTGGAGTGTGAGATGGACAAGATAGATGGACAAGTGGAAGTGTGAGATAGATGGAGGAGTGTGAGATAGATGGAACAAGTGGAGTGTGAGATAGATGGAGTGGAGTGTGAGATAGATGGACAAGTGGAGTGTGAGATAGATGGACAGTGGAGAGATAGATGGACAGATGTGAGAGTGTGAGATAGTGGCAAGTGGAGTTGAGATAGGACAAAGTGTGAGTAGATGGACACAGATGGAGGTGTGAGATAGATGGACAAGTGGATGAGATAGATGGACAAGTGGAGTGTGAGATAGATGGACAAGGAGTGTGAGATAGATAGACAAGTGGAGTGTTGAGATAGATGGAAAGTGGAGTGTGATAATGATGGAAGTGACGTGTGAGATAGATGGGACAAGTGGAGTGTGAGATAGATGGATAGATGAGTGTGAGATAGATATGGACAAGTGGAGTGTGAGATAGATGGACAAGTGGATGAGATAGATGGACAAGTGGAGTGTGAATAGATGGACAGTGTGAGATGAGATAGATGGACAAGTGGAGCGTGAGATAGATGGACATAGTGTGGAGTGTGAGATAGGACAAGTGGAGTGTGAGATAGATGGACAAGTGGAGTGTGAGATAGATGGACAAGTGGAGTGTGAGATAGATGGACAAGTGGAGTGTGAGATAGATGGACAAGTGAGAGTGTGGAGCGTGAGATAGATGGACAAGTGGAGTGTGAGATAGATAGACAAGTGGAGTGTGAGATAGATAGACAAGTGGAGTGTGAGGTAGATAGATAGTTAGAAGAGTATACTGTTAGATGAATGGATGGATATTTTAGGTATAGATGTAATAGATAGATTATACCGTAAGATAGATATATAGGATAGCGGTAAATTGGTAAAATGTAAATAGACGAGATATTAAACAGACACATTCATAAGAAAGGGCAATAAACGAATAGATATAGAGATAGACGGATAG
>NW_020868328.1:231907-234407 GCF_003789085.1 Penaeus vannamei
GATGACATGCAAGTCGTGACTCCTGTGATGGAAATGGAAAGTTCTGAAGATTGATACGCACACACGGACATACATGAAGGCGAGTGATTGCTTTTACACGTATATACACAGACACGCGCGGAAGGGGGAATAGGAGAGAGAAAAAACAAACAGGTGATAAGGGAGAAAGAAGGAGGAGAGAGAGACATACAGGGAATGGGGTGAAAAATAAAGAAAGTAGAGAGAAGAGAAAGAAAAAATCTTTCTTGCTTGCCCATGGATGACGTCATCGTTATAACATAACTCACTAAAAAATAAATAAATAAAAAAAACATCGTGCCTGCCCATGGATGACGTCATCGTTATAACATATCTCACACTAGAAAAAAAAACGTTTGAATTACTCGTTTTAGAATTATTATCATTACCATTGTTCTATTATTATCATTATCATTATTACTATTATTTTATCATTACCATCATCATTACTATTATTCTGTTATCATTATCATTAGTATTCCTACTCGTTATTCTGTTCTTAAACGACATAATTATAGTAAAAATAACTGTAAAAAATAAATAGTGTTAATGGCAATACATGATGATAATAAGATAATATCAGTGATTTACTTACTATCGAAATTAAATTGACATTTAAAAGTATAATGCTTCACTTTATAACTTTTGATTTTATAAATCAGAAGGTTTAGTAAAGCATTACTAACTTAGGAAATAGTCATTTAATAATGTCAGTAATAATTTATCTTATCAGATATTGTCACTGTACAAGTAACTGGGTAAACTTGGGTAAAAAAAAGAATGTCGTTTAAGAACAGAATAACGAGTAGGAATACTAAAGATGATAATAACAGAATAATGGTAATGATGATCATAATGATATAGTAATAGTAATAATGATAATGATGATAATAGAACAATAGTAATGATAATAATTCTAGAACGAGTAATTGAAACGATGTTTTATTTTTATTTTTTTAGTGTGAGTTATGTTGTAACGATGACGTCATCCGTGGCCAAGCAAGAAAGACTTTTTTCTTTCTCTTCCTCTCTACTTTCTCTCTTTTTCATCCATTTCCTGTATGTCTCTCTCCCTCCTTCTTTCTCCTTATCATGTTTGTTTTTTCTCTCTCCTATTCCCCCTTCCGCGCGTGTCTGTGTATATACGTGTAAAAGCAACCACTCGCCTTCATGTATGTCCGTGTGTGCGTATCAATCTTCAGAACTTTCCATTTCCATCACAGGAGTCACGACTTGCATGTCATCCTGTTACCGTGTCCACTCACCCACAGGTTTATCTCGAGAAGGAGGGAAAGACAGAAAGAAAGAAAGAAAAAAAGAAGTATCTGAAAAAAAAACATAGAAAAGAAAAACAAAAAAATGCATAAAACAGGATTATTTAGCCGGTGTTTGACATTCCAGATGTAGTTACACTTTACTAGAGTTTTACCTTAAAGTTGATTTTTACTTTCCCCGTTTTCTATGAAATGGAAATGATGCCTGGCAAATCTTTCGGAACAAATGGGTCGGTTTTAATGTCAAATTATGTCATAATTGAAATGCAGGAATAATGACCATAGAAAATGATTCATTTAGAGTGTTGGTAATTTTCTATATTACCTTCGCCGCTCCGATATCGACGATTTTGGTATCGTTAGATTCCTCTCACTGTCCGTTTTATTGCGCGGAAACCCCCCGTTAGCGACAAACTTGGCCCCGATAGCAAGGGAGGGCATAAAAGGTTCCAGGGAAAATGCGGGGTTAAATAACACTAATAATATAACCCACAGTGAAAATAACTATGGTTATTCACATGACTTTCCATTGCAGGGGGCTGCCGCCCCAACCCCGCCGAGGAAACAAAACCACCACGTATTCCCGGCAGGCTAGAACGTTACACAATTATCGTCGATCTCGGAGCGGCAGGCGTAATATTACAATTACCTCGTAGCATTCCCACTGAATCAGCATACTAACCTTGACATAGTCAACAGTGTATACAGAGACGATTGTAGTATAATCAGGATAAACAGGGTATAGCATGAACAGAAGAGCGCCCTCGTCGGCGGGTTTTGCTCCTCTCTCGATGTTACACCAATGGCCTCAAGGTCGAGTTTCCCGTCCTCTGGAACCACGATTTTCGAATTCCTAACCGAAATTACCGCCGCGTTCAGTAGTCCGCCACAGCCGCCGCGATGACCGAGTGTGGAGGGTGCTCCTACTCCGAGACCGATTTCTTGCGCGAGGTAGCAACCAGCCAGGAACAAATGCTGGAAATGTGCTTCCGCCACGGCCTCCTCCGTCGGGAGAGAGCCTGCGGCAGGTGCGGACAGCCAGCTCGCCTGGCCGTGAAGAAGAAAAGGTTCAGGAGCACCCTCCCTACTATCAGCGGCATCTATTAATCAGGTTAGTACCTTAAAAATCTTAGGTTATGGTAGGGGTTATCGGCTCCGCATCTAGTTCGTGTGCGCTCTATCCTGCCGTGAATACGTGGGGGATATTT
>NW_020868328.1:239407-251907 GCF_003789085.1 Penaeus vannamei
TCACCATCATCATTAACCTCAAGATTATGATAATGATGCAAAAACAAGGAAAAGAAGAAACAGCAACCGTTGTATTTTTCTATATATGTACAATTACTGCTAACATCAACAAACCATCATACACAACGGTCATTATCTAAAACTTGACACAGTGATGACAAGGGTTTATGACCTCGGCAAATAACGATGATCAATATTCCTCTTCTTATTCTCCTTCAAATTGACTTGCGATGTGTTTGTCAAGTCCTTGCAACCCAAGATCAAGACTTTTTTTGCTAGCACTTAGAAACCAGTGGATTGAATTTTACAATGACAAACTTGTACATTCAGATGGAATGCAAACACCAGCGCATTCAAATAGATAGTTTTCTGCTTCCTTTCTACCCTTGCCAATCATTTATCACCTACCAATTATTATCAATTATCTTCCAGTTTATCTTGCATTATCATACATTTTCATCTGAGCAATGATAATCGGTTAACGTCGCATCAAAGTTGTGATTTTCGTCTTCAAAACGTCACGATACATCGCCAGGATTTCTGAATCATTAACAAGATCCTGATGAAACCTTATTTAGTATCCATTTGCTGTAGGCAGAGACACGGGTGTACACGCCAGGAACATCTGTCGTGCAGTCTCCTGGACCAAAACTCGTTACTCCGAGCTGCAGAATGAAATTTATTTTATATGATGATAAGTCTGTAATCAACAGTAATTCTTATATAACCATACATTATTGGTATTACAATTTACATATTTTTTAGTGTTACTACGCCAAAGGAACCATGATCCCCTGCGTTCTCGGTTCAAAGAACAGAATCAAACAGAGAAATGAAATCGCGCAGCACGCAGGAACTCACCAACAGCCAAATTCCGTTTTCTTTCGTTACCAGCGGACCCCCAGAATCGCCCTTGCAAGCGATCTGTCCAGGATCGGCAGCGCAAATCTTGTGGAAGGGAAAAATATCATCTCAGGTTTCTCCAAGATTTATAAAGTGGCGTGCTCGGTGTTACTGTTCTCATTGGAATTTCCTTCTGCTTAATTACGTTAGGCACTTACTTGTTTATTAGTAACGGGGAAGTTGGAGAGAGCGTGAGCGCTTTTACACTCCCCTTGATCGAACACAGTGACTCCCGCTTCCTGTAGTTCGTCCGGAAATGTCGATTCCTCTTAAAATAGAAGTATATAAATAAATAATAAATAATATATATATATATATATATATATATATATATATATATATATATATATATATATATATATATATATATATATATATATATATATATATATATATAGTTCGATAGATACAAATATGTGATAACACAATAAACAATAAGAAAATTAAAATCAAGCACATATCTTCACACAAATACTATCCTCACGGGAGTCCAGCAAGCCCCATCCTGTTATGACTGCCTCGCTCCCTCCGAAGGTCTTGTCAGGTGGCAGGCAAATGGGTCCCACATTGTCGGTCCACTCGAGAGGCGACTGCAGTGTGATTACGGCGATGTCGTTGGCCTGTGACGATAATTCATTTCTGTGATGCTACTGAGGTTTGCTTTCATCGGCACGTTAGATTTAGATTAGATTTAGATAGGTTGGCTTTCTTGTATCTTGTGTCATTATCTCCACACTCACCCTCTCCCGGTCCTCACCGACATACCATCCCCACAGCCATCCCTATCCACACAGACATATATGCCATCCCCACCACCCTTCCCCATCCCCACAGACATATATCCCATCCCCACAGCCATTCTATCCAAGCCTCCAGGCTAGTACAGTGGTAACGTGTCGGCCTCTCACCCGAGGGGACGGCGGTTCGCGCCCCGCCCAGGCGCGAGAAGTTGCAGTTGTCGCTCGGAGGTTACTGCTGTGGCTGGGCACCGCGGAGGGTAAGGACTAAACTCTGTCGCGTCAGCACTCGCTGACACACGTTGATCGAGTCGACATTTGTTGGCACAAGCCGGGCTCCCCCATATCCCGGGCGAGGCTCAGCTTCGCATATCGGACTTATCCTTATCCACTCTATCCCATCCCCACAGCCAATCTATCCCATCCCCACAGCTACTCTATCCCATCCCCACAGCCACCCTTCCCCATCCCTGCAGACACATGAAGACTTACCGCGGTCGTGGCATCGAACTTCGGGTGTAGAGTGATTTTCTTGGCACTAATGGCTTGCGTGTTACTTTCGTCTTCAGTTTCTATGTTGTGTTCTCCCGCTACGACTATTACCTCAGGAGTGCTCGGATAGAGGGAAAATTGATTTCATTATTATAAGGTCATTCTTCGTAGACAGATAGACAGATTGATCAGATAAATAGATAGAGAGATACACATGCATATATGTACCTTGACATAATGTAACCAAAAGGTTACTGAGACAGCCAGACTTGTTTTACTAAAACGAATATTTTGACACCAATGAAATCACCTTGGTATTTCGTTCCCTCTATTTCAAAAGTTTCTTGGTTCACACCTGGAACCCCTCTCAGCTGTAGGCCAATACTAGTATGCTAACATCATCATGCTGGAGTCATAGTTGGGGCGGAAAGGAACTGGCCCTCTTGCCACATCATCCTGTGGCTTTTTACGCATGTTTCTCTACGAACATGTCCCCTACGTCCACTTATATACAACCAACTTTGTCTTTGGCTTTTGTTCCATTTCCTGACCACCGCTGCAGTAAGGAAGTGTGCACAGAGTGGCTGGACTTTGCTAGATGTGGCAATAATGCACAAGTAAAAAGGCTCGTATGAAGAACCCTTACTAATATGTTTTATTCCACTGTTAAGCAATAAACTAAGGCAATTAGTTTCTGAGCATCAAACCTAAGTTAAGCTGAATATTCACGAGTGCTAAGATTATAAAATTAAAGCAATAGATTAAGTGTCTTATTCAGAAACGGCAGAATACACCTTTGATACCATCTGTCAACAATATGCTCAAGGCCGAATAGTTCTCTCTTTTGCACCCAGGCCCCGGCAGCTGCTTTCCCCCTTCAGCGACACAGGTGGTCACTCTACTTTCTCTTTTGACACTTTCTCCTAAGCAGCTATTCCTCGCAAGGAATAGCTGCATAAAAGGAATGTCTCATCAGACAGCAGGGGAGAACAAGAGATGCAGAAGAGAGCATGGACAGACAGTCTTGCACGTTACTGCTCCGTCCTCGGCACTCAGGGCACGGATCTCTCGCGGGGTTTTACATACACCTTCCCTAATAAACCCTCCAGATAAGACCCCTTTCATTCCACCTGCTCTGTGCCTCAACCTTATTGCACCATCCACTGACATACCTCCCATACACACATCAGAGAGTGTCTAATGATTCTTACCATAGTGTAGCAAGCCGTTGACTGTGGCACTAAAAACTTACCTATCATAGATGAAACAGTGGGCTGCTGTTATAATGTGGAGTGACGTGATGATGGATCCACCACAGAGGATGGATGAGGCACCAACTATGATAGTCAGACGTACCATCCAAGGGTATTCTCCGGGCTGCGACGCTTGCCCGCCCACAATCCTCGGAGCCCCAGCACTGCTCGGAGCCTTCCCACACACTGGGAATTTCACGCATAAAGAGGACTTTTACTCCTTGATGCCAATGGTAATGAAAGACAAGAAAAATAGGAAATTGGCTCCATATATGACCTTTTTACAACATTGAATATTAAACTCAGATGTCAGTATAAAGGAGGTCAGTGATTGTATACAAAGGGTGAAGGTAACCCGCTGCCTATCAATCTACATGAATTCCGCAATACGTTCTATACATTTAGCATGATCTACTTTCTAAAAGAGGTTAAATAACGAAGGGGTCTTCATACCTTGATCACATCCAGGAGCCTGTGTTACACCACTACTTCCTCCTCCGCCAGAGGCTGTGGGTAGAAACGGAATCTTCTCAAGGTTTTATAATGATGTCCGTTTGATACCTAAAGTTGTATAACTTAATATGAGAACGAGATATTCTTCCAGCCTCGATATTCTTTGATTTAGATCGATCTCTTCCTCTCCATTCAGTGTTTTCTGACCATTCCCTCTCTTTTATTCCATTCTTTGTTTTCTTACTCCCCTTATCCTCCTCCAAAGTAAATGACAACACCGTGACTCACCCTTCACACCTTTGACGACACACAGGATATTTGGCTTATCACTCACTTCGCTGACTTTCTTATATGTAAGACGCACTTTCCTCAGTCCCTTTCGCGTATCAGGTCCTTCGTTATTGCAATACCTGAAGGATACAAAACAAAACAAAGCATACATGATTACTGCACTGCTTATGCTTCAATGCCTATGCACTTTGTTATTGTCTTGAAACAAATAACATTGTCCTTTGTTGGCGACACGATGGTGTGGAATATAAAATAAACATTGATAAAACATTGTGAAAAAAGGAAGATAATGTTTCTTTCATGAAATATATAAGGTTAAGATTGATATGATGAATATATTACCTCTCCGATTGGGATTCAAACCCTCACCGCCATTGCAGGTAACTTGCAAGACGGTCACTCTAACTACTGATACACGACCCACTAAAAGGAGTGTGCAACTAGGAGCTACCTAGCTTCCATATACATTATCTATCTACTTATACTGGTAGCTCCTAGTTGCACACTCCTTTTAGTCTTGCAAATTATCTGCAATGGCGGTGAGGGTTCGAATCCCCATCGGAGAGGTTATATATTCATATCAATGTGGTATTGCATTATTCCATCTTTCACTGAATACACCTCAGGATTTCCAATTTGGGATTTGAACTGTATATAATATATATAATATATATATATATATATATATATATATACCAAGTGCCCACGGGGAGTGTGTGATAGGAAAGTATATGGAAGCAAGGTAGCTCCTAGTTATAAATTCCTTTTAGTGGGTCGTGTATCAGTTAGAATGACCGTCTTGCAATCATCTGCAACGGCGGTGAAGGTTCGAACCCTATCGGAGAGGTTATATATTTATCATATCATGTGGTATTGCATTATTCTATCTTTCATTGAATGCACCTCAGGATTTAGATTTGTATGTATGTATATACACATATATACGTTTATATACATATATATGCATACATACATATATATACATACATATGATATATATATATATATATATATAATATATATATATATAATAATATATATTTATAAATATACACACAAACTTGAAAAAATATATATATGTATATATATATGTATGTATGTGTGTATATATATACACACGACGACGACAATAAAAAAAAATCTCCACTCCAGAGTTCCTGAAGCATTTTGACCTTTTCTAATGAAAATATTAGCAATGGATCCCTTTGCGAAAACCGTATCAGCGAAGCGCAATAAGATCATTCTAACTCTAAAAAGCCCGAGAAAGATACAGCAGATACTTCAACAAGAGCGGAGGACAAGGCAATTGGTCGCCATCTGAAAGAGCACACTTGCTTCTTTGGCAAAACCAGAACAGTTACACAGGAGAAGGAGAAGTACGAATGTTAGGGAATACACATGGGCGACAAAGCAGTGTGGAATATTAGGGAATATACATGGGCGACAAAGCAGTGTGGTTACTTCATGAGCAGGTTCTTCAACACACTGAAAGCCTGACAAGCTAATAAGAGCAGAGCCGAAGGGTGAAATACAGTGATAAGACAAAGAGATTAAATTAAATCTGAAGAGCGAATTGCAGAACCGAGACAAAATTGAAGAAGTAAAGAAGGATCATTATTATTTATTTATTTATTTATTTTTATTACTATTATTATCATTTTCATACTAGAGACAAGAAAGCATTGTTAGAAGATGCAGAAACACAACAGCCGTTGAAAAAGCGGAACAACGATCACAATGCAAGACTCACTTCTCTTTGGAGTCTTGGTCAGTAACCTCAAGGTATTCTTCATCGCAGTTCGAGAGGTCGAATTTCCTGCAAACTAACTGTAGCTCCGCCTTACCCCTTGGCTGCACGCACGGAGAGGGAGAGAAGACAAGTGTTATCAAATAGCGTCAGAGAGAAAAATGCAAACATCACTTCAGATGAATACATTTCTGCAAGCTAAATGTAGGTCTTGGTTGTATACGGAGGGGAAGAGAAGAACGGGTGTTATCAAACAACATGAGAGGAAAAAAAGCACAAGCAAACAACAAAAAATCACCATACGGTTTCAAAAATTACAGTAAAAAAAGAGGAAAAAGCTTTCAGGCAAAACTAACCTCAAAGAAAACTTTGCAAAAGTTCTCATTTCCTTTGACTTGGAAGGTCCTTTTCGCTCCCGCCATGAGCTTGTATCTTTTCCCGCAGTTTGCTGTTTTGGATTTCAGTTCGATGGTTAAAACAATAATAAAAAGCTTTATAAATGATACTATTCTGAGTAAGGATTCGTAATGATTTGCCATATGTCATTATTACTTATATTGAAAATAGTTGTTTTTTATGTGCAGTAGTGCATTTATTTTTCATGGTAACATCACAAACACCCTTGCTATCTCTCCCTATATCCCTAGCCAGTAATTATAAAAGCTGTATTGTGTTTTTTGTGATAAAGTGATAAAGCATTAAGAAGTCTCTTGGTGGAATTAGATTCGATATTCCGATATAAACGGAGAGATAAAACGTATATAATAAGGTCATCAGTATTAATCAATATATATTAAAGCGTTCATTCGTTCCTGGTAATCAGTTTTTTAAAAGGAGAAAAGTCGTGAAAGATTAGAAACGTGAAGAACACTATCAGTAACAAAGGCTAAAGGGAAGCTGGAAAAAACCGGGCAAACTTAGTATGCACAAAGTTTGATACCCGCCATATGTGTTACTGCGCTAGAATAATATACCATGAACTTGTATACATATTAATAAATACACATGTGCATGTACGTATATATAAACGTGTATGTGTGTACATGCGTGTGTTCATGTGTAGGTATATGTCCCCTTATCGTTGCACATTTTCATACCTCAAATATGCTTCCTTACCTTTCCCGTTTCTTTCCACGGCTCTCCTCTCTCTCCGCTCCTCCCACGCCGTCACCCCATGGCTCCTCAGGCACAGCGTCAGGGTCCTTCGGGAGGAACTTGGGTTCTCCTGGCGACATTTATCCAGGATTTCGTCGAAGGATGAATTACTGAGATCCTGTGAGTGGAATTTCGTAACATAGTTTAAATGCATATATCCTTTATTATCATTATTTGATTTATGTCCGCTGGAATCTGCCTGGAGGGAGTTTGTGTTATAACTTTAGAACACATCATGAACAAATCGATGCTATTAGAGAAAATATTTAGTATATATATATATATATATATATATATATATATATATATATATATATATATATATATATATATATATATATATATATATATATATATATATATATATATATATATATATATGTGTGTGTGTGTGTGTGTGTGTGTGTGTGTGTGTGTGTGTGTGTGTGTGTGTTGATTCCAACAGTATCTATTATTTACACAAACGGCATATTAATGCTGATTGGCATCGAGATCTAATAGCTTAAGCACAGACCTACCTTATTTTCAGTGTTTCCATAACTTGTATAATTTTCTTTGCTAGTGACTTGGTACAGGCCTTGACTCGGAGAAATTGACGATATAACAACCGCCAGAAGCAACACTTCCCACATCTCGTGAGTTATCTTACTCTTCTACTTTCTTTAGTTTTCTTTCTACTCTCTTTCACTGGCTTCTGAAAGGAGAGGGCGGGAGGAAATTAGTGCTGAGGTAAATCGGACACAAAGTTATTTTTTTTAATTGATATAATTTCACCGGAGACTGTCTTCTGCTTTGGTCGTTTGGCGCGAACTTGATTGGAATCATGATAACAGTATTGATATTGAAAATGTGTCGGGATTAAGACATCAGCATCAAAAGTAAGCAAGAAAAAAGTACAAATAGTCTGACTTCGTAGCAGACACTTAGAGACACAATGCCTGGTAACTAATCTACTCAGGTTTAAGTGATAAAAAAATGCCAAGAATGTTATCTCATCTGTTGAATATTACTCTTCGTATTTTGCCAATGGGAAGAGTAAAAAAAAAGAAAAAGAAAAAATAGAAATCATGAATCACACAATCTGATTTCAGAACCTCAAGCTGAAAGTGAAATTGGGGAACAGACAGTGGTGGAGGAACAGTTATATACCATATATTGTGCCATTACTTATAAGAATAGCAGTAACGATAGTGCTCTGAGAGTCTGAATAAACTCAGTCCTTGAAAATTTGTTACAATTTATATCGAGACATGAGCAGTATAAACAGTATTATGATGATGGGGTGGAGAACAGGATGATAATAATTTTTCTTAATGAAACGTATATACATACGTGTACTTATGGTTTTGTATACATGTATGTTAATATGTTTCCGTAATTAGAATAATCATTTATGTTTTATTTTTTTCTTCATTAGAAACTGATAAGCATTAATGTGTATTTTAATCATTTCTTCATTAGAAACTGATCATAAGACTAAATATATTGAATAAGAGGAAAAAACGAAATTAGATTAACTTCCCAAGCATAATGAGACAGAGATTAAATATACTCTGTTATGATAAATTGCATTAAGTGACCACGATATATTTAATAAGCATAAAACTGTTGGTATAAAAGTTATCTATATTACATATCACCTAACTGCTTAAACTCCTATTTTCCATTATTATCCTTATATTCATAAAACACAAAATTAGTATCTATTTTCAATCATTTATTATGTATCATTTCAAGTAAAGAGAAAAGTTAGGAAAATATATGAGATAAGATAATAAAGATATATAAACACGGAAAAAATCATAATTTTTGAAGAATATACTCGAAGAAATTGACGATATAACAACCGCCAGAAGCAACACTGCCCACATCTCGTGAGTTATCTTACTCTTCTACTTTCTTTAGTTTTCTTTCTACTCTCTTTCACTGGCTTCTGGAAGGAGAGGGCGGGAGGAAATTAGTGCTGAGGTAAATCGGACACAAAGGTATTTTTTTTTAATTGATATAATTTAACCGGAGACTGTCTTCTGCTTTGGTCGTTTGGCGCAAACTTGATTGGAATCATGATAACAGTATTGATATTGAAAATGTGTCGGGATTAAGACTTCAACATCAAAAGTAAGCAAGAAAAAGGTACAGATAGTCTGACTTCGAGGCAGACACTTAGAGACACAATGCCTGGTAACTAATCTACTCAGGTTTAAGTGATAAAAAAAATGCCAAGAATGTTATCTCATCTGTTGAATATTACTCTTCGTATTTTGCCAATGGGAAGAGTAAAAAAAAAAAGAAAAAAAAAAATAGAAATCATGAATCACACAATCTGATTTCAGAACCTCAAGCTGAAAGTGAAATTGGGGAACAGACAGTGGTGGAGGAACAGTTATATACCATATATTGTGCCATTACTTATAAGAATAGCAGTAACGATAGTGCTCTGAGAGTCTAAATATACTCAGTCCTTGAAAATTTGTTACAATTTATATCGAGACATGAGCAGTATAAACAGTATTATGATGATGGGGTGGAGAACAGTATGATAATAATTTTTCTTAATGAAACGTATATACATACGTGTACTTATGGTTTTGTATACATGTATGTACACACATACACATATACACACACACACACACACAACACACACACACACACACACACACACACACACACACACACACACACACACACATATATATATATATATATATATATATATATATATATATATATATATATATATATATATATATTATCACAACTAGTACATGAACGAGCCGTGGCCCGATATGGCCAAGCTCAACTCCCGTCGTAAATAAAGATTGTTCAGAGTGTACAATTATCGTCAAGTCTTTGTATGTTTCTTCTCTGTGTTATACTTTAGCTAGATATTTTGTTCATTGTAATTTCAGTCATTTAGTCATATTAACATAAGCATCTTAATCCCACAGTATGTCACGTATGAAATAGATCGTGAAGTCACTTAATGTAATTTATTATAATAGATTATATTCAATCTCTGTCTCATTATGCTTGGGTAGTTAATTTAATTTCGTCTTTTCCTCTTATTCAATATGTTTAATGTCTTATGATCAGTTTCTAATGAAGAAAGAATTAAAACACATTAGGTAGGGTTTGGTGAAGGATATATGATTTCTGAATGCATTGTTAATATGTTTCCGTAATTAAAATAATCATTTATGTGTTTTAATATTTTCTTCATTAGAAACTGATAAGCATTAATGTGTATTTTAATTATTTCTTCATTAGAAACTGATCATAAGACTAAATATATTGAATAAGAGGAAAAAACGAAATTAAATTAACTCCCCAAGCATAATGAGACAGAGATTAAATATACTCTGTTATGATAAATTGCGTTATGTGACCACGATCTCTTTAATAAGCATAAAACTGTTGGTATAAAAGTTATCTATATTACATATCACCTAACTGCTTAAACTCCTATTTTCCATTATTATCCTTATATTCATAAAACACAAAATTAGTATCAATTTTCAATCATTTATTACGTATCATTTCAAGTAAAGAGAAAAGTTAGGAAAATATATGAGATTAGATAATAAAGATATATAAACACGGAAAAAAATCATAATTTTTGAAGAATATACTCGAAGAAATTAGAAAAGAAATTTCCAGTGATGACACATGTATATATATGTATGTATGTATGTGTATATATATATATATATTATATATATATATATATATATTATATATATATATATATATATATATATATTATATATATATATATATATATATATATATATATGTGTGTGTGTGTGTGTGTGTGTGTGTGTGTGTGTGTGTGTGTGTGTGTGTGTGTGTGTGTGTGTGTGTGTGTGTGTGTGTGTTTTACATTTATACACACACACACACCTATACATATACATTATAAATCGTAAATATTCAAACAAGATCATTTTGCTCATAATCGGACACTAAAATCTTACCGATCAGGCCATACCGACGAACAAAAACGATGATAAGTCCGCAGTTTCAGAGAAGACTCGGTGCTGATTATTTACACTTAATACAGAGCTTAAATCCTAACTTTCATTTCTGTTTAGTGTAATAATAATAATAATAATAATAATAATAATAAAATGGTATAACTGCAAGTATTATTTTATATTATTATATTATTTTATGCAAGGTTTATCTGTTGGTCCACAAGGCTATACTGAGGGGAACTTGGTATACAGTTAGTATTATACTTCCAAGTGCGCATCACTTTTATTTTTTTCACGATATAAAACATCTGTTGTAACAAGTGTTCCAAATAACATTGGTGGTTATAAATAATGTTATATTGAATGGTGGCAGGTTAAACGAAGAACAGCAAGAGATGGTAGTGTTCACAGATACCAAGGTTTGTGAAGTTATTGGTAGGTGGTGTAGGTATTGAGGTTATTATTGTAGAAATTTGCTGTTGTTCTATCTCAACATCCTTGAGCTCCTTCCAGAAACGGACTCACGCCAACATTACTTTCAGATTTCTTAACAACAGCGGTGAATATCACACATGATTGTTGCGCATAAGAACATAATGTTCAACCTATCTTCACAGGGGGTCAACTTTCGCTATAGTTAACCTGGCTATATTTGCATGGTACTGATCTCATAACAGAAGCCTCTCCCCATCGTTATATTTTTTCGTCTTGTTGGAAGGGGTGGCGTCGAGGGGTTCTCGCGACACCGACTCTGAATTACTGGATGTCCTGTGATTGGCTAGAAGTGTTCAATTCGTGATTGGCTCAGAAACTGTGATGTCACGACTGTTGTTCTCTTTGAAGGCTTATTTTTGTGTACATTTAATAATCCCCTTCAGCAATTATCTTTTAAGGTCCGTTAATATCCACAGACTTGTCAAAATGCATTTGTATATCTTATACTCAGGGACTTGTGAGTGAGGCTATGTGACGTCCTCATATTAATGCCAAGAACCGCAATAAAGATTTATGTTTTCGTGTATATTTCGGTTAACCCAAATACCTATGAAGTAAACTCAAAATATTTGGTGTTATTTCCTCTCAACAAGCGTTCCTTGCCATTAGTAACCTCCAGAAAATACTTTCTCATTACAGAAGTCAATGGAAATTTCGCCTTCTGTTATATTTTCGTTGTCATTATCGTGTGGGTCACAGTAAATATAAATCTGCCCATGATATATAAACAATTAACCTACAATTTCTGGTATCTATCATCTACCAAGTCTGACGTCATACCCAACCGACTCCGCCATTACTACTTCATCGCTACGTCATAAGGTACTGGAAAAGCAGAATGTATTACTGGATTCACAGACCTTTAGTATAGCCGTTTCAGTCGTCCACCAAATGTGTGGGTGCGGAATGGCAGATGTGACGACTCCAAGATAAAAACTTTCCTTCTCCCCTCTCTGTCGATTAAAAAAAAAAAAAAAAAAAAAAAATGTTGAACGGC
>NW_020868328.1:256907-268629 GCF_003789085.1 Penaeus vannamei
AGTGTGAAAGTGACGAGAGAGAGAGAGAGAGAGAGAGAGAGAGAGAGAGAGAGAGAGAGAGAGATAAACAATGTTCAATAGGGTATTAGCGCTTCACACCTGTCCCCAGCAGATACCTTCCTATAGAAAATAATAGTAGTGTTCCTCCAGAGGTAAGAAGGGGAGGGGCAAAAATCAGTAGTAAGATTCTCATCTTTATTTCATTTCCACTACCACAACTATTATTATAGTCACGATCATTATTGCAACATGTTAAATTAATCTTACCTACAGATAAGAGTACAGACAAACGTTTTTCTACAAGTTGCAGTTGAATACTACATTCAATTATCAAAAAAAAAATGCATAATCATAACTTATGTGAGATAGTTTTCTTTAATAACAATTTACTGAGGATTAAGTGTAAACAACAAAAATAAAGATTTCGAAGTAGTGAAAAAAATCAAAATAAAAAATATAACAATAATGTAAAAAAAAAAAAAAAAAAAATCTTACAGTTTTGGATACAGAAACTCCAAGACCAAATTTTTGAGATGAATAAGTCAATATGGTGTTAGTAATAAATATAACAATAACAATGACGATAATAGTGATGATAACGATGACAACAATTAATGATAATAATAATAGTAAATATGATAACGACAGTGATAGGAATGGTGATAAAAAGGAACGATAATAATGATACTGATAAGTATAATAATGATGATACTGATGAAATTGAAATGATAATAATGATAATTACAATCATTATTGTTTTCATAACAATGATAATAATAATGATAATAATATTATTAATAATAAGGATGATAATAATGAGAATGAAGATAATAACATTAATGATGATAATGATAATAACAAGATAATAATTATGGCAATAAGAGTAAGATAATAACAATATAATAATGGCAATGAGTAATGATAACAGTAAATATTATTTCTATGATAACAATAGGGATAAGAATTACTAATAATGATAAAAACAATAATAATAGTAATAACAATAACGATAATTATAATGATAATGATGAAAGTGAGTAAAATCCACACTGAATTACTGTTGTGCAAAATCTTGCACTCAGCTTTATAAACTACTATTCCAACATATGAGGCTAAACTAACAAAACAAAAAACAAGAAACACAAAAACTACACAACTTTGCCGCAGGAGTTAGCAATAGGCGATATGAATAAACCTGAAAACATAACTCTCATATAAATAAATTAAAATGGTTAAAAATATAACAAAGATGTCAATATAATCCATGAATACTGATTTATAAATTCTTAAAAGGTGACCATCTTCCCTGGACACTGCCTCTGCAAACAATAGGTAAGTAAACAGGCTTTTAACCAAGCAAATTAAATCGCGTTAAAATATCATACACGGAAGAGGTCAAGATAAATCCAAATCTGAGGTCTAGAACAACCTACCACAAAATTCTATTCACATCTACCTAGTTACTTTCAAAAAGAAATCAAAGGAGTATCCTTTAAATATACCGCTGGTTTTCATGATGTGTCCATCTTATTTTTATTTATTTCATAACTTAACCTATTAATCTTGTTTTGACTTTGACTTTCACTTACACTCTCTCACTCTCTCACTCACTCACTCACTCTCACTCTCACTCACTCACTCACTCACTCACTCTCTCTCTCTCTCTCTCTCTCTCTCTCTCTCTCTCTCTCTCTCTCTCTCTCTCTCTCTCTCTCTCTCTCTCTCTCTCTCTCTCTATTTCATTATAATGATGTGTAAAACAATGTGCTTATTACTGACTTAGAAATCTTTCTATCACTATAATTATTGTTATCATCATCATGATTATTATTATCATAATTTTTGTTATTGCTATTACCAAAACCTAGAGGATAATAAAGAAATCGGGGCTTTTATATTTATAACTCGCACAAAGGTACACGACCTACCCCTACAAGATATATAAATTAGGTATCCCTAATTTCAGTATTCAAAGAAAACGAAAGCTTGTCAATGTATTTACAGAAAATGTACCATATGCAAAGCTAGAATCAGTCGATATTTTCCATGCCATACAACTTCATCTCAAAGTTTTCGAGTTTCTGTATCCCTAATATTATGTTATTTTACCTTTGATATGTATTTTAGCACCATTTTTTATTTTATTTTTATTTATTTTATTTTTTTTTATCAATGGCCAAAACCTCGAAGTCTCTGTTTGTTGTTTACATTTAATCCTCAGTAAAATGTTTTATAAGTTCAATTTCATTAAGTTAACCAGTGATTATCTATTTTGCTAAATTTTAAAAAGTTTAGGAACTCTTCATATTTTCCATCCTGCATCGTGAATGTGTGTAATGGTTATGTATTAATTCTTAACACAATATTTATTATTTACTTTTAATGAATATACATACATGATTTTATACTAATACGCTTGCATACAATGACACTTTCATGCACACTGGACAGAATGAATGAAATATATTTACAAAATAAAGTAGGGAGTAAAAATTAATAAATGATGTTAGAAGAATGGAACCAAACATAACCATGATAAATATGATGAAACAGAAATAATGCAGGAATTATGCTATAGTTCTAATGATGTCAATGATAATGAAGTTTAATAATATTAACAATAAGGTTACTTGCTGTGATAATGACAATAATAAGAAGGAAAGGAAAAGAAAATAAACACGAAATAAACCAATGAATAGACACAATACAAATAAATGTATAAATAGAATAATGAATATGGAAGCATCACTTGTATTCTCGTTTCCACAAATTACATAAATATTCAAAGCAGAAACCATCAGCTGATCGTTATAGCTGTTCCAACAAATTTTCTAAATGGTCATAGATATAAATCAACAAATTATATAATGCCCATGAAGGTCCATTGGAAAAGTTCTCTAAAGTGTTATTTGTGAATATCAGGTTAGTTTTCATGTTTTACGAAATTTTGGAAGATATGTGTTTGTGTCAAAATGATGAAGAAAGTTGATTAAAGAATTATTTTTGTCAGAATAGTGTTAGAAACATTCTTACAATATATATATATACATTTTTTTTTAATCCATTAAAATTCTGGATACGGATGGTGATTCTGATCAACACCAAAATTTAATGGCATCTAAGATATAAAAAAATCTGTTCATAATTTTTATTATGTTAATGACAAAACTTAACCTCCTTAGTGGAGGGACTAAAGGGGTTGTCTCACGCACAATTTCCGTGGTTCTTTGACTTTTCCGTGTTTTTTTTTTTTTTCTCTCTCTCTCTCGCTACCGCTTGTATTTTGGGTGAATGCGATAAATTCCAGTCAAACGATAATTATCGTTTTCGCTGGCAAGTTTCCGTGGTCTTTTTCGTTCAAATGATAAGCTATAATAAATAATCGTTATAGTAATGTAAAAAAAATATATATTAATAATATAAAACGATTCAAAAAGGCAGTCTAAAATATAAATTATATTTCAATGTTGGCAAAATTCTCTCTTGTATTTAATAAAAACAGATACAAGTTTGTAACTAGCTGCTCGCCTGTTTGTTTACATTTGTCCCCGTCAGCTAACTAGATGAGAGTAGCGAGAATACGCCCTTATTTAGCCTTATACATTCGTTGTTTCGAATTATATCGTCGCCATATTGCCAGAATAACGTCCACCATCGCCAGAGCCTGTGCGGGGGTTGAACCCATCTTTCTGTGTTTAGAATTTTGGTCGGAGTGTTTCCGTGGTTCTCATCGCTAGTGTGACTGCGCGAGCCAAAATGACCGCGACTTCCGTGGTGCCAGCGGAAAAGTAATGCGGAAAAAGTGACACGTGTGACACGACCTTATGAAGATAACGATAATGATAAGGACAAAATATTGATAATAATGGTGATAATGATAATGATAATAATGATAATAGTAAAGATGTAATGATAATGAATATAATAATCATTATATATATATATATATATATATATATATATATATATATATATATATATATATATATGGTTATGATTATGATGGCATAACAGAAATAAAAATATGTATGATCACACTATTAGAAATACTAAGAATAACAATAATGATCAAGATACCAGTAACAATGATAGCAATGGTGATGTTAATAATGTTGATGACGATGACGCTGACGATGAAAATGACTGATATTATATTATATACATACATACATACATACATACATATATATATATATATATTATATATATATATATATATATATATATATATATATATATATATATGTTTAAATACAATTTACAATATCGAATATGTATATATATATATATATATATATATATATATATATATATATATATATATATATATTATATTATATATATATATTTTTTTTTTACTGTGATTTTACTATAATCATATGCGACAAAGATAGTAACAACTGAAATAATAATAGCTGTCATTATTGCCTTCAGTTTTATCTTTACTATTATATTTCCTATCATAGAAAAAAAATCATCCTAAAAGATCTATTTTCATAAGTGACCTCAAAATAGTTTATTCTGTAGATGATAAGAGTTCAGCAGGATAATTAGGTATCTTTTACATTGATGTGAGATCTCTCATAGTGTTTTTTGTCAAGTAATTTACACTAAAGACAATAATAATTTATTGAGACTAAAATTTATATAGGTCAGACACGCATCACAGCATCAAAGTCTGACGTTTTATATTCTTCTTGACTGAGAACCTGTATATGCCACTTGATTTTTATTTTATTTCTATATTTTACAATATATATGATATTATCATAATAATATGATGGTAGTTGTAAATGTAATAAATGTAATGACAATGAAATTTACTATTTTTTGTTAAACCGGTAATAACCAACTATAATGATAAATAAATATATATCACCCTGTATCCCTTTGTTTCTTATCAAATATAGTCCTTCTACCTATCAGACGTATACGAGACGAATAATTTCGTTAGATGTCACACAAATATTATTCATCTCGGTCTGAAATAAGAAAGATTATTCTATCACAGAAATGCAGAAACTTTTGAAATACAATACTTACGTGGCTACTTTAAATCAATGGAAAGGGTAAAAATTAAATCAATAACCCAATTTACAGCGAAGTAACAAACGAAGATAGCAAACTGCTATAAGCCACATTAAAACAAGGCCAACACAAATAGAAACATATATATGAGGTGACTTTGTAGGTTAGTGTGTTCCACGCAGATGACTCGTTTTTCTGTAGAGATCGTAGAGGCAGGTTAGGTTGAAAATTATCAGGTTTATTGCCTTGAATACAGCATTACAACCCAGTCAGAATAGTCAGAATACGTTCCCTTGAGAGTGTATTAAAGTGAATTATGAAAAACCTCAAGATATGGCTAAATTTCGGTAAGGAAGCTATCCTTCATTGGTTGCAGAATATATCAGTTTGATTAATATATCATTATCTATATCATTACATATCTCATGGTATTCTAGGAGGCAGTTCTATTTATTTAATTATCATTATACGATCGCTATATCCACAGTGACCGATATTTATCTCTATTTTCATTTAAATGCAACGCAGCTGTCCCCATAAATCTACAATGGAGGTCACAATGGAGGTGAGTGAGAGTGAGTGTGAGTGTGTGTGTGTGTGTGTGTGTGTGTGTGTGTGTGTGTGTGTGTGTGAGGAGAGAGAGAGAGAGTCGAAGAAGTGAGTTGATGCATGGAAGAGATATTTGCTTATATGATTTCATCCACAGTCTTGGTTTTGACTGAGGAGTCCCAGCGAAATGGCGTATTAGGTAAGAGCTGCCCTAAGCATTTTCCCCAGCAAGCAACATAACAGATTATCATTATTATTACATTATTGTTTGTTATCATTATCATCAAGATGTATTATTAACAATGAATAAGTGAACCATTAATGTAAAATAGCATTCTTATAGTTTGTCAAGTTTGTTTCTACCACGGAAGCTGAAAACTGTCTTGAAAAAATAGTCTTTATTTTTTTTATTGCACTCCATAGACCTCTGTAAACTGATCACTCTACAATTAGCAATGTGTAATGGCAAGGAGCAATCGTGTATGTTATATTAGCCGTTCAACATTTTTTTTTTTTTTTTTTTTTTTTTTATCGACAGAGAGGGGAGAAGGAAAGTTTTTATCTTGGAGTTGTTACATCTGCCATTCCGCACCCACACATTTGGTGGACGACTGAAACGGCTATACTAAAGGTCTGTGAATCCAGTAATACATTCTGCTTTTCCAGTACCTTATGACGTAGCGATGAAGTAGTAATGGCGGAGTTGGTTGGGTCGACGTCAGACTTGGTAGATGATAGATACCAGAAATTATAGGTTAATTGTTTATATATCATGGGCAGATACATGGATTATATTTACTGTGACCCACACGATAATGACAACGAAAATATAACAGAAAGCGAAATTTCCATTGACTTCTGTAATGAGAAAGTATTTTCTGGAGGTTACTAATGGCATGGAACGCTTGTTGAGAGGAAATAACACCAAATATTTTGAGTTTACTTCATAGGTATTTGGGTTAACCGAAATATACACGAAAACATAAATCTTTATTGCGGTTCTTGGCATTAATATGATATTTATCTATTTTCATTTAAATGCAACGCAGCTGTCCCCATAAATCTACAATGGAGGTCACAATGGAGGTGAGCGAGTGAGTGAGTGTGTGTGTGTGAGAGAGAGAGAGAGAGAGAGAGAGAGAGAGAGAGAGAGAGAGAGAGAGAGAGAGAGAGAGAGAGAGAGAGAGAGAGAGAGAGAGAGAGAGAGAGAGAGAGAGAGAGAGAGTCGAAGTGAGTTGATGCATGGAAGAGATATTTGCTTATATGATTTCATCCACAGTCTTGGTTTTGACTGAGGAGTCCCAGCGAAATGGCGTATTAGGTAAGAGCTGCCCTAAGCATTTTCCCCAGCAAGCAACATAACAGATTATCATTATTATTACATTATTGTTTGTTATCATTATCATCAAGATGTATTATTAACAATGAATAAGTGAACCATTAATGTAAAATAGCATTCTTATAGTTTGTCAAGTTTGTTTCTATCACGGAAGCTGAAAACTGTCTTGAAAAAATGTCTTTTTTTTTTATTGATAGACCTCTGTCTTCACTCTACAATTAGCTATGTGTAATGGCAAGGCAATCGTGTATGTTATATTAGCCGTTCAACATTTTTTTTTTTTTTTTTTTTTTTTTTATCGACAGAGAGGGGAGAAGGAAAGTTTTTATCTTGGAGTCGTCACATCTGCCATTCCGCACCACACATTTGGTGGACGACTGAAACGGCTCTACTAAAGGTCTGTGAATCCAGTAATACATTCTGCTTTTCCAGTACCTTATGACGTAGCGATGAAGTAGTAATGGCGGGGTCGGTTGGGTATGACGTCAGACTTGGTAGATGATAGATACCGGAAATTATAGGATAATTGTTTATACCATGGACAGATATATGGCATATATTTAGTTTCTGAATTCAATACAACATATATGATATATATAAACAGAATTGCTTAACTGATGATTTCATCCACAGTTTTGTTGATGCTGACAATGAAAATGACTATGGTATTATATTATATATACAATATTACAATACCGAATAAAAGCCACGAAATAGACTCAAGTGTATGGTTGTTTTTGTGTATATATATATATATATTATATATATATATATATATATATATATATATATATATATATACATATATAATATATATAATATATATATATATATATATATTATATATATATATATATATATGTTTACTGTAATTTTACTATTATCATATACGACAAAGATAGTAACAACTGCAATAATAATATCTGTCATTTTTACCTTCAGTTTTATCTTTACTGCTATTTTTCCTATCATAGAAAAAAATCATCCTAAAAGATCTATTTTCATAAGTGACCTCAAAATAGTTTTTCTGTAGATGATAAGAGTTCAGCAGGATAATTAGGTATCTCTTATATTGATGTGGTATCTCTCATATTATATTCATCAAATAATTATACATTAAAAGCATTAGTAAAATCTTATTGAAATTTAATTTACAGAAGTTGAAGATACGTAAGAAAATCAATGTCTGACGTTTTATATTCTTCCTGACTGAGAACTTTCATATGCCACTTGATTTTTATTTTATTTCTATAGTTTACAATATATATGACACTATCATAATAATATGATGATAATTGTAAGTGTAATAATAGTAATGACAATGAAATTTACTATTATTTGTTATACTGGTAATAACCAACTATAATGATTGATGACTATATATCACCCTGTATCCCTTTGTTTCTTATCGAATACAGTCCATCTACCTATCAATTTAACCTAAGACGTATACGAGACGAATAATTTCGTTAGATGTCAAATAAATATTACACATATTAAAAAAGCCCGATTTCCGCCGTCACGACTACTATTTCATGGAAGGGGTAAATGCTACAGCTTTGGGACTAGGGTGGTGTAATAAATGAACAATTGTGACAATAGTTTTAAAGAACGCAGAGTATAACACAGAACGGTATAATATCACGATGTACATATAACTCATTTAGCGAAGGTAATAGCGTCAAAGTTTAATTAAGTCCGAAAGAACTGCCTTTGCATGGGGTGCTTGCTAGATGCGGCTATTTTGGTTATTATTTTTTTCCATGTAAAGTCATGGCTATAATACTACTTTCAACATATTGTAAGCTTGCATCGTATACTGGCTGCGATTTTGTAATATCATGAAATCCCCAAAATAATGTTTAATGGTTTTAAAAAAAAAAAATACACATATGTATGTGTGTGATATAGATAACATAAACGAGTATAAATGAATTCATCTCGGTCTGAAATAAGAAAGATTATTCTATCACAGAAATGCAGAAACTTTTGAAATACAATACTTACGTGGCTACTTTAAATCAATGGAAAGGGTAAAAATTAAATCAATAACCCAATTTACAGCGAAGTAACAAACGAAGAGAGCAAACTGCTATAAGCCACATTAAAACAAGGCCAACATAAATAGAAACATATATATGAGGTGACTTTGTAGGTTAATGTGTTCCACGCAGATGACTTCGTTTTTCTGTGCAGATCGTGCCTGCCAAGCGACGCGTAGTATGGTGATAGAGGCAGGTTAAGTTGAAAATTATCAGGTTTATTGCCTTGAATACAGCATTACAACCCAGTCAGAATCGTCAGAATATGTTCCCTTGAGAGTGTATTAAAGTGAATTATGAAAAACCTCAAGATATGGCTAAATTTCGGTAAGGAAGCTATCCTTCATTGGTTGCAGAATATATCAGTTTGATTAATATATCATTATATCATTACATATCTCATGGTATTCTAGGAGGCAGTTCTATTTATATAATTATCATTATACGATCGCTATATCCACAGTGACCGATATTTATCTATTTTCATTTAAATGCAACGCAGCTGTCCCCATAAATCTACAATGGAGGTGAGTGAGTGAGTGGTGAGTGTGTGTGGTGTGTGTGTGAGAGAGAGAGAGAGAGAGAGAGAGAGAGAGAGAGAGAGAGAGAGAGAGAGAGAGAGAGAGAGAGAGAGAGAGAGAGAGAGAGAGAGAGAGAGAGTCGAAGTGAGTTGATGCATGGAAGAGATATTTGCTTATATGATTTCATCCACAGTCTTGGTTTTGACTGAGGAGTCCCAGCGAAATGGCGTATTAGGTAAGAGCTGCCCTAAGCATTTTCCCCAGCAAGCAACATAACAGATTATCATTATTATTACATTATTGTTTGTTATCATTATCATCAAGATGTATTATTAACAATGAATAAGTGAACCATTAATGTAAAATAGCATTCTTAGAGTTTGTCAAGTTTGTTTCTACCACGGAAGCTGAAAACTGTCTTGAAAAAAGTTATTTTTTTTTTATTGCACTCCATAGACCTCTGCAAGCTGATCACTCTACAATTAGCAATGTGTAATGGCAAGGAGCAATCGTGTATGTTGTATTAGCCGTTCAACATTTTTTTTCTTCTTTTTTTATCGACAGAGAGGGGAGAAGGAAAGTTTTTATCTTGGAGTCGTCAAATCTGCCATTCCGCACCCACACATTTGGTGGACGACTGAAACGGCTCTACTAAAGGTCTGTGAATCCAGTAATACATTCTGCTTTTCCAGTACCTTATGACGTAGCGATGAAGTAGTAATGGCGGGTCGGTTGGGTATGACGTCAGACTTGGTAGATGATAGATACCGGAAATTATAGGATAATTGTTTATATACCATGGACAGATATATGGCATATATTTAGTTTCTGAATTCAATACAACATATATGATATATATAAACAGAATTGCTTAACTGATGATTTCATCCACAGTTTGTTGATGCTGACAATGAAAATGACTATGGTATATTTATATATACAATATTACAATACCGAATAAAAGCCACGAAATAGACTCAAGTGTATGGTTGTTTTTTGTGTATATATATATATATATATATATATATATATATATATATATATATATATATATATATATATATATATATATATATATATATATATATATATATATATATATATATATATATATATATATATATATATATATATATATATATATATATATATATATATATGTGTGTGTTTACTGTAATTTTACTATTATCATATACGACAAAGATAGTAACAACTGCAATAATAATATCTGTCATTTTACCTTCAGTTTTATCTTTACTGCTATTTTTCCTATCATAGAAAAAAATCATCCTAAAAGATCTATTTTCATAAGTGACCTCAAAATAGTTTATTCTGTAGATGATAAGAGTTCAGCAGGATAATTAGGTATCTCTTATATTGATGTGGTATCTCTCATATTATATTCATCAAATAATTATACATTAAAAACATTAGTAAAATCTTAATGAAATTTAAATTTACAGATGTTTGAAGATACGTAAGAAAATCAATGTCTGACGTTTTATATTCTTCCTGACTGAGAACTTTCATATGCCACTTGATTTTTATTTTATTTCTATAGTTTACCAATATATATGCACTATCATAATAATATGATGATAATTGTAAGTGTAATAATAGTAATGACAATGAAATTTACTATTATTTGTTATACTGGTAATAACCAACTATAATGATTGATGACTATATATCACCCTGTATCCCTTTGTTTCTTATCGAATACAGTCCATCTACCTATCAATTTAACCTAAGACGTATACGAGACGAATAATTTCGTTAGATGTCAAATAAATATTACACATATTAAAAAAGCCCGATTTCCGCCGTCACGACTAATATTTCATGGAAGGGGTAAATGCTACAGCTTTGGGACTGGGTGGTGTAATAAATGAACAATTGTGACAATAGTTTTAAAGAACGCAGAGTATAAACACAGAACGGTATAATATCACGATGTACATATAACTCATTTAGCGAAGGTAATAGCGTCAAAGTTTAATTAAGTCCGAAAGAACTGCCTTTGCATGGGGTGCTTGCTAGATGCGGCTATTTTGGTTATTATTTTTTTCCATGTAAAGTCATGGCTATAATACTACTTTCAACATATTGTAAGCTTGTATCGTATACTGGCTGCGATTTTGTAATATCATGAAATCCCCAAAATAATGTTTAATGGTTTAAAAAAAAAAAAAAAATACACATATGTATGTGTGTGATATAGATAACATAAACGAGTATAAATG
>NW_020868328.1:268729-271229 GCF_003789085.1 Penaeus vannamei
TGTTTTTGTGTGGTGTGTGTGATATGTATTATATTATATATATATATAGATATATATATATATCATATTGTATATAATGTATATAATATATATGTATATATATATATATATATATATATATATATATATATATATATACAATCGATACACATATATATGCATATGTATTTCATACATATGTATAGATATATTTATTGAACATATACATATATATAATATATATATATATATATATTATATATATATATATATTATATTATATATATTATATAAAATATATATATTATTATATATATATATATATATGTTATTTGTATATATATATATATATTATATATATATATAATAATATATATATATTTATATATATATATAAATATATATATATATATATATATAGTAATATATACATAATATATATTTATATATAATATATATCTTATATATATATAATATGTATTATAATTTTTATTATATTTATAAATATATATATATTATAATATTATATATATATATATATATATATATATATTATATATATTCATATATATATTATATATATAATTTATATATATATTCATATATATTTATATTTATATATATATATATATATATAATATATATATATGTATATATATATATATATTATATTAGTATACTTATATATATATGTGTGTGTGTGTGTATGCGTGGGTGAATGTATAGGTAGACATATGTAGGTATTTTTATGTGTATACGTAAAGGTATATAGGTGTGTGCAGGATGTAGGAAGGGATAAATAATTAAGTATATGTATGTATGTAAGTACGTATGTATGTACGTAGAGGTAGTTATATGTAAGCAAGTACAGATATAACACATATGTAAGGGGGGGGGGGGCACTAGTGTATGCTGCAAATGTATGTGCTCATATACGGATGCGTGAGCACATGCAGGGATAGATACATGCGTATGTATAATGATAGGTAGGTTTGCGAGGTATGCAAAAAGGGGTGTTTACATATACACGGGTGAGTATACACTCATGTATACTCACTCACTTATCAATAACATATAACAAGCGCATAAACGGACAGGCGATGTGAACATATGACTAGGTCAGACTATGATGGACATGTATGTAGTTATTTATAACGTAAGAATAAGTATCCATATCCATAAGCATAGATACAAGAATAAATGTGTATGCTTGCATATGCATATGCGTGGGAATGAGCATATGCGTAGTACTTAAAGCATGTGCGGGAATGAATATGTCTGCATCAGGTGCACATACGCACAAATTAAGTTAATAAATAAAATAAATTAAAACATATATGCACTTCTGATAATTAAGCCAGCTCACGGGAGTAGTGAGCAGCCGTGCATTGCCGCTCCTAAGTCCACTCCAGGTAGGACCAACCTGCTGGGGGGGACTTATCAATGGCATTCCGGCTAAATTACTCCCCTCCCACCAAGATACACCTAAGCCAGTAGGTGGGAGGTAAATCGGCTGTCCACCTCCATGAACAAACGCATCCAGCCATGGCCCCCATTCCCCGGAGGCGAAGAGCCCCTGGTTACGGCGGCGATCAGGATCGCTCCGGAGCAGGGGGTGCTAAAAATATCCGGGTAAAGACAGGCCGCCCCACGTTGATGAACCTTTGCACATACAATATAAGGACCATGAGAACTGAATCCGACTTACTAGCTTTACTAGAGGAACTCTCTTCCATTAAATGGGATGTAGTAGGACTCTGCGAAGTTAGAAGACTAGGTGAAGAGCAGAAGTTATTAAATGAGGGACACGTGCTCTATTGGAGAGGAAAACCTCTGGGTAGCAAACAGGAATTAGGGGTAGGATTCTTAATACACAAACGCTTAGAAAAGAACATTGTAGAATTTTATAGTGTCAGCGAAAGAGTGGCTTCTGTAACAATAAAACTAAACACTAGGTACAACTTAAAAATTATTCAAGTCTATGCTCCAACCTGCAGCCACAGTGATGAAGAAATAGAGAGCTTCTATGAAGATGTTCACTTAGCCAGCGAGAGAACAAAATCCCATTTCACAATAATTATGGGGGATTTTAATGCCAAAAATAGGTAAAAAGACAGAGGGCGAAACCGCAGTAGGGAACCATGGAATAGGCACTAGGAACGAGAGGGGACAAATGCTAGTCGAATTTTGCGGAGGCTCGATCACTCAGTATCATGAATACATTCTTCGAAAAAAGACTAGAACGGAAGTGGACATGGAAGTCGCCTTCTGACGTCAAAAACGAAATTGACTTCATAATTTCAAATAGGCGCGATATAATAAAAAATGTAGAGGTTATAAATAAAGTAAATGTAGGCAGCGACCATAGAATGGTGAGAGGCGAAATTAAAATACATCTCAGAAGGGAAAGGAACAAACTAATGAGTAAACCACAGCCAAACTTGGCTAACTTGAGGATCAGAGCAACAGAATTTAGCCTAAACATCCAAAACAGATATTCACTCCTCCGCGACGAAGATCT
>NW_020868328.1:278729-283729 GCF_003789085.1 Penaeus vannamei
TATATTCTGTCTGATGATCATAGTTTAAAATTTGAAAAAATATGGATCATATATGTTAATGGATTGACTATTGCAGGTATTAACAATAATAAATGTATTTAATACTCCATTTAGTTATTGATTATTATTATTATTATAATTATTATTATTATTATTATTGTTAGCTACAAAAAAGGCACACTGAAGAAATCGAAATTTATACCATCAAAATTGTCAGTGCAGGTCAAGATACAGTTAAGAAAGAATGAGAAGATAGAAGTCAGTTATTTACGTACGAAAAACATGTTAGCTGATCTTTTAAACTTATCAAGAGACGGAGATTACAATTTCTGAAGGCAATTTATTCCTAAGCCTACAAATGGCAGCAAAAAAGCTAGAAAATGGACGATCGACTCATATCAAATGTTATTAAACTGAGGGTCATAGAACTTCTAGTAACTCGTGCAGGTTGATGAAAATCAGGTAAAAACTTAAAGAGGGGATGTGAATTGTTGGATACAATCTTGTATAAGACTGAGAGAGTCCCAATAACCCCACGATGCTCAATATCCAAATTCAAGTCAGACAGGAGAAATTTAGTGGAAATGAAAGAGCTATCAGCAGTCTTATTTGCGACTCTGCAGCTGATAACCATACAGGAGATCAGTACTCAAAATGATGCAGAATAAAAGAAGCATCTACGAGTAATGTTGCCATCCTCATAGATCTTCTTGCACTTGCGAATTATGCCAAACTTAGATGAAATTTCCCGGGCCATAATCCTAATATACAATTCAAATGTACTGAAATGATTAAGATTCCATTAACCAGGCAAATTAGTAAAACTAAAGCTGATAAATCTAAATCTTTTACTACCCAGTATCTATCTATATAAATTTAGCATTTGATAATTAGATAAGATTATATCATAACAGATAAATTATTATGGGATTATTCATACAAAAATATTTTGAATAAACACTATTTTGAGGAAAATTTAATTTTGTGCCAAGAAAAAACTTATTTTATGTCATACATTACATATTGACAATGGTAGGCATGCTAGAGAATATGTGTTTCATTCATTAATTTCATTCTGTGAATATAATACCTATTACTAAGGGATTACTGAGGTCTTTTTCACTTTTCAGTAACTTTGCTTTACTCTTTTTGCTGTTGACGAGGTGAATTCTGTTATCTGTTATTTTCAGTATTATTATCATCATCATTATCATTATTGTCATCATCATAATAAAACAGCATGATAGTAATAACAACAATAACAATAATAATGACAGTGTCAGTAATATTGACATGATAACGGTAATGGTGATGATAATGATGATTAGGAAGATGGTAATCATTATCATTATCATAATCATCATTATCTGCATCTTTATTATTTGCCATATAGTATGGAAAATAATATTTCAGCTAACAGATCTTGAAGGCAGAAATCGCTTTTCAAAATTTCTTGTAACATTCTTCAGTATAAATTATATTCAGTGACTTATTATCAACTAGGTACATCAGTAATGGCATTTTAATTCATATTATGTCCATTTGATTTGTGTCTGCTTTGTTTTGATAACGCGTCCGAGTGTAAGAGTTGCTAATTGGAAGTGTGTGTCACTGTTTTAGGGACACTGTATATGCATCTATTATGCTAGGATAGATATAGTGATGTAAAACGTTTAATGTGGGAGATACATAAGTTTACGCATAGAATTTTTAAGGACCAGTTAAATATTGAAAGGGCAGTTCTCTCGAAGGCGCAGAATGATAGTTGCAGGTATCATCAATGGAAGCGGAAGCTACTCTCATTCCCTAGTAGGACTCTTATGGTGCTTGCTATTAATGATGGGATCATTGCTATCTCGTGTTGATAATGATTTTCCCTGTCACACTTTCACATAAAAAGAAAACGTGGCAGATATCGTCTGTCCCATACACCCACCTACACACACACACACACACTAATGTGTGTATATATATATATATATATTATATATTATATATATATATTATATATATATATAATATATATATATTTATATATAATATATATATATATATATATATATATATATATATATATACACATATATATATATGTATACATGTATGTACACACATAAGTATATCTATATTTACACACATATATGTGTATATGTATATAAATGTATATATATGTATATGTATATATATGTGTGTGTGCGTGTGTGTGTGTGTTTGTTTGTGTGTATGCTTTGTTTATTTACATATATATGTGTATATATACATATATACAGTATTGGGTATCGATAAATAAATTTGTTTAAGGCTACTTGGAAATTGTCGAAAGCGATTCTAATATATCGATACCGATAGCAATGCCTCATCGTCGATACATTATTTTAAGAGAGAGAGAGAGAAGAGAGAGAGAGAGAGAGAGAGAGAGAGAGAGAGAGAGAGAGAGAGAGAGAGAGAGAGAGAGAGAGAGAGAGAGAGAGAGAGAGAGAGAGAGAATGGGAAAGGGAAAGAGGCAAGAAGAGAGAGAGGGAGAGTTCATATTCAAATTCAAAACACTTTATTCCATTAGTTATAATGTGGATTCTATTTATATATATGGTGTTTACACTATGTAACAAGATGCTTTGAACATAGATATCATACAGTACTTGTGAAACAAAATTACACAGAACACTAATCTCATGTGATTGAAATGTGCTTGGCTTGATGTTTAAGCGCCTGGTGTCATTATTTCAGTAATGTTTTATCACTTTAGTTTTAAATGTCTTTTAGTTGAAAATATTTCTAATATTCTCTGGTAACTGGTTCCAAATCACCAGTCCTCGGATTTACATATTTCTTACTCCGGTTTCTGTATTAGATATTTTGATATATAAACAGTTATTTTGCATTGTATGGATACCCATTGTGTTAACTGTTGTTTGTGTAGGTAATAGCCAATTTGGGCAATTTCCTTGTATGGTTTCAAGGATTAGAATATATGTGTCATAATTGTATTACTGTTGTACTTTTAGCCATTTTAGTTTGTTGATATGTGGTGTGATGTGGTCATATATATTTATATTTCCTTGTTGCAAAGTTTTTTAGCTTCTGTATCCTTTGTAATTGTGGAGACCCAGATGTTTAGGCAGTAATTAATTATACTAAGTGCTATTCTTGATGTGATTTAAGTACATCGGAGTACCCATTACTTTTCTGTATATGTGGTCAATGTGTGTCTCAAATGTCATGTATGTCTATATATACTCGTAGATTTTTTACTGTTGTGTTGGATTTGATGTAGCAACCTTGGAATTCTATAACTGTATCTGTGAGTATTTTTGCGATGATCTGACGGCTATCTATAAAAATACATAGTTTTCTGTGGTTTCAACTTCAGGCCGTTCATGTAGAAGTATTGTTTTGCTTCTGTAAGGGTCTGATCAACTAATGAGAGTCATCAGCGTACTGAATAAGAAGACCATTAATGAATATAATGAATAAGATTGGGCCTAGGATGGAGGGTTGTGGAACACCGAATGAAACTTGTTGCCTTGATGATACTTCTTCCATGGACTTTGATTGTTTGGGTTCTCGCGGACAAGAAATGTTGAACGAAAGTTATCGATTCCGTGATTTGTTAGTTTGTTAAGAAGTACTTCATTGATAACGCTATCAAAGGCCTTTGATAAGTCACGTAGAGTGAGCAAATTTATCTGGTTATTGTCTGTGTTGTTATGAATTTCATTTGTGACTCAAAAACGCTGTTTTGGTTTTTAGTTTACTCCTGGAGCCTTGTTGCCTATTAGATACAAGGTTATTCTCTTCCAAAAACGCTGTTAATTAGTTTGCAACTAATTATTCATTTCGTCTGTATCGCCGGATTTGAAAATAGATGTTATGATACCACATTTCCAATGTGATGGATAAACACCACTGACTGTCAATGTATTAATGACATGAATCTCAATCATGCCACACCATCAAGGGGATAGAAGGCTAATATTCAGTCTAGCACAAGCTAATGTAAAACTGAACAGGCCCTGAGGGCGTTGACATGGGAGGGAGGGGTAACAACCTGCCTAATCATGGCTAACAGAGAGGTAAAGCTCTGCCCACGTCCGAGCATGAGCCCGAAGGCGTACAGAGCCGAAAATGGTGATAGAAAAGCAAAGTCTACAAAGGGCGAGTATAACCAATCAATTAGACTCGCTGGCGTCAACGTGTGATATGTTCTTCATTCCATACAGCAATTTTCCATTGTTTCGATCATGGTGCTACAAGAGCAACAATGACAAGAGCGTTCTTTTTGGGAACCTAGACTAACTGTCTTCATCTTCTTGTTGGCTTGGATTGTTTGCGCCTAAAATACGGCAAGTCGAGAGCTTGGGCAATATCGATAATCCAAGCGCTGTAGTCCCGGAGCAATGAGATACTCTGGCGCTCTCTTTATTTTTTGCGGTCTTCATCATGGCTTGATATCCTGAGAGACACTGTGAGGTCAATATTTCGTAAGAAAAGCAAAAATGCCGAAGCATGGACGGGTAACAGCCCCACAATGAACACTATGTAGGGAGGGAGTTGAGGGTGGGGTAGGGTTGGGGGTGGGAGGCGCGAGACGCGTTCGAAATCCTGAGAACCGCTCACCGACGCACCAAATATTTGCTCGTGAATAGTGATACTTCGAATCACTCGTACCGTAAAAAGCGAGAGCCTTGAAATACTAACGTTCAAGCGAAATATCGCAATAAAAGGCAACGTAAATTGAGGACTATCTAACTACACACACACACACTGACACATATATAAACATTCGCACCCCCCCCCACATATATATGTATGTATGTATGTATATATGGGTGTGTATGCATGTGTGTGTGTGTGTGTATGTGTGTATATGTGTGTATGTGGATGTGTGGGTGTGGGTGTGTATGTGTGTGTGGATATGTGTGTGTGATTGTCCACGTGTATCTATGTGTAAATGCAGACATGTAGTTACAGATCTGTGCAGTTTATTCACTACTGATTCG
>NW_020868328.1:293729-295660 GCF_003789085.1 Penaeus vannamei
TGTAACAATCTTTACCTATCACTAGGAGCTTGCAAAGCCCTGCAACTAGTGCCACAAGCCTTCCCATGGTTAAAATCTCATTAAAATGTGTTCATAACTTTTAGAAATATCAGAAAACACAAGCAAACAAACAAAAAACAACAATCAAACAAAGAAACAAACGGAATATAAATAAACAAAAGGTCATGGGGTACACGAAAGTGATCTACATGTGCTTATACCTTATATACATACTTTTACATCGCCATGTAATAGAATTTCGTCTTTCCGCGGGGTCTGAGTGTGAAAATTGGCCACGTGACCCCAGTAGAGTTAAACACCAATATTCCGAAGATGTAAAGAGACATTTCATGGTCCACAACGGCCGGGCGCGCAGAGAAAAGGACGTGTATTATACCCGTCGGATTGGAGAACGGTTATTTTTTCGACCAATATTATACGTTGTAAAACCCCATTATGGCAACAATAAGAGGTAATAATAGATAGTTATATCATATACAAGTAATTCGTACATGATTTGCCATGTAGAATTTATGAATAATGAAAAGGAAAAAGATCGCGATTATTAGGTCCTTCACATTTTTACGCATAGCACACGTATTTTCTGTCCAATTTTAACGTATTATGGCTCATTTTGTAGCTCATTAATAGATCTATTACATGATACAATAAGGATTTGAAATATTTTCATGTGCTTCTTATGAAAGTGACATATTTTCAGTATCCCTTTTAGGGTGTCGAGATAGTGGGCTTCGGAAAATATTCACCAAAAAAAGTAAGGTTGACTTCTAAAAAATGGCTTCTGCATATTATAGTAAAATGATAGTTCTATACAGATATGAAATCAGAATGGCTGTACGATTTCATTTTTTTTTGGGGGGGGGGATTATAGATAAATTTTTAAAAATGGTCAATGTAGGCCTATAGACACGAAAAATTACTGCCACCTTGTTACACTATACAAATGATTTTGAGAAACCGTTGCGTGCTGGAAATTTCCGGAATACTTCGGAATGTAAGTAGATGATAGACAATTATGGTTTAGGGTTTATTTTTTCCATAACATAAGGATTATGAAAAGAGAAATAAAAACTTCGACGACCGTTATCTCGGAAGTATACTTGTTTACGCAATGCTGTTCCATTTCTGCGCAAACAAATTAGCTGCTACTAGATGGTGCAGCTAAGGGAAGTATTTACAAAGGTCTTTTATACCATTTCTGTTTGATTTTGTTGCCATGTAGAGATGTTTCAAGCATGAAGCGTTTTCGTGTTTAACGAAATATATAGCTAAAATTATTGATACTTTTCTTGAAAGAAGGGGGAAAAGCCGCCTCCATACATTAGTGTTGCATTTCGATAAACAAACGATTCCAAGATATCAGATTTGAAGAATATCCCACAACAAAGCCAACGATAACTAATATGTCATGTTTTGTTATCAATTATTTGAAGAAACGAAAGAATAAATTAAATTCGACCGATCACACTCTTTGTTACATACTACCTAAGGTTTCTGCTTCATTCACAAAAATACTATTTACACTATGTTTACTTCGATTTCTTGCCAGATGTACAAAAGGGGTACCCAGCAAGTGTACTGAAATATAATTCCGTAACTTTACATGTTATATATATATATATATATATATATATATATATATATATATATATATATATATTATATATATATATTAAACATATATATATTATATATATATATTATATATATATATATAGTATATATAATATATATAATATATATATATAATATACATATATATATATTTATATATTTATATATATATATTTATATATATATATATATATATACATATATATATATATATATATATAATATAAATATATAATATAATATAATATATATATATATATATATATATAATATATAATATATATATATATATATAA
>NW_020868328.1:315760-320760 GCF_003789085.1 Penaeus vannamei
GTCTCTGCAGAGGAAAAGAATGTATTGAAAGGTTTTCTGGGTGATGACAACTTAGTCAAATATGGAGGGTGTATGCCGCAGAATAATTTCAATTGGTTCTGATTTTCTTTTCAACCCTTTTAAAGTTCATGATATAAGGAAACGAGTGAGATGGTTTGACAAAAGCGTATACATCATTAAACCAATTCATCTGAAGTTTCTTAAAAGAAAAAAAAATGTATGAACAAAATAAGCTATCCGCAAGCCTACCTGCACATGACATCCAGCCCCGGCAATCGGAAGATATTGGTACAGTCCTCACACACGCGCACAACTTTCTTGTAGATCTCACGATTGCCCATGACGCCTCGACAGGAGCCATCTATGAAACTAGCTGAAGCACTGTCGAAAAAAATGCTTGCTCCAACTACTGCAATCACTAACGCCAACCATATCCTCTGCAAAGAAAAAGAGAAAGGACTGAAGATGACAGCTGAGAGGAAAAGTGTCAATGGCCACAAGAGTATCAGAGAACCAATTTCCACATATATACACTTCTCTTAAACCCTTACAATTACGGGACGGTACATAAGGGAATACACGTAGACACGAAGAAAAGGCAAGGTGTCTGAGGTTGGTGTAGCTTGAGACGGCAGGAATGCAGTGCTGTGGCTGGTCTGCTTCCACCTTTATATACGACACGCAGCAGTGACAGAGCCACTGATTACGAGCATACAGATGGCGTGATTTTTCTAAATTCCTCTAACAACCTTCCAATTTTCTAAAGGGTGAATCTCTTTCCTTTTATCCGAGCGAGTTGGTAAACATTTTTATTCAGTCTTATATCTTTCAGTTTATATTATATGTCTGGTTCCTTAAACATTCATATATATGTATGTGTGTGTGTTTGTGTGCCTGTGTTTGTGTGTGTGTGTGTTTATGTATATGTGTGTGTGTGTGTGCGCGCGCGCGCGCGAGTGTGCGTGTGTTTTGTGTGCGGTGCGTGTGCGTGTGCATGTGTGTGTGTGTGTGTGTGTGTGTGTGTGTGTGTGTGTGTGTGTGTGTGTGTGTGTGTGAATATAGTGATTATCCTCTGGAGAGGAAATATTTTACATAGATGAATGAACGTATGAGTAATAGATAAGATGGCGGATAAGAAGGAGATAGAAAGATACGGATAGGATTATGAATCAGAACATTGTAAAGGTGCATAACATTCGTGTAATTCTTCAGTTCCTTAAAAACTAATATAGAAATATATTCACTTTTTTAAGATCTGAGGTGTTGGGTGATTAACGAAAGCTCACCGTTATCCTTGTCAAAAAGAATTAAGCAGGAATTGCAACATGTTTTCATTTCCATATTTGTTGGTAGATTACATGCTAGACTTTTGTTTCTAAAACATTGATGAATATCCCTTGTACATAAAGTAGAATGGATTTAAATATTTTTGTCGCATGTATAAGACAGGACCAAAAGGCGCCTTTGGGAACTCGGGAAGAGGAAAGGATAGTATGGGACAACATATAGTGCGTCTGTTCTCAGTAAAGGAACAACTGGCAAGACTACAGGTCTCTAATTTGCTGTGTATTTTCTATTCAAATCAGCTCATACTTAATACCTATGTTTACATGGTCGGTACTTTTCAAGATCATGTAAAAAAAAAAAAATGCTTTTTACTCCGCTTTTGCCTTGCCCTTATCACACGGAAAGAATCAAACATCAAACGTCTCTTCTTATCGTCCTGTCCGCTGCTTGGCCTTTCACGGTCACCTCTCCCGTCAAACCTATTATTACTCACCATTTGAACTAGTACTTCTTTGCCTATTTTAGTACGACGCCCCTACATGATATTTAGCCACATGTCAAAGCCCTCTGTAGCTTACATATGATACGTCCTCAACGTGTATTTTTAGAGACACGTGGCAGCTTGTCTTTATAAAGGAAAGCACCGGCAGTCAATTCAACGCATACAGGATCTTGAAGTAAAAATATTTCATAACACCCACGCACAGGCGCAGACACACACAAATTTACACTAACTTAATGGAGGAGAGAGAGAGAGAGAGAGAGAGAGAGAGAGAGAGAGAGAGAGAGAGAGAGAGAGAGAGAGAGAGAGAGAGAGAGAGAGAGAGAGATATTCCTTGAGATTTATTGATGCTTCCGATCTGAGAGAGAGAGAGAGAGAGAGAGAGAGAGTACCTTCCTTGATCATTATATTCCCCTCTTGCTTCTCCGTTTTGCACTCTCATCTTGTTCTTTCGTATTTTCCCCCCACCCGCCTTTTACCTCTACGCTTTCATCCGGCTCCCTTCATTCCATTTCACCGCTCGCCCTCCTCTCTACAGGGCAAGTTAAACACAAGCGCACCACTTTACCCCGCCAGCCAAATTTCTACGCTGTCTTTTCGTTATGTTTTACGCTACATTACTTATCTACACTTTTTGTGTGTGTTTCAAATAAAACTACAATTTTTGTTATCCACATATGCTATATGATCCCCACGTGTCCCGATACTAGGGCATCCGCATCTGCTGCGACAAGTTTATTCTATTAGTTTTTCTTCTATTCTGAGGTTTATTTTTTTTTCATTTCAATCACTTAATCTTATTCATACTATAGGAAAACGAACAATTTTATATTTTTTGTTTACTGAATCGCAGTTAATCACTTTTATAACCATTATAACTGTGCTAGTTATTAATTTTGCTTATAACTTTTAACACTTCTTTGGTATCATGAGAGGGAGAGAGAGAGAGAGAGAGAGAGAGAGAGAGAGAGAGAGAGAGAGAGAGAGAGAGAGAGAGAGAGAGAGAGAGAGAGAGAGAGAGAGAGAGAGAGAAAGAGAGGGGGGTATAAAATTGCATTAGATACCGAAAATCATACAGCATCCTCATATGAAGTGGAAATAAGAGACAACTAGAGAGCAGAGAAAGGACTCGAGAGAGTAACTGCATGGTATAGAGAGCACAACACAGTTCAATTTCACTGTCTTCTTTAGGGTACAGGTGGACGGAAGGTAAGTAAAGCAATCGACATATATTTCGGCAAGACCTCTGTCCCGTGATATAGGTATTTTAGAGACAAGTGCCCTATTAGTGAGGGCTCCTCGTGGAGATCGGATCTATCACGTAAAGGAATTCGCAGGAACTGCATTTGCTTGTTTTTTTTTTTTTTTTTTTTTTTTTTTTTTTTTTTTTTAATCAAATCTTATAAGGCGAGATACCCCCTCTTATTCAGCGGAAAAACGTTTTGGGTGGAACGCGGATTTTAGACATATACATTGTTTGCTTGTTTATTAATGTTGTTTCCGGTAGATCTGATCCTACTGATGAAGAATTAGTCGATTGCAAAGTTCGTATCCTTGAGGATTTTTTTATGACCGAAATTCAAAATGGCCGCCGCCGTAACATTAATGGCTACAACTCGGTATCTCAGGATCCTGGTTTGATGTCATACCTAATGTTTCCATATTTCATACGTTTCCGATGCTATTTCACAAGATTTCTCTTAAATCCGCAGTACGTAAGGACATCAGGTATGAATCTGCATTGACGGTTTTGAGATGCCCAACAAATGATGCCATTTTCCTCTTTATTTGGTACATTTTTATGTTCACTTTTACTTCTTGAAAAGAACTAAGCAACTTCTTTATTTCTTTATACAAATTCGTCTCTGCACAGGTTAGTACCATAATAGCAGATCTATTATATATACACATGTTCTCAAATGCTATTTGAGTATTTTTCTATACGCCAAATATAAAGTGAAGAGAAAATTGAAACATCATAGAGCATAAAATATTGCAAATAGGGCAATAATTAGATTTGTCTATTTAATTATACATAGTCTCTAGTATCTAGCACTCGAAAGTCTACTCAAAATCCTCTTGATAACCTTTATCTTTTACTGAACTGTTCTCTGATTTCTACTGTTATTGCATGATAAATGGGCTGAGCAACGGTTACCCACGCCTTATCACCATCAACATGTCTACTGGAGCAAAATACGTATCAGGGTGCATAGTTACTGAATTATTGCAGTGCATGTTTGTCCATAGTATCAAGACAGCTGTTGGCGACGGCAGGTATTCTTCCCTGTTCGATTTCCTTAATGCCCTTCCTATAATAGCTATCAATTACTAGGTCAGTGTCAGCAGTCTTGACAATACATTCCTAATGAAATCTTGCACAAGACCACGATCTGATAAGGTAATAGAGATATAGAAGAGCACATTCCTCTAAATATAGTTGTTATTTTCTTATATTTTTGTTTTAAAGGAAGCATAATCAAATAATGAGAGGCTTAATAATGTGATTAATTCATATTCAATACCATGTTAAAAAAAAATTTTAAAATCTTATTCATAAATGCAAGAAGGGAATAGAGAGAAAGGCAAATTCCTAGAGGGGGTGTGGTGGTAAAAAGCTTAAAAATAAATTATCTGCAAATACTCAATTCAACTTGGAACTTTTTCTTCATAGCTGACTTTGCTGAAGGTAAACGCATATCATCAGACTTCTCATGAAACGCTGTTGGTGGTTCTCCTGCCAACTTGTGTGGGAGCTCATCCATCAGACTGCCTTTTGCAAGTATTTGGCAACATTCTCTGAATGCAGTCAGTCGAAATGTTAACAAGCCCAGGTGGATGGTCATCAGGATTTAAGGGATCAATAAATATATGCTTGTTTCTTTTGGCCTATCAGTGGAATCAGTATAAAGTCTTCCGATGTTTGTACATTTTTTTCTGTGTCATAGCCGGTACATTTCTTTTAAATTATGCATATATGAATAGCCTGAGTGCCCATCTCTTGAGCGTAGAGGGTAGAAGAGTGAAGCCCATTATTCTTGCAGGAATGTGACCACAGCACATGAATATGGACTCAGTGAACTGATCTGACGAGATCCCGTTCCATATGTCAGGCTGGTGGCTTGAGATATGCACATTACCCATGAATTTTATTAGTGAATCAAGCAGCTTGCTCATAGAACGCGGATAATAATAACATCACCAAATCAAG
>NW_020868328.1:325760-330760 GCF_003789085.1 Penaeus vannamei
CTTTGGCAATAATGACTGAGTTAGGCGTTTTCCCTTTTATACAAGGCGTGAAAATATCTGTCCAATCAAGTCCATTTTATATTCATAAATATGTGTAATATATCTCATTCATTGTTTTGTTTTATCTCCGTAAATAGAAAAAGTACACATCACATCCACACCGTTAATTGTGTAAATCATACTACTTTGATAGATAACGATTTGACCTCGGCTGATCAAACCATGGGTCAGTCTCCGCCACATGACGTGGAGGTCACTTAAGGTCACAGAGAGCTCATTAGTAACGGAAGTAAGTTTCTCCTCCGGTGAGTTAACAGTTTGCAAAATACATTTGCTGGACTTTAGGATATTCTACTAAAATGTATTTGTTGATTACCATCACCTATGTACATTCTACGACACTTAATATGAGTGTTTAGAGAGGATGTATTGTGGTGATCTCTCGAAGTATGGCAAGTCTACGGCACCAATGGTTGGGGAGTCCCCAGTGGGGTATTGTAAAGCGAATATTTAAGTAGTCTATATGTTTTTTTTTTTTTATCATATATATTTTTGTTTCTGTCACTAGCAAATTCAGCGTATTTTCATTTTCTTTAATATACCTATTATTCTTGTATTACTAAAAGAAACTCAATATGTAACAGTCACAAGTTCACGTCTACTAAATCCACTACTGGATTTCTGAATAAAAGAAAAGAGTAGAACAGCAAGTACTTCAGAATACATTTTATTTGTGTTCATCCTAAAATTGATGAAACTGTCAAATCACATGAAAAAAAACAGTAGAACAAACTTGAAGATGATTAGAGTACTTTGTTTATGGTTTAACTTCCAAATTCAAATCAATACATGAAATGAATTGCAAAATATACAGGGTATTTAGATAAAGACAGCGTAAACGACCACAGTTTAGTAAGAATATTTGACATATTCTTTCGTTATAGATTCTTACATGACCATCAAGCCTTGTGGACTCATTTAAGGGTATCATTGAAGTAACAGGAAACCTAAACAAACAAGGTTAACGATAGGAATGATAAGTATCCTTGGTTGTTGACTCATGTGAATGAGGTTTGGCAAAGGGATTTGGGTGCTGTTGGGTTCAGCCTCAAGTCTCAAGCGTTCAGGATGCTGATCCATACTCTGAAATTTTCGATCTCGTCCTCCCTGTTGGCAGCCTTCAGACAAAGCAGAAACCATTCGTTGTAGAAGCACCGATCTCTGTAGTGAAAAAGAACTTTTTGAAAAGAAGTATTCTGGATGATTTTGTAGTGACATATGGGTGGTAAGCACCGTAGTGTACCTTTAACCGGGTCTGTCTGTTTTCACTGTACATACTATCCCTCAGTGCATATTAGTTAATGGCAGAGATTTGAAAAAAAGTAAGGCATCTGAAGAGATTATACATAAGTACATCCGAAACACATTTTCTATACAACATCCAATATTAAACATTCTCTACCTGTGGACAAACCCAAAAATTATGTGGAAACATACCTACACAAGCCTTCCAACACTGGCAATCGGAAGATATTAGCACAGTCCTCACAAACACGATCAACTTTTGTGTACATCTCACGATTACCCATTCTGCCTGGACAGGTGCCGCCCATGAGACTGGCGGAAGCGGTGCCGAAGAAGAAGCTTGTCGCATATAGTACAATCACTATCGCCAACCATGTCCTCTACAGAGAGAAAACAAGATTTTTAGAGGATAGCCGATAGGATTAAAGAATCGATAGACACTATATTATTATGGAACCAATTTCTGCGTACATGCAATTCTCTTAAACCCTTACAGTTGCCAGTCGGTACATATGGGAATACATGCAGACACCAAGTAAAGGTAAGGTGTAAAATGGAAGTGTATCCTGTGAGGGCGGGAATGCAATGCTATAGCGTGTCTGCTTCCATCCTTATATACGGCATGTTGCAGTGCCAGATCACTAATTACGCCCACACAGATGACTTGAATATTCTAAATTCGTCCAACACCCTTCCGATTTTCTAAAAAGTGCATCTCTAACTTTTATGCAAGCGTGCTGGTAAACATGACGTGGATAAACTGCTGCATGTTATTATCACCCACGAATACTGCCATACAAAGAACAGCACTATATTTAGACAAGTGAACGGATGAACATACATATTTTATGCAATTATTAGAAACTGCAATTTGATAACTAAAGTAGAGATGGACATATACGGCTTAGAATGCTATCCATAATCATGAATTTCTTATATTGATTTTTGTTGCCGGCTATTGAAGAATTTTCTCTTATATACGATATTATTAAAGATGTGCACTGGAGGGAGGACGGCAAAACAAACGCATCAATTTTTATTCACAAAGATGGAAACTGATTCTAATGAAGGAGATGTAACATGCACTAATTTTTACTTTTGTTACCAGATATAACAGACATTCGCTCATTACTCTCTGATGAAATTACCTTTAAATAAGATGTAACAGAGATCCTCACTCGTATTTACGTTAACTCTTTCGGATCCACGCTCTCCTTCGGATTCATTAGCGACTGGCGAGAAAAAATTCCCTGCTCCCCCTACCCCGCATTTCGGTGATCCCCTTCGGACCGTCACGGAGCACAAGGATTTACGTGTCTCCATTAATACATAAAGTCTGATCGATGAAGATGAAGCAAAGTTATATATTTGCTTCATTGATAGGCTTTTAAGTGGCTTTCTTGGATCGACGTAATCATTAAAAAGGTAAACTTTTTAATTTTTCACATTTTGCTTTCTTGTGATTATAATAGTGAATTAGTTTATGCAGAGTCCTTACATCCACGATGCACTGGAGCATTTAACATCTAAATGTTTTATCCACTACTCAGTCATTCAAAGACACCGCCCCTTTCAAACACTTTTTGTAGTGTTTCTCAGCTTCTTCCATCTCACCACACCTCTAAATTGCATATCTATATACCAACGCTTCCTGTTGTTTGAACTTTATGCATATTTTTAGCGATATATGGTAGCTTATCATCATGGAGAACACCATAAGCAGTCTGGTCAGGACCGCCAGTCTCTTAAGTAGCACGCCCTTTCAAATTTTCCATAATTGGAAGGAAAATACATTATATTGTACATACTGTAACAATGCACAGCTCCTTTTAGTCGTATACCTTAGCGTTTCTCTGACAGTATAGAGTGCAGCATTTTACTCTGCCACTGACTAGTTACTTGTATTGCATAAATGACTGGGAAAGTAATTTAATAACTGATAAATGCCCATTTATTTACGTTTATCAGAAAATGCTCTTAAAAATTGTAAATACGAATCATAGAGATTAACTGATAAATGGTCATGAGCCAACAATGGATAGATAAACAATCAGGAATACAAACGAAATAGTGCAATTATTTAACTAAATGAATGCATTTTGAGAAACAGAATTACATCTAACTCCTAAAATCGAACTTTGTCTTCCTCACTGTGGCGATGAGTGCACGGTGTCAGTGAAATTGGCTACAATGTAATTACAGGCTTTGTTATCATTTCAACACTGACTGTATTACGATAGCATGGTCCTCTAACATTTGTATTCTGGAGGGGAGAGATTTCGTACTGCAATGATACTGTCTTATGTAGTGACAAAGCTGGTTGAAAAAGGATAGTTTCATAACCCGGGTAACGTCATAATTTGTTATATTATCAATCAGATATTGACATAAGACGATCTAATTCCGATACCGACTTAGAACAAGAAGTGGCCGGTTCATGCTGTTGCAGGCATGCTTACCGATACGCTAGTAAGAAAACCCTAAAGTCTGCTTCCATGATTGCCCGTGCCTACTGAGTGATGCCTGCTTGCTCGGAGAGTCTATGGCGAATTCTTATTGATGGAACTCCCGGAGATAATGATTTGCTTAAGTTCAGGAACCCCGTTAGCAGTAGAAATAAGATTCTTCTACAGTGAACTGACAGTATGTAATAAATGTTCCTTTGACCATATACCTTCAGCTGTACACATTGCATGGCTCTCGGTTCTGCCATAGGCCTAGCCATAGTTATCTATGGTTAAAGAGATAACAGGGCTCGTAGCGGTCTTGAATTTCCTTGAATGTCTGTGAATTTGTTTTCATGTCTTCTTAATAAAGTCTTTAAATCTAGTTTTTAATCTACCAAATTTTTGAGAATCGTGATGGATGTGAACTTAGAATTTGCAAGATCATGAGAATGAGAATATTGTTATTTTAGTATTTTTTAATTGAACAAAAAAGAACCGGACTTTGTGTTTATTTAGATGATGTATAATTAACTTTACCGTTCAATTACATTATGCCGTGACATTGAGACTGATCAAAAAGTCCTTGAAATTGCATTAAAAATGGTAAGTAAAAGACCTTGAAAGTCTGATTTTTTTTTCTGCCTTGACTACTATGAGCCCTGGGTAGGGGACTTGGGTGTAATATCGTATTTGCTTATATTTGTTCACACTGTTCCCTCCCCCCCTGACATTAGCATATACTTTGTGTATTTACAAATCTAAGAATGATGATATCAACGATAAAAATAGGTTATTTATTCATAGGTCCACTTATAATACCCCCATATGTATGTCCATCTCTACCAAATTAATCAATGGAACATGTAAATAAAAATCCAGTATGGAAGGAAATAAGTAGAATGATAAGTAGTTCACAAGTTTATTTATGTTCATCTTAACATAAAGAAGTAGTCAACTCACATAAAAAATCAAGCTTGTACAGAATATCTGTAAATTGAAACACGTGAGAAAAATTGCTTATAATTTAATTTCCAAATCCAGATCAGTGCACTATATGAACTGCAATATAAGCAGAGATCTAGGTCATGATAAGGGCAAACGACCGCGGATCAGACACAATATTTAGATGCAATCTTTCCCATACATACACTGCATGACCACCCGGCCTTGTAGGCTCAGACTGAAATGTCATTTAAGGGTACCGTTAACCCAACAGAAAATCAAAATAGGCTAGCTTAAGAATTGTAA
>NW_020868328.1:338260-343260 GCF_003789085.1 Penaeus vannamei
CTTCATGTGGTCTATAATGATGTGCGCGTGTTTATTTAGTAAATGGAATTTGCCTTTATTTAAGAGATACTTCTATACCTGGGGAGATTAACTCACTTGATAGCTAGTGTGGTGCAGATTACTTACAGGGAAAAGTGGATTAACTTAAACTAATATTTGAAGTATCTTTAGAATAGGAATTAAATACAATTATATCAACATAAATAGTAAAGTTAACAAATACTAATAATAAATTAAAATATGTTTATGGTAAAAATTAAGGTAACGATTCAGAAACACTATTCAGAAATCAGTAAAAAAAAAAAAAACGTACAGTAATGCATGATTTGAAAGAAAATGATTTAACAAATAAATTTTAAAATAACCTGCAAATTGACCCTTAAAATGAATACAAGCTGTCCAAAAAATATTTTCATTACATTTCAAAGAGAGCAAAGACTAGATGAAATTAAGTTCTCTATCTGCTTCCGATTAAAAAGTACGAAATATACAGATAAGAAATGACTATAAACTAAACATAGTAGAAGCGTATAGAATAACATGAAGGAGCAGTTGCGGACAGGATTAAGTTTAATATATAATTACACATTGTTTTCCTACAATGATAATGACAACAAAAGATAAAACATATACATTATTGAAACTAGAAATTGATAATAAATAATTTCATCAGACACAGAAAATAAATTTATGGGAATTTTTTGGCAAAGATAATAGGTAGGGTGAGAGGGGTGCCAAATTTAAAAAAGAAATCTGCACTACCAACAATATAAATGACATGGGTAAAGGTAGGTGCGACGTGGTCAGTCTGCCGTGGCTCCTCCAGAGGAATCATATCAGATTTAAAGGGCAGGGTATAGTGCAAAGGTTGGTCACTAGGGGAGTAAGGCAATCACAACAAGCAGGTTAAAATAACACTAAGAAATACAGAGAAGCCACGAGCAATTCTCAAGCGACTAGACAACGGTGTAGTTGTGATGATGTAGCGCCGATTATGGCTAACTTGCAGATAGGTAGTGGACGCAAAGAATGTAGGTTATTCAGGAAAAATTTTATAAGAGCAGACAAGAATAAGGGGGAGCAAGACTTGAGTGTAGAAACGCGTAGCTGGGCAAGGGAGAGGAGGAGTGAAGAGAGAATAAAACAGAGAGAGGGAGGAGAGTAACTATTTAAGAGAAAAACCAGAGAGGAAAGGAGAGAGCAGCAGTGAAAGAGTATGACAGAGGGAAGGAGGAGAGAGTAAGAGAAAAAAAAAAGAGAGAAAGGGAGGAATAGAGTGAGAGAGAAAAGCGGAGAGGAGGGAGGAGAGACTGAGAGAGAAAGACAGAGAGGAGAGGAGGAGAGTGAGAAGGACAGAGGAGGAGGGAGGAGAGAGTGGAGAGAGAAAAACAGAGAGGAGGAGAAGAGAGACTGAGAGAGAAAACAGAGAGGAGGGAGGATGTTGAGAAAGGAATGATGTGGGAGAGAGAGAAGGAGGGTGCAGTGAAATGCAACCGAAGGGTGGGAGAGAAGGGAAGGAAGAAAAAAGGCAGCAGGCGATGGGAGGGGAGCAGGATGGCGGCTGAAATCACCACTAAAGGTTGGACTGGGTGTATTGTACTAAGCAGTGAGCACTAATCAGTTCCCCCCTGGCTACTCACACTTCCATCTTACCTCACCCCCCTACTACACTACCTACACCTCTCATCTACCTATCTCCTACCTACCTACTAATATATACTACCCACCCCTGCCTTCATCACCAACTAGTCACTACTACCTCATACCAGTAAGCGCCCTATCCTGCCCTGCTTTACCTCAACCTCACCCTCTCTCCATACCTCACCCTACCCTTTAACTCCACCGTAGCCCCTACCCCGCCCTACCTCCATCCCTCCACCTCCTCCCCTCTCCATCCCACCTCCCCAGCCCCCTCCACCCTCACCCCCTCCACCACCCTCACCCATCCCACTCCACCCTCACCCCCCCCCTCACCTCCTCCCCCCCCTCCACTACGCCCCCTCCACCTCCCTCCCGCTTCACCTCACCTCACATACCCCCCTCACCCCTACCCCTCATCACCCCCGCCCGCCCGCCCTCCACTCCCACCCCCCCCTCCCCCACTCCACCCGCTCCACTCCTCCCCCCACCACACCCACACACCCCTCTCGCGCCCTCGGCTCCCCACGACCCCTGCACCACCCCCGCAAACAGCCTCTCACCCCCGACCACCTCCCCCCCCCGCACTCACCCCCCACCTCCCCCTAGCAAACCGACCACTCGCACCGCCTCCTCACCCCCCCGCCCTGCCACTCCATTACCTCGACACCACCTCTCCCCCCCCACAACCCCAACACCATCCACCAACTTCCCACCGACAATCTCCACCCATCCCTCCCCCATCCAACCCACCTCCCCCACTTCTCTCAATCCCCGGCACCCCAACACCCCCAAACCCACTCCACACAACACTACACCACCCAACATTCTACCCACTCACCCCACCACCCCCATACGCTCGCCGCGGCACCTACTATAAAAAATACAATGGACTGCAGAACATCGTTTGCGTAATGTATTCGAGAATGATAACTAACCAAATTAGGTAATAAATATTAAAAAGCGTGTGCTCGGTTGACTAGTAACAATTCATACTATACAAAACAAGATAGGAACACATGTCGGTATTTAAAAGCAGTCTGCGCCCAGAAAAGTAATATACTGAGTCATCAAGTCTCATTTGCTCGAGCAGTTTGGTAAATTTACCACTATTCGCTCCCTAAGATTAAACGTAGTTAACTTCCCTTTGTGTGATGATAACTCTCGGCCGTTGTATAGAGGCTTATTACTAGAAAATTAAAAATAAAAGACGCCTAAACAAATGTATATAAGTTTTGTTGTGTTGTATTCTGAAAGTATCCTTATTATTTTCTAAATGTATATTACCATTTAAGTTATATTGAATTTACGTTAAAAAAAAACATTTTTTTTTATTTTTATCTACTTTCTCTCTACCTTTGATAATGTAGGCACATATTGGCATATTTTAAGTCCACAAAGTCTATTCAGATTTTGTTTTCATGTGTGTCGAGTTTCTTACCAACATTAGAAAGAGTGAAGTTGATGGAACGAGTAGCCATATTTTATGTGTTCCTTTCTTGGTCAACGTGAAGAACTGTAGTGGTGACGACCATATGTAAGTTTGGACTGACCGCTAAGAGCATCTGCAGTGCAAAGGTTCGCATTACGGAAATAGTGCTTCGCTAAAGTGTGGCATTGTTTTCGCAGTACGTATGCATAGTGACTGCTAACTAAGCTATTTTTGTTAGAAGTATTTTAACGAGGGATAAACACCTATCGTTACTTATTAATATATATACAACATCGAACACACAACAACAAACACAACAACAAACTATACAAACAGGCAAACTTTTTTTTTTTATCCTCCGGTCCGGTGTTTAATAAACAAGCAAACACAACGAACAAGCCCCCGGGGAAACATACAGAACACTAAGCATCACACAAAAAAACAAAAAAGCAAAAAAAAAAAGAAAACATTAACAACATGTTTTGTATGTCTAGAAATTTTGAGTCCCGTTTCTAAAGAAACAAAGAAAAAATAGAGGACAAGGCTTTTTGTGGGTGGGGGGGTTCCTTTCTTTTCGGATTTTTTTAAAAACCGATCCGTTTTACACACACACACAACATCATAGACAGTGTTAAAGATTTTTTTGGCTTTTAGTTAAATTTTTTGGGAATGGGGGGTCTTTTTTCATACGACTACATTAACTATTTTACCTATCATTCTCACCGATTTTTAATACTATCAAACTCACTAGGCTTACACTATATGCACCTATGCCTACAACTTATATCTAATTATTTTCTCTCACTACGTTATTACTTTCCCCCTCCCCATTTATTATTTTTTCTAGTTACCCTTATTTCACTATACCCGCCCCCCCTATTATTTCACCCCCCCCCCACTGTCATTTTTTCCCTATCCTCATCTACTTATAATTTTTCTTATTTTTAATTTATAATTATATATACTTCTCCTTTATCTATCCCCACACACGTATATTATAAGTTTATCCTCCAACCATGCACTCCGAACCTGTGTCTTTGAAGCCAGGTAACTGTATGACGACCCACTGTATGACAGTGGGTCATGTAGCTAAGTTAGTAGAGCATCTGCCATACAGTTACCTGCTTGTAAAGACACATCCAGGTTGGGGAGTTAACTTATTCATTCATATGTTTGCATATATGTGTGTGTATGTGTGTGCATATCCATATTTATTTATCTGTTTACTTACTTCTGCACATACACACATATATATATGCCGTGGGTCATCCATTACCCTTTGATAATAAATGAAAAAAAAAATCATAAATGCACACATCACCTGCAAGAAGCCCTCCTGAGACAGGGTGAAAAAGCCGCCACCACTCAGTACAGGTTGATGCAAGAGCAGCTGCTGTTGAAAGGCATCAAGCTGGTCGAGGAAGGACCGAGAGGCATTTCCTACTGGACACTCCGCCAACACCACTCCAAGTGACTTGAACTGGGGAAGAAACAGAAAACCTGTCGTATACCTTATTTGTGTTAGGCGAGATTGAAAGGTAGAATAGATACTTGCAATGTTTGTGATTGCAACTGTTATTATTAATAGGAGCTTGATTATGCATATTTTCACTTTCTATGCTAATATATCATTATTATGATCAATAATTATCGTTGTCTTTACTGTTATCATATTACCATTATTATTATAGCGTTACCTTTGTTATAATGATCACCACTGTCATGATTATATAATCATCCCTATTTTTAATCATTTGTAACAGAAGTTGTATCATTATCCTGATTTCCATTACTATCATCGCCACGTCGCGAATATTACTTATTACTTTTTTCTTCACTTTACTGATATTGTTTTTTATCAGTATCATAGTCATTATTCATATCACTTGTTATAATCAAAATCATGAAACAGGTCACGGATACTGGAGCA
>NW_020868328.1:350760-353260 GCF_003789085.1 Penaeus vannamei
CATGCAATTATGATTCTATTCTCCTTTTTTCTTCTTCTTCAAAATGCATCGCCTTCTTACCCTTCTTACGGCTTAACATTTTGTTCAAAAACTCAATCCGCATACCAAAAATTGTGCTGCAGATTCCACGTCTTTTATGTCAGAGAAATGGACTCACCAGTTCCCGCCGACAGAGAGAAATCGCCCAGCGCCGGCAGAAGCTCTTCAATAACAGCAGACAGATACACAACTCTGCCTGGCTTCATACCTTCCTGCAATCAACCATGAAAAACTGCGCATGTCGAAATTATCCCGGGGAGGGGACTGCGTTTTAGTATATTTATTTTATTGATATATCCATCTACTTATCTACTTATGGCGTAAGTAGATAAGGTCCGTTTGTTGAATTTTGAAGCTATAAATTGCGTTTGATGAAGAATGGTTCGTTTGTACATTAAGTGAACAAATAGAATGAAGAAAAATGTAACTTCTTTGCCTTTTTCCCAGTAAGAAGGGCTTTTACCGATATGGACGAAAACATCTTAATAAATAATGGAAAGATAGATACCAATTTCGGAAACATTCCTCTCTGATATCGACAAAAATGCTCGTAAATACGACATGAATTCACAAATGTTTTTTTTTTTTTTTTTTTATGTAAGTGCTGTTGATCTGGCTCGCAGCGGGCGTACACCGAAACGCGACGATCAAGCGTGTCCGCGGAGCTGCTGCTTGCGAAAGCCTTCATGTAGTTGCGCGTCATGCATGGGACTGGAAAGAAAGATTTTACTGCGACTCACGTCCATGGTTGGACATCGCCATCCGAGCCACCGGCAAGAGGTGGCAGGAACTTGTTCGTAATGAAGGGCGTGTTGGCGACAGGTTCTCTGCTGGGGCTGACGCCGGGGAAGCTCTTCGACGACTCCATTCGAACCCGTTTCTCGTATGTAACCTGGAGGACGGCGCACTTTGCCTTAACAGCAACATTGGCGCTCTGTGGCAAGATATTCCTCAGTGGTAAGTAGCGGAACAGGAGTTGTAACATCATAGAGTCATAGAGTTTTCCTTTTGTTTCTCTCTACAGGCCCTTTTTTAACAAAGACTTTCCCGCAGCCCCGGGCTCCTCGTCCGTGCCCGAGCGGGACACGGCGACGTCCCTGGCTGAGAGTCTCCCGGACATCTTCGAGACCTTGTGCTACCCCATCCTTCTTGCTTGGGCCTTCGTGCGCGCACCTGTCACTACCAGGCTCACGCGGGAGGTTCTCGCCCTGGCTCAAGAGGCGCCCTTTTCCTCCCTAACAGACCAGGTCGTTTCTCTTGCTGTGTGGCTCGCCTCAGGTCTCGCGATGGCCACCCGATTTTTGAACTTCATTTTCATCATTTCTACCTGCGGTGAGGTCGAGCTCTCACATGTGGCATGGTCGGCTGTCAACATCTACATGACAGTGGCCTCAACCTGGTATCTCGAGTTTCACATTCAGCTACTTATTCTTCTGCGGATTAGAATTCAGCATCTGAAGGACCAGCTGGCGAAATCCCTACGTCCTGGCCTGACCGGATGGATAGGGATGGATTCGGGGCCCATCGTAGGGTCCATTCTCGAGTGTCGTCGGACAAGTCGGCTCGCGTCTCGATTCCTGGCTGCCATGTCCCCCGTGCTCCTCCTCTTCGTCACGGCTTCCTTCGTCAGGATAACCTGCAGCCTTCACATCTTCGGGTTAATCATCCTCATCGAGCAAAACGCGAAGTGGACGACCGGATTAGAAGTCCTCTCGCTATTGACGTACTTTCTGCTTCTTCTTACGGTCTGTCGCGCTTCGGGTTCACTACAGGAAAAGGTGGTCTGCAAACTTTTGTGTCGTTTTCTCTTCCTCCGTCGCTCCATCTCTCTTTCTCTAGATTTCGTTTTATTTACTATATCCCCACTATATCTATCTATCTATCTATCTATCTATATATATATATATATATATATTATATATATATATATATATATAATATATATATATATATATGGATCTCTCTCTCTTTTTCTTCCTCTCTCTCTCTCTTTCTTCTCCCTCTCACTCTCTGCATCCATGGATATGTGTATATGTATGTGAAATGTGCATGTACACGTTCACAAACTCAGCTTGTCTTTCACCTGTCTCTGGGTAGTGGAATGACATCGGGAAGCAAGTGACAGCCGTGCCGCTATGCCAAGTAACAGCCCAGGTCCGCGAGCATCTGTTGACCTTCCTCCGACAGCTTCCGGACCTCACTCCCGTTGCATCGGCCTCAGGTTTCTTCGTGGTGGCCAAACCCTTACTCGTGACGGTAGGCCTCCCGTATTTTGGTGTTCTCTCTATCTACCTGTCTATCTATTCATTTGTATCTGTCTGTCTGTCTTTATTTTATCTATATCTTTATCTCTCTCTCTCTCTCTTTATTTCTCTGTCTCTCTGCCTCTGTCTCCTTTTCTCTCTCTCTCTCTCTCTCTCTCTCTCTCTCTCTCTCTCTCTCTCTCTCTCTCTCTCTCTCT
>NW_020868328.1:358260-360760 GCF_003789085.1 Penaeus vannamei
ACGTACGTTTGAACTCGGCTGAGTTTGAAAATACCTCTTGCTCATTGGTTAAGCATTCCAGCCAATCAGCAAGCAGCATTTCCTCGTGATCAGTATACATCTGACCTTGCATTATTGTCCCCAAACACTCTGACACTTATGCGCTAGTAAGTCACAATAATGAACCATGAAGAAGAAAAATAAACTGGAAAGAAAAACAAACTGGCGGGACAACATCAATGTCGAAGCTGACGCTGAGGAGAATATTTCGAACACTTAACTTTACTGTGAGGAAAAAAACTACATAAAAATAGAAAATGTTTCTTTGAGTACCCATGAGATATATATATGTACAGATGAGTGTTCAAATTTTATGAGAATGGGTCACTGTGTATCTGGAATTTTCTAACTCACTAAAATGAAGTTGAACATCCAAATTCGCTTTAACAGTCCCGGTGTTTCATCAAATATGAACACCCATATTTAATAATCAGAATCTTTATGCGTTTAATTTAATTGAAATCTAATCCCTTAAGCAACATCTACGGGCCAATTGTATGTTCAGTTGTATTCAAACCGACTTGTATCTAAGGTATGATTGCACACGTCTTCCTGTATCGAAAAGAAATTAGTGATATGGTTGAAGGATATTCTTGAAGGAGATTCAATACAAAGAGTTTCATTTTCTCTATTGACTAAACAGTAATTCTTGCTGCATCTTGATACCGCAGCTCCATTAGTCTACCTTAAAATACATATTACAGCACTTTAAGCCTTTTTTTATTTTTTTGTTAGTTGCCGCCCATCATAACTTCGTTCATAACCATGCCTTTGTTTCGCCGTTGTTGGAGCTGCAAAACAAATGGCCACTGCCCGTCTACCTCTCCAAGCCTAGTGGAGCCAAAGAAATGATTCGCCAGCCAGCCGCGCCCAACTCCCAAGCTCCTCTTCCCTCACGCCCTTCCGGAGGCAGCCTCGTCCTCAGGCCGCCCCAACGTTGCTCTTTCCGCGGAGTCGAAAAAGAGTACGCCATTGTGGTGTGTGCATTAAAGAAAACGGAACTCGCGTGGCAGTGTCCTCCCCGCGGGCGCCTTCACCACACGGAACACTTCTTCTTGGGGTTCATCCTGCTCCCGACCGGGCAGTGGTAGGCCCTCGCGAAGTCCTCCGAGTTGGAGAGAGGCCCGAGGACGCGGATGGGCCCAAGGGAATGCACTGAGGACCTGATCTTGGAGAGGGCGTCCTCAGGGCGCATTGTTCCACACCAGATTCTGGCGTAGTTCAGGAAGAACAGCTGGTCATGGTTGAGTTTGATGCCGGGGAGCAGCTTCTCCTCCCCGTTCCTCTCGACCCACTGACGATAAGCCTGAAATGCGAATGAAGGAAGTAAAACATGCAGCTTGGTGTGGAAAAGTACGAAAAGTGGAATATATATTGCTACGAGTAATCATAAATATTGAGCAATTAAAGAAAAAAAAAATATATGTAGCAATTTGCTATGAACTATTTAGAGATTCATGTTAGCAGTCTTCTCGGAATCGGAATTATTTTTCAGAAACATACTTACATAAATGTTTCTCATGTATCTAGTGTGACAAAATGTAGATTTCTTCTTATCAAATAACAAAATATCTAGTTATCACCAACAGTTATACAAAAGAAAAAAAAGAAAAAAACATTTCCGTTACACGATGTGAGTTTGAAATTACTGATTTATTGGCCAATATTGTTTCACATCAGTGTTTAGCATATCTCAGCTTCATAAGCAACTAAACATTGCAAGACAATAGTTTAAGGAATGATCTAGAAAGCATCAAACTAAGAAAGCTATACTCCATTCAGTTTCAGGAAAGAAAAAATAACATACGACTCCGATTCACTTTTTTCGAATCAGCTGGCCCTTATCACATATTTCCATGTGCTGTGTACTCTTAGAACTTACATATATTTGTTACTGTCATTTTTGACATGCGCTGACTTCAACATCGGTTTGATCTCAATATTACTCATTATTATTATGTTCCTTTAAAGGGGTTTTGTGAATTGGAGTATTTGTAACTGATGTGATGCTTTTTACACTCAATAATACCGTAGAACCATTGTAATATTACAAAATCCTGCCTCACCCTGTATGCTTGTTTAATGCCCCCGTTGTCAGCAATGTTCTCGCCCTGGGTCATCCTGCCGTTGATGAACTGGTTGACCTGGTCCACCTTGTAGCCACTGTACTGGTCGATAATGCACTGGGCGCGGCTCCTGAGGCAAATGAAATTTAATACGTTAATTTCCCTTGTTCTTATTGTATTTCCCGTTGACCTTACTTGTTCCCTTGCTTTGCTTTTCTTGCTTGTAGGGCTTATAATTACCTTAGAGATTTTGATAATGCATTGGGAAGAAAAAGGAATAGTATGAGGCAAGCTCGCACTGTACGAAATTCTTCATGGACCATATTTACTATCCAGACTCCTTCGGACAGCCTGTCTTTCCGTCACACCAATTCCCCTGTTCTCTCTCCTTTAGC
>NW_020868328.1:378260-393382 GCF_003789085.1 Penaeus vannamei
CCGTAGGAATAGTAACAAGGAAAAAGAGAAAATGGAGAAATATCAGGATTTGAAAAAGAAAATCAAGAAGATTTGGAACATGAGAAGTGTAACGGTTGTATCTATCACTGAGGGAGCACTCGGGAGTATAACGAAGACATTGGGTGAATGGCTAGAAAAACTCGATATCACACTGAATGCAGTCCTTTTGCAGAAGACGTCGTTATCGAGAAAAGCCAGGATGTTGAGAAAGTACTGACAGAGAACGACTCCGAGGGAACCTTGGTCGTAGGTTTTAATCCACTCCCTTGGAATGCAATTCGGCTTCGAGAACCGCCGGTGCTTAGAGCAGAAAGTATGAAATGATAATAATAATAATGATAATAATAGCGGCAATTATAGTGGTGATAACGACAACAATGATAGTGTTGATAATAATAACGATGATAATAAAGATACTAATAAAAATTATAATGATTTTGATAATGATGGTAATGCTATTTATCATAATCATAAAATTAATAATGATAAATATAACAATAATGATTATGATTATAATAATAAAACAATGAAATAAACGACAACAGTGACAGTAATGATGATGATGATAATGTTAACAATAATGATAATGATGTTAACAAAATGATTATGGTAAAATTGATATCAATGATAACAGAAAGAATGATAATAATAACAATAATAACAGTATTAGTGTTGACGTTATAAATGCCATCATTACTGATAATGATAGGAATAACAATTATGAAAATAATAACGATGACGATATTATACTAACAATGACAACAACAATTAACGATAATATAAATGATGACAATTAAAGTAACATCAAAGAATATAATGATAATACTAATATAAATGATAATGACAATAATAATGAAAGAAATATCAAAAGTAATAATAATAAAAAATCATAAGTATAAATATGATAACAATACAAGTAATACATATAATAATGGAAATTTGAAAAAATCAAACTAATATATTCATAACAGCTTTAAGAATGACAATGATAATATTCATCACTGCTAATGATAGTAATGACAATGATCATAGCAATTATAATAATTATCAAAACTTTAATAATGATAATATCATGATAAACGATAATAATAATGATAATAATGATAATAATAATAATATAGATAATAATAATAATGATAATAATAATGATTATAATACGATCTATAACAATAACAATAATAATAATAATAATAATAATAATATTAATGATAATGATAATTATAATTATTATTATTATGATAACAATGAGAATGAGAATAGTATTCATGATGAAAAAGAAAAATGATAATAATGACAATGACAACAATAATCACGAGTCTTACCAATATGATAATAATGATGGTCACAACACTAATAATGATGATAAAATAACAGTAATAAGGAAAATGATAACATAAGTGATAACGATGATAGGATAATCAATATTATTGTAATAGTAGTAGTAACAATAACATTAATAATGAAAACGATAATAGTAACAATTACTGTTATAAAATTGTTATATTAATAATGAAAATAATAAAGATAATAATTATGATACCAATTATAGCAATAAGAATAATAATATGATAATAATGATAGTATTGAATCATATTCATGATATTCATATTCATAAAAATAATAGAAATGATAAAAAAATAATAATGATGACAGTAATAATAGTGATGATAGTAATAATTATAACTAGTAGTAATAACGACAGCATTAAGGATAGTAATAATGATAATGATAATGACAATAAAATTATTATGATGATAATAATGAAATTATAATAAGGATGATAGTGATGATGAAAGAAGAAAATTGATAATAATAGCAATAACAATGATAATAAAAATAATGACAGAAATTACGATAATGATAATAATAATATGATAATAGTGATAATAATAATAACAACAATATTGATGATAATGGTAGTAATAGTGATGAAAAATGCTAATGAAGATGATAACAAAAATAATCATCATAATGATGATAATGATAATAATGATAGTAATAATAATAATAAACACAAAGTAAAAATAATAACAATAAAAATGTTTAAGGATAATGATATATGTAAAAACAATAATAATGAATGATGAAAATTATAACGATAATGATAATGATGATAATAAATATGATAATGACAGTAATATCAAAAGTATTCAGAATGGTAAGAAGAATTATTTCAGTCACAGGAGTAATAAAAAATATAACAACGATGATAAGAAAAATTATAATAATAATGATTATAAACATGATAATAATAACAAAAGTAATGATAATAACAGTAATAGTGATGATAACAATTATGAAAATGATAACAAAATGATAATTTTGATATTAATTATAATAATAATAACAATAGTTATGAAACTGATTATATTATTATTGGTTATAATAATATTGATAGAAATAATGAATGTAATGATAGTAATGATATACTAAATAAAAATATTGATGATAATAGCAATCAACTACGGTAATAATGATTATAAAATAGTGATAACAATAGCAATCTAATTATGATGATAATGATATTTATAAAAGGATGATAATAAAAATGATATTGATTATTGTTATCATTATCATTATTATCAGTATCATCATAATTAACATTGTCAGCATTATCATGTTAGTATTACTATCATCATTATCATTATTATTATTTATATTTATTATTTCTATTTATCATTATTATTTTTATTTCTATAATCATTATCATTATTATTATTACTTCTACTACAACCACTATCAATATTATTATCATTATCATTACTATTATTCTTACAATTATTACGATTATTATTATTATCATTATCATTATCATTACTATCATTATCATCATGATAATGTTCATTATATTTTTATTCTTATTTATGTTAGCATTATAATAATGGTGATGGTAATTATGATGACGGTGATGATGAAGATATGTTATGAAGCCAACAACAATACTATTGATAAAGACCTAATACTTATGAATAAGAATGGCAGCATTGGTAATTTATTAGTTATAACATGAACAGGAATGATAATAACTATAATAAAACAATTATCACCATCAGTATATCCACTGATATTGTGAAAATTATCCTTAGTTTCACGGATATCAGAATCATAGTAATCATAAAAATGACGAGAAGGATTAAGAGAGAAAGGTAATGATAAGAGTATTTTCGCCAACAGTAAATACCCTTTTGTCAACATAACACGCTCTCGTTTGAGTCTCCTCGTTGTCATTTCCAACATGATACATTCAATGCCTTCCTAAAGAACCAACAGTAGACAACAGACAGATTCCCCGCATTATTACAGGTGACACGGAAAAGCAACAAAAGAGGTGACTTCTTGCTGAAAAAGATATAAGGGTCTCCGCTTCCTGTTGCCAATTAGACAACAATAGCCTTTTGAATAAGAATGACGTGTGTTTGGGAGCTGGATCGGGAGATTTCGCAAATGAGGTAACGGAGATTGGATCCGAGCAAATGCGAGCAAGGTAGACCGGAGAAGAAAACGTAGATGGCATAGTCTTTCTATTTTTGTTACCGAGGAGATGCAGTACAAAGATACAACTGCGAGAGATTCTTGAGAGACACTCGCGCGATGGATGGATTGAGGAGAGAGAAAGAGTTCAAGTGTTATTAGAGTGTTATTATTTTATTGTTATTGCATCATTCTGTTATCTCACGACGTATGCGCGTATGTACGAGATCTGCTGCTATCTTACCATGAGAGATCTGTACGTGAGTGATTGAGTAATGATCCACCATCTTGAGAAGAGATCGGTATAGATGAGTACTTGTAGTATGAGCCAGGATGAATTGGAGAATCTACTGTCTTTTTTCTTGCCTCATTCATTTTCATTGTACTTTTTCTTCTCTCTTCATTACCAATCACCGCCACAACCAAAAAAACTTCTTTTCCTTTCAATCTCCTCCTGCCTTCTTCTTCTCGCTTCTCCTCCCTTATTCTTCTTTCTGCGTCCATCTATTGTTCTATTCTATTCTTACTTTCGTCCTTTCTCACTACTTCATTTCCACGTACCTCAACTAAGACAGTATACGTAAACACATGACTGACTACAAACTGAGAAATTGAATAGCAGAGATGACTAGACTACTATAGCTAGAATCAGAGAGAGCACGAGGAAGAGAACATCACCTTAATCGAGACGCGCTTTAAACTGCCGAATTTCTAATACGTAAGTCTAGCCTCACTAACTCACCAGTATATAGTACCAAGTACCTTCCAGATCGTCTAGTGTGCGACCTTCGTACGCTCTCACTAACCTTCCTCTGTCTGCATTTATATTATTTTTTTTTCCTGTTATTCTTTATTTCTTTTTTTTATCTTTATTTCTCTAACAATGGTAGTTTTGGAGATGTTTTAAGGCTGGCCATTTCTCAAAGACTTTGTCATTTATAATCAGTGTGATGATATCTATTATGCGGATTAACTGGGTGGAGTCTTCTTGGGTTGACTGGCTATATTTATTAATAATTATTTTTTTTTTTGTTTATACTTTTTGATTGATATGATCGGTGTGACTCCAATTGAATTCGATCCGGCCTGGAGACGCGATCGCTTCGAGACCTGGCGATCAGCTTGGACGTGCCGGATCGCGCGCTCTGGAGTCGTTTGGTCCGAATGGCAGAGGAGAGGCCGAGCGCCTCGGCAGGAAGGCGATTGCGCTTAGTGCAATCCCGGTCGATGATTAGCGAGCTTAGGGAGAACGGCGAGTGATAATGACAAGTACGCGATCGGCTTAGAAAGACTAACCATCTGGGCGTTGGAGAACATTGATGAGGGTTGCGCGGCCGGGTTGGAAGAAGGCCGGAACCGAGATATGGGAGAGAGATGAAAACATAGGAACGGCATCGGAAATGGAGATAGAAGACTGTGCGCGGCGAGATCGGGGAACGCTCTTCGCACTAACGATGCGCAGTGGAATAGCCAGAAGACGAAGAGGAGCACTGATTATCGCTCTAGTTAGTGGTCGACAAATCACGGCAGGGAAACACAGCGAGTTGAAAGTGAGCTGTAGCAGGAATCTAATATGAGTAACACGTTAGGCGGACATGGCTGCGAAAGACATAGCTAGGAGCGAGCATTGCAACCACCGAGTAGTGGCTACAATGTGGAGCTCGGATGTAGGTTCTGCTCATGTGTGGGGTGATTTGTGAAACGTGGATGACACACGGTGATGGCAGAGTGTTGTTGTGTGTGCACGTGTGTGCGCAGTGTAAGGTGAGTGTGTGTGTGTGTTACTGTTTGTGTATGAGTGCGTGTGAGTTATGTTTGTATATGAGTATGTGTGTGTTTTGTTTGCGTGAGTGTTATGTGTGTGTATGAGTGTGTGTGTGTGTGTGCCTTTGGTGTGTATGTAGGTGTGCTGGTGGTGTGACAAGGAATGCGGTGGCACCTAAGGATCAGCGAGCGGCGGATCTGCGCTCCTTTTGCTAAGTTCCGATGCCTACACTCCGTGAGAGAGAGGAGTTCAGCACGAGAGATAAACCTGTGTTCAAAATGACTCTATACCTACATGTGTAACTTGCAAAACGAACTTAGAATGTGATGAGACACGGCAGTAGGATGTACAGAGACGCCGTTATGGCCAGGGATGGAAGTGAGACATAGGTCAGAACGCACGAGAGATTGATGGGAGCAGATATGAGAGTAGCATCATACAGACATTGCTGACTGGCAGCACACGAGCAGGATGGCGAGTCCGTGATAAGAAGTAGGTAGTCAGAGAGGCATTAGATCGAGGAGAGAATGTAGGCTAGATGAAGTAGCGCGCCGAGGAGAGCAGGAGTAATAAGAGCGAGTAATACAATTGCAATATGGCGCGTCTCGTAACAAATTATTCGTTTATATCTCGAATATCTATGAATGTGTGTGCCGTTATAATGTGTGGTTGTGTGTGTGTGTGGGTTGGTAGTGTGTGTTGTGATGTAGTGGTGTTGTGTGTGTGTGGTTGTGTGTGATTGAATAGTAGTATATATATAATGATATAGCTGTTAAATATTAATTATTATAGATTATGTAATATGTTATAGATATTAATATTATAATAAATAAATAATAAAATAAATAAATTTAAAAATTTTTATAATTATAGATAAGTATTTTATATTATAGGGGATTTATATATATGAGAGTTTAGTTAGGAGGTTTATTAATTTATCTAACTATTAGATATTTGGACTAGGATTATATATATATATTATATATTTTCAGAAAGTATATTATATATATTATTATATATTATAATATATTATTTATATTATATAATATTTACAAGTTATAAGTACTTTATATTAATATACATGTGAGTAGTGTAGTAGGTGTGTGTGTGTGTGTTGTAGTGTAGCCCGTGTGGTGAGTGTGGATGTTCCGGTGTCTGATGAGCCGAGGCCGATCGGTAACCTATATATTAGGTGTCTGGATGACCGAGGCAAGTAGAAAGGCGTATCAGGTACTGATTAATGGACGTACCGCATCTCCGACCGTATTCAGTGAGATAGGAGTCCAGTGGTATATATCTGACTCTTAGTGAGAATAAAGGCAGATGAGGGTGATAATCATTCACTAATATCGTACAGAGCATCAGGTTGGATCTGGCAAAAGAAACGGGTCGATTACGGCTAGGGAAGGCGATCGGCGTAGGAAAGAACGGGCCAATAACGGTAGGAAAGAAACGGCGATGCGGCTAGGAAAAAAGAGAGGAGATTGGCTAGGAAAACAGCGATGCCGAACTGGGAAGCACGGCGATGGACACTAGGAGGACGGCGATCGGGGCCCGCGAAAAGAAAAAATTATATATATATATATTTAGCTATTATACTATAATACATATACTAACTATCACGTAACGAAGTATACACACCATCTATAGATAGTACATGTATTATATTATATATTAACCTATAATACAATAAATACATACAACATATAACATTACACGATACCAACATAACCACAGTGTTTGTGTGTGGCTTGTGTTTGTGGTGTGTGGTGTGTGTGTGTGGTGCTAGCTGAGTGTGTGTCAGTGTAGCTACACGATGTGTGTCCCCATTCACATCTGTGTGTGTCTAGTCGTGTGTGTGTTGTGTGTGTGTGTGTCAGTCTACAATACATACTACTCTCAAATTCAATTACACACTATTACAACTATAACCGCTAGACACACACGACAGACACAAAAAGAATTTAGGACATAGAACGTCAGGTGAGAAAGTCAACAGTAAATGAGTATTGAATAATAGATGATAGGTAGTATAATATAGGTAGGGAGTAAAAGAGAAAAGGGATAGTGAATGTGTAATTATTGATAGAGTATATAATGATAATAAGATATTAATAATTAACATAGATAATAAGAGTACATGATATATATGGATAAATATTACAAATAATATATAATATAAGATAGTATATAAAATAATATATAAAATTAGTAAATGGCATATATACTAGGGAGAATTATATAAACTATCACATACATACAAGAGCATAGAAGGCAGAGAAAGCCACAGCGAATATAATATAAAAGAATAGATAGATGATATAATATGAAAGTTAGGATATATTAATATAGTGAGTATTAGTATAATATATAGGTTATAAATAGTACGTAAACTATAATAGTAGGTATAACATATGAGTGAATAGTATTATAAATATATAAAGTTAAAGTATTAAGATAATATTAATATAATTATATAATATATAGTATAATGATAGCTAGTATATATATAAATATAAGTATAATAAGTGAGAGTGATGTGGTAGTGTTATGGACCATGTAGTGACGCGAGTTGCAAATAAGCATAAATAACATATATATATAGTATATATATAATATATAGGTATCAAATACCCACACTAATATAATATATAGTATAGTAGTAGTATATAATTATAATGACATATTATATATATAATATATGTATGGAATATAAGAAAAGAGAAAGTATAAGAAAGTATAAAGGATATAGTATACCGCAACTACCTCCAATGAGTCAAGCAACTAACAGTATAAGAGATAGTATAAGCGTGTATGATGAGTAGTGTAAGGTAGCAAGTGAGTGAAGGAAAGGTATGTGTATAGAAGATAATATAGGTAGATGAGTAATAAAGAGTAAAGTATTATATATAAAGGTGATTAGTAATAGGCAAGATAGTAAGATAAGTAAGAGTAAGAGGGAGAATAAAATATAAATTTTAAATTATTATAATTATATATTATAATAAGTGTATAGATGTGTGTGTGTTGAATGCATAGTATGAAAGAATGGATTGAGGTTAGGAGTATTGTTATGGAGAATGATAATGATGAATCTTTTAAAGATATAAATTAGGAAGGCGAAGGAAATGACAGAGTAGCGAAGGAATAAGAGTGGACCTGAAAGGAGGAGGCAGGAGGAGGCATGAGTAGGAGTAGGTAACTATACTAGTAAGTATAGAGTATATAGGTACTATATTATAGGTATAAGAGAAGGGTAAGAGAAATATGAGGTAGAGAGAACGTCATGAGCTGATAACTGCGAGAACGAGCTATTATGAAGTAGTATAAGGTGATATATATATATAAGCAGGAGGAGGGGAGGAGGGACGAGGTGATGGATCCGGTGTCACGTATATAATATGATAATATATATGAGCAGTATATAATAGCATACGTCATGAGGGCAGGTTCAGCGACAAACCACGGTGTATATGATCATATATTATACTATATTTAACTCCGTTCATCCAGAATAATTAAATACTTCAGGTAGTATATATTATATATATAGCGTCATAGTTATATTATAGTATAGCGAGTTATGGTGAGTACCTATATAGTATATTATAGTATACATATATACGGTACGTGGTGTGGTGTATGTATTGTATAAATATATATATTATATACATAATGAGTGTATATACATCAATTATATAATATATAATAATATATATAGTATAATTTATAAGTAGCGAATATGTATAAGTATAATATAAAGTATATTATACTATATAATAATCACCACACTACTCTTATTTTATATATATGACAACTAAATAATAGATGGGTATATAGTACGGCATAGATATATAATATAGGTCATATACTAATAATATATATATATATATATGATACTCCCTACGTGATGAAGCTAGGTGACATCATATATTAAATATTATACTATAGGTACGAAGAAGTAGCTACGTGTGTGAGTGGTGTGTGTATGTATTATAGATCATAGTATAGTACTAATGACTTAAGACGTATATGTATATATATTATATATATAACAATTAATAAGTTAGTGGTATTGAATTATAGTGCATTTGCAGTCTGAGGTGTTGGGTGCATGTGGCGATATATTGACGTGATTAGAGTTGAGTAACCGTGATACTATCCTGATGAGTTAGTACCGTATAGTATATATATAGTAGATGACGCTCGTAGTATATTCGGGAGGAATAAATGGTGCGTGTAATATTAGTATATATGCTAATACTTATTACGTGATATATAGCTATGTTGTCATTAGATTTCTGCTAATATTATAGTATTCTTTATCCGTATGATCTTTATTAATAGAGTACTTATGATAGTGTTGTATATAATATAATTAATTATTACGTATTATTGTGTTTTGTACTTATTATATAATGTCCAACGATTATGTTTTATTGATATTCATACATTATATGTATATATATTATATATTATCTACTTATTATATATATATTTATAGTATTTATTATCTATATAACTATTAAGTATATATTATATATAAATATATATATATATATATATATGATATATATTATTATATTATTATTATAGTAGCTATATATATATATTATTATATTAGTATATCATTATTAGCATGGTATTTTCTATCATATAATTACATGATGTACAATATAATCATTGTTACATTTTTTTATATATAACCATTTAAGTGTGTGTTGTGTTTGTTAAATATATAATTCTATATATGTATATATTTATTGTTTTTATTTTATATATTATTTTTATTAGTTAATTAATATTAATATATATATTTTATATATATATTTATATTATATAGTATTTTATGTATGTGGCTTAATTTTTATAGTGATATTATATATGATTAACTTAATTATATTATTTATATATTCTATGTGGTGGTGTGTGTGTGTGGTGTGGTCTCGCTAGTGGGATGGTGTGTGTGTGTGTGTGGTGTGGTGTGTGTGTTGTGTGTGTGTGTGTGTTGTGTGCTGCGGTGTGTGTGGTACATAAGTATATGCATATAAATATAAATATATATATATAATTAATTTATAAAAGTATGATTACATTATTTAGTTACTACAGTCTAGTTCGTATGTAGGAGTCATTATTTTGATACATATAGTGATATATTTTGGATTATTATTAATTAATACACACTGAATACAATACATACATATCATTTAACGTCAACTACATCAATTAACTGATATATGGTTAGTATTGATATTATCCTACACACCATCACACCACAACACTACACACACATATACTGACAATCCCAACAGGTAATAGACAGAAACCACACACAACCAACACACAGCACACAGACTTCATGATTCAATTTGTGTTCAGAGTTTGTTTTTTCCGTTACTAGTTCTCGTCCTCTTTCTTTTCTTCGTCTTTTAGTTGCATGTCTTGTTCCTTTCTAACTTATACGTCCACGGACCGTCTCGTGTCTGTCGCGTCAATAAACAAGAGGGATGAGCCATAATATCTTATGTCTTGTTATTCCCAATGTCTCTTGCGTCTAGCACCGCCGACGTTCGAGGCTTTCGATGCCTGAAAGTTATTGTTTTACCTTTCCTTCATCTCTCGCCGCTGCCCCAGTCCCTCCTCCTCCACATTGTCGCACCGACTATCTGCTGCTATAGCTAGGCCACGTATAACACACATGCGACACCACCGGTCAACCCCACACACAACACTTGAAATTAATAGGCAACAACACACACCACACCAGCACAAGCAACGCTACACACATCCCACCATGGCTTAGTCTCTCTGGTGCGACTCTTATCTGTCCTGTCCTCGGAAGGCAATAAGGATGGTGGTAGCATTTAGACTTCTGGACTGACAGCACGGTCCAGATATCGCTGCGTAAGTGACTTCTGTGGGCACAACACCACACACACATCTACTCTGCCATTCATGCGCACTAACCCACAACAGAACATGTTCTGCTCTCTCAACCACACATATATATATCTCTATATCATATCTATCTATATATATCTCTATTCATATATCGTAACTATTACTATTAATATGTTACCTAAGTCATAATGATATTATAAAATCTAATATTAGATTATAAATATAGATTAGGAACATATAATAATAATTAGTAATAATAGATTATAAGATTAAATATAGTGTGTTGGTGTTGTATGATGTAGTGGTGTGTGTGTGAGTATGGGTGTGTGTGTGGGTGTCAATGGGTGTGTGTGTGTGGTGTGGTAAGTTGTGTGTGTTGGTGTGCTGTAATGCTGTGTGTGTGTGTGTGTGTGTGGCACAACACAGTCCACATCTAGCTACTCCACCACCCCACCCACACAATCACAAAAAAAATCTGCTCGTCTCCAGTCACCACAAAGTGGCAGGCGCTCACTCTTGTCCTTGTATGTATAAGTGTGTTTGGGCCGCCGTTCTTTCTCTCTTAATTCCTTTGCTATTTCTCATTCTTGCCCTTACCTTGTTTTTGTTTTCGTATATATCTCCATGTCATTTCAACTACGGCTAAATTGGCTTATGTATCAAGAAAAGAAATGAGGCAATGTGAAGTGGTACGTATTTGAAAGTAAAGTTTAAATGAAAATCAGTTATCCCTAAAAGGGTGATACTGATAATAAGCAAAAAAAAAAAAAAAAAAAAAAAGAAAAGAAAAAAAAAAGAAAAAAAAAAAAAAGGGAAGGAATCCAGATTTATTTGGATTAAACTCTACGGGGTATCCCAGCCATATTTCATTACCTCGCTGTGTAATGATATGCCAATCATCATAGTCCTAACTTAAACAATTACAAAAGATCTAATTGTATGAGGTATGTAATTAGGAGGCAATATCGTAAATATACCAACATAAGCCTAATTTTCACCGAACATTTAAAAATGCCGTAGTTGTTAGCGAAGGTGTTTTTCGATTTAGAAATGATATTGGCTGATACTTAAACTGTTATTTTCTCTAATACAAACCCATTTTTGTTTGCGCAAGTAATTTCCAAATTTCCGCAATAGCGTTCTAGCACTGACTAAATATCGTCTTTTGGCAAATACAAGGCTACTAATTTTCCTACCACTAGCTCTATTGTACCTCGGGATCCCTATTATCTAGACGACCCCATTACTTTAACACACGGCATGTGATTAACCTATAACGTCAGGAGGTCCCAATTTACACTGCCTCTGATTATATATCTTGGCTGACTTTACGTAATGAAGCAAGTCCTACGCCAGAAATACGATGAATGGAACCCGCAGCTTGTGAGGAAATCCCCCAACAAAAATCTCATTCTTTGAGACCGTCCAGCATCTGGCTTTGATGTGACCTTATCTGCATATTTCCGTCTAGTCTGTGTCTCTCCCAACATAGAGCGACATGTTCTGTTCTTGTTTCATGCCACAAAGGATACAAAGCTTGTTCTCAGTATAGTCTCCACTCGAAACACTCGTAGCCGCAGGGGTCTTGAGTGTCGACCTTGAGTTCTGTAAGAGGAATAGCCTCGCTTGTGTTGAGCGGGGCAGGTCCTACATAGGATGACAGTGAGTGACAAGGGATCCCATCCGTCTTGCCTTTACCAGCTAAACTGTTGAAAGTTGACGACGTGTTGCGATTAATCATGAGTGAAGTTCGCGCGCGCGCGTGAGTGTGTGTCTTTGTGTGTTTATTTATGTAAGTAAATGCACACTGCAAAAAATATCTATTCTCTTCATCTATTCCTTTCACAAAATTGGACGTAAATAAAACGAAGGATATTTAAAGAATACATGACAAAAGCAAACGCAGCAACGTGGCGTAGAAGGCTGGGAACGAAGCAAATCCCACCATCTCGTCAGGAGGCCAAACAACAGGGCTTTGTGACTGCACAACAGCGGCCTTGGGCACTGGTGGCAGAGGAAGCGGAGAGTATTTATGTCAAGGCATAAAACGGACCGGAAACTGGGCTATGAATACGATAATGAAGGGGTTACTACTAATGGGAACACTATGTAAATGCAGATTACTTCACTTAATCCTCTGTGCAAAATGTGTAGAGATCACCGCGGCGCAATGTGCTCAGGAAGTCAAGAACGCGTTTTGTTTAGTTAATGCAGGTGATAAGGGCGAAGAGAAAGAACTTCTTTTGAGGATAATAGACATAAAGAGAGACACAAAGCTGATACGAAAAAAGGAAAAAAAAAACGATAATGATTTACTCATTAAAAGAAGCTAATAAAAGGAGTAAAAACGTTTACATGACCACAATATAACATACCTGTCTTTACACATTCGTCGGTTAAACATATTCTAGACGAATCTGAAAAAAACAATGCTAATGTTAGAATTTTAAAAAAGTAATTATCAAAGTATAAAGCTAAGGTTAAAGTAGAACACACGAACGCTGGATAATTATGAAGCCAACTAAATCTTCTAGATAGTTATATTTATCCAGAAAGTTTGCCTTTTCTTAATGATACAATAATTTCGAGACTTAAAGATAAACAGTTCTCATTACTTGAAGATTCACATCTGTATAAAATAGAACAACTAAAACGCAAATAGACACACACAACAGCCACCACACACACACACACACACACACACACACACACACCACACACACACACACACACACACAATATATATATATATATATATATATATATATATATATATATAAGAGAGAGAGAGAGAGAGAGAGAGAGAGAGAGAGAGAGAGAGAGAGAGAGGAATCTTAATGATTTTCTTGAAGAGAAGAAAACATTTAACTATTCCAAAATGAGTTGACAACACTTTCCAAGAAGGAGGCACCTTTCTTAACTTACATAATGAGGGTTAAACATAGGATCCTGTCAGGCCTGGGTTAGTAGACGTGACCGTGGTAATGATGATAGAGAGGGAGAGAGGAGACAGACAAACAGAAGAGAAGAAGGAGAGAGGAGAGAGAGAGAGAGAGTAGATCGGAGATGTACGAGAGAGCGAACAGACACGAGTAAGAGAAGAGAAAGAGAGAGAAAAAAACAGACAGAAAAAGTGAAGAAGACACAGAAAGACAGGCAGACAGACAGGGAGGGTTAGCGGGAGGAAGAAGGATTACTTAGATGAAAAGCCCAAGACTCAAATCTCGTTAGTTCCGCTTCAAGGAGTGGAAGATAGAAGAGGTATATAAAAAAAAAATCCCGGTCATGTAGGTAAAATCACAAGAAAGTGGAGCTTGCTTTATCGATGAAAATTTCACAAAAACCGGAGAGTAAGACGATATTTAGGAAAAAGGGGAGGAGCCAGAATAGACCGAGTGAGAATAGGAGAAAGAGGAGTAAATCAAGGAAGTATACGAGTATGTAAAGAAGACAGAATGCATATTAGAAGAGAGAATGATGTAAGATGCAAATCTCTAAGATAGATACATAGATATAGACCTAGACCTAGGTACTGTATATACACTGCCTCTCCTCATGCCCGCAACAAATTACAATAAAGAAGCAATAAAGGAATAGAGGAGACACAAGAAGGAAGATGAATAGACCTAGACCTAGGTACTGTATATACACTGCCTCTCCTCATGAATAGACATAAAGAAGGAGAGAGAGAGGAGGGACTAGGCAGTCGATCCCACAGAGAGCCACACAACGAACAACGTCCATAGTTAATCAACCTATTACTGTAGCCCGCCAGATACATAAAGAGTAATAGTATTGAGTATGTGGCTAGCCCCTGAATCTAATCTCCGACACCATACCCCACCTAACAGCCACCATCTGCGTCCGAAAATAACACACACACACACCACACCAGACACGCTTATGGTGCCGGAAAGAGAGAGAAATTGTCTTTCCCTCTTGGCGTGAAAACATTCTGTTG
>NW_020868329.1:7500-20000 GCF_003789085.1 Penaeus vannamei
ATGAACCTATTACACACACACACATATGCAAACAGAAATAGCGACACACAGAGAAGGCAGGAGCGGAGACTGAGGTAGAGATGTTAAAAAGAAAGGTGAATTTTGGGTGAGAGAAAGAGGGAGCTAAGTGGAAAAGTGAAGGGAAAATATATATCGATGAAGAGTGAGGAACGAGAGAGAGAGAGAGAGAGAGAGAGAGAGAGAGAGAGAGAGAGAGAGAGAGAGAGAGAGAGAGAGAGAGAGAGAAGAGAGAGAGAGAGAGAGAGAGAGAGAGTGAAAGAGAGAGAGAGAGAGAGAGAGCGAGCGGGTCGATATTCGATAAAGCAAAATGTTCGCGCTTTTGAGCCCAATACAGCTTAGATAGGAGGGGGGGTAAGGGGGGGGCTGATAAAGGTGATAGAAGTGCTATATGAGAGGCGGGTGGGGTGGGGGTGGGGGGCCTGATGGAGGGGTAGGAGGAAGGGCGTGGGGGGGGCAGGGCCAGTGTCGTAGTGATTTAAGGGGAGGGGAAAAGAGGGGAATAGAGACAGGGGAGAGAAAATGGTAAAAAAAGGGAGAAGGTAACAGAGAGAGAGAGAGAGAGAGAGGGTGTGTAGGTTAGAGAAGAAATGAAGAGATAGATAATTAAAATAAATGGATAAGCAAATAGATAGACAGGCATAGACAAAATAGATAGATAGACAGACAGTAGACAGACACTTAAAAAGAAGGGAAGTGGTGGGGGAGGCTGCCAAACAGAGACGTGAAAGCCAGAGGATAAAGAGAGGGAGAGGGAGGGCAGGGGGGGGGGGGTCAACCGCTACGAGATACCGAGAGGGGAGATAGTTGAGAGAAGTAGGAGAGGGGGAGTGGGCGGAAGAGGGGAGAGGGGATGGGAGAGAGAGGAGAGGGGGTAGGAGAGAGAGAGAGGGGAGGAGAGAGGGGTGGGAGAGAGGCCGGGAGGAGAGGGGGTGGGAGAGGAGAGAGGGAGGGAGAGAGGGAGCAGAGAGCAGTAAGGATAGGGGGGGGGAGGAGATATACAGAGGAGAGGGCGACAATATGGGCAGATTAGGGCCGCAGTGTCCAGGCGCCGGACCACTTTATTAACAGCACGGCCGATTTTAGGGAACGTCTTTTTTTTACTCCCTCCCTCTCTCTCTCTCTCTCTTTCCTTTTCCCTCTCTCCCCCTCCTCTCTTCTATCCCCTTCTATCCCCTCTTTTCCCCCTTTCTCTCTCGTTGCCAGGACGATTCCATTCAATCTTTTACGTGATCTTTATCTCGAAGAACAACTAAGAACATCTTTTGTCCTAAAGCGAATTCAAGAGAGAGAGAGAGAGAGAGAGAGAGAGAGAGAGAGAGAGAGAGAGAGAGAGAGAGAGAGAGAGAGAGAGAGAGAGAGAGAGAGAGAGAGAGAGAGAGAGAGAGGAGGAGGAGCATCTCCAATGCCTCACAGCAAACGTAAACAAAAAACAAAAAAAAACAAAAAAAAAAATCTATATTACCCAGACACCCAAACTGAACTGCAAAAAATAAAACAAATTACCCGACCCCTCTGGAAATAGAGATGCTGACCCATAAATTCCTTGCTTTATGTGTAGCAAAATCCGACCAAAAATACAAGCGGGCCTTTTTCCCCCAGTTTTTGAACAGCGGCTAAAAGTAATAATTCTGGTGATTATCGCAGAGCGGCCGATAGTGGAACATAACCTGAGCGGGGAAGGTGGACGCCATTACACTACACTTATAAATCAGGGTCACCTAGTGGATATACTGGCCACATGATACAGGCTTTTTACGGTTATTTGCTCGCGGTTTCAAACTCTTTTTCGCAGGTTTTGAGATTTACAGTTTCGGATCCTTTTTTTTTTCTTTTTTTTCAGGGGTCTGTGGGGGGTAGGAGGAGGAATTAGTTGTTTTATTCTTTGTTTTATGGGTCACGTGGTTATATTTTATCTGTAATGCGCGGCGCGGCCGCAATTCTTTATAATCAGAGTCGCGTAGTGGATGGACTGACCGAACGATTTCTTTTTTTATGGTGATTTGCGCATGGTTGTAGACACTTTCACAGGTATTACGATATAAAGGTTTAAATCTAAAAAATCAGTTGTTTGATTTGAATTTTATTAACTTCATATCTCTTTTTATGGAAGGGAGGCTGGACTCGTGTACATGAGGCGGAATTAGGCTGTCGGCCATTTTTTATCTTTAGTGAGCATGAATTAATCACTTTATTGATCTACTGGTTCATTTGGTTTTAAATGACGCGTGAATATATAAATTTGATATCAAGCGAATATTTGAAATATCAAAGGAGGCTTTAGATGAGCATGGATATGATTAGAAAGAGAGATGAAGAAAAAATAAATAATACATAAAAAGACATACATACATCCGTGTACAAGAATACGTACACAACGAACAATATAAATGTTCCTGGTTAAGTAGGCCTATTCAGGTGTTAGGACAAATAAACAACAATCCAATGGATATCAAATGACCGGCAGCTCTTTCAGTTTCAAATGAGTGATCGTTAAAAGTCCGTTAAGAGGCAGAAAGCATTTCCTTTTGGCTTATGATTCAAATCCTATTTCAAAATACTCTCGAGTTTGAAAATGACTGGCGTAACGATTTTCACAAGACTGTTAAACTGATTTTTTTTTTTTTTTTTTTTTTTAAAGACGAATCATAATTATAAAGTTTGGATTATTTTTGAGAATACGAATGAAGCGAGAGAACAAACGAACTTGTGTGAAAGAGATAAATACAATTAGATAAATAAAGAGAGAGAGAGAGAAATTTGGATTATTTTAAGAATACGAATGAAGCGAGAAAACGAACGACCAAGTGTGAAAGAGATAAATACAAGAGATAAATGAAGAGAGAGAGAGAGAGAGAGAGAGAGAGAGAGAGAGAGAGAGAGAGAGAGAGAGAGAGAGAGAGAGAGAGAGAGAGAGAGAGAGAGAGAGAGAGAGAGAGAGAGAGAGAGAGAGAGAGAGAGAGAGAGAGAGAGAGAGAGAGAGAGAGAGAGAGAGAGAGATAATGAAGACACAAAAGGCATTTTCTCTCAGCGGATATGCATACTTAACACCGCCCTTCAGAAACAGAAGATGGGGCCTGAAGGGGAGACTTTCGGAAACCTCCTTGACTTCGAACTCTTCAAAAACATTAGGAACTTAATGGTGACTTTTTATGGCGGTGTATTAAGGTGCTGATAACTCCAATAAGTGGAGGAATGAATAGATAAAAAGAGGATAATAAAGCGAAGGAGAGAGAGAGAAAAAAAGGAAATTGTTTCGTAATATTATTAGAACTGGGGACGTGTATAGCGAAGGAAATGGGTAGCGATTTTTCGCTAACCAACCGATTTTTGAGAGAAAAAGGAGCAAATAAACAATTAAATATTGATAAGGAGCCTCGATAGATTCGCCCGAAATGAATCAACAGAGACAAATAGATAAGAAAGGATAGATAGGACCACGGTGTTCCGAAGATAGATAGATAGTAGATACAAGCGAGATGGCAGAGATAGGACCGGTGCTTTACGCTTGTTTACAACTAGGGTATCTTTATGGCGGGGGAAACCATTACCGCAACCTAATGAACAGCTCTTCGGCACGGCAACTGGCCTCCTGGCTTCACCCCCCCCTCCCCCTGACCCTCCTTCCCCTCCTCTCTCCTTCTCCCTGCCTCTCTTCTTCTCTTACCTCCATCCCCTTCTCTCTCTCTCTCCTCCTACCTCTTCCGCTTTTCTCTTCTAACTTCTTTCCCCTTTTCTCCTCTTCCCCTTCCCCATCTTCTCCACCATCTTCCCCCCCCGTTCTCCTTCTCCATGCCCTCTCCTCTCCTTCCCTTCTCTACCCCCGCCCCTCCTCTCTCTCCTTCCCCTTTCCTCCTCTCTCCTACTCTTCTTCTCTCTCTCCTTCTTTCCCCATTCTCCTCTTCCCCCCTTCCCCATTTCTCTCCCACCATTTTCCCCTCCCCCTCCTCTCTCCTTCCCCCTTCTCTCTCCTTCCCTTCCGCCTCCCCTTGGCACTCTCGATGTACCTCAGCCTCTCATAATTAGTGAGTGCTCCCCAGCGACCACGGAGAGGGGGCGGGGAAGAGGGAAAGAGGAGTGAAGGGGGTTGGGGACGAGAGGAGGAGGAGCAAAGGGGGTGGGGAAGAGGGAAGGGAGGGATAGGGGGTGGGAAGAGGGAAGGGAGGGATAGGGGGTGGAGAAGAGGGAAAAAGCGCCGAAGGGGGATGGGGAAGAAAGGAGGGAGGAAAAGGGGGGATGGGGAAGAGGGATAGGAAAAGCAATAAGGGATAGGGAAGAAGGAAAGAGGGGCGAAAGAGGATTGAGAAGAAGGATAGAGGATGTAAGGGGAGGGTGGGGAAGAGGAACGAAGGGTGTAGGGAGATGGGGAAGAGGAAAGGAGAGGTAAAGGTAAATGGGTAAGAGGCAGGAAGGACGAAGGGGTAGATAGGGAAGAGGGAAACAGGGGAGAAGGATGATGGAGAAGATGGAAAGAGAAGCAAATACAAGCTACGGGTGGAGAAGAAAGGAAAGAAGAATGAGGAAGTGGGAAAGAGGGGAAAAAGGGAATGGGGAGGACGGAAGGAGGGGTGAGAGGTGATGGGGAAGAGAAAGAAGGGAGAATGGGGAAGTGGAAAGGAGGGGCGAAGGGGGATGAGAGAGAAGAGAAGAGGGATGGAGAGGGAATGGGGAAAAAGCGAAGGGGGGGGGGAAGAAGGCAATAGACGCCCTCCTAAGCCCCGGTTTTAGCCTCAGTTATCGAGTCTTCCGAAAAGGACGTTTCCGCCCGCGACAGAACGCAAAACACACACTCGGACCTTGTTCTTGTTCTTCCTCGTCCTCCTCTTGGCCCTCTTCGCCGTCGTCCTCCTCCTCCTCCTCCTCCTCGTGCTCCTCTTCGGTCGCTTTTCACTTCACCTCTTTCACCTTTCAAGGGCTCCCCACGCGTGCCTCTAATGTCGCTCGAGATAAGGAAGCGCCTGTTCCCCTTCCCTGGATCCTCCGCCCGAAGGCATATCGCTTTCCTTCGGGGCTCCTTCTTCTTCGCCGCCGACGATGGACGACAAAGACACGTATCCCCCTCTTCTTCCTCCTCTCCTATCCCCCTATCCCCTCCTCCTTTCTTTCTCAATATATGTTCGTCCTTTTTCTGAGATCCTCCCTCCTCCTCCTTCATCTCTCCCCACCCCCATTACTGTGACGTACGGCACCTGCCATCTTTACCGGCGCTTTTATTCACCCGCCGGGGTATAGGCACCCCTTTGTGTCCCTCCCCCCCCCTCCTCCCTCTCTCCTTCCGCCCCCATCCCCTATCGTCCGGCCCCCCGCCCCTCCCCCGCCGCCTTCCCACCTTTCCCCCTTCGCCTGACCTCACCTTCGGCCGAGAACAAAAACGGTCGAAGGGGCGGCGGCATCTGAGGGCGCGCGGAGGCCAGCGGGAGAGGAAAGGGTCAGGCCCAAAAGCGGTGCCACTTGAGGTGTTAAATGTGCCACACTGAGGACGCGACCACAAAGACGACCTGGCTCCCGTCAGGGTTGAGGGCGCAGGTCTCTGCACTTGGCGGGGAGCCTCCCAGGGGAGCGACTTCGAATATCGTCGAGGGTTCTGTGACTGCGACCTGCCCGCGGCGACCTGGTGCCACCTGACCTGCTTTGGGCTGCGAGTGTCGATCTGTTTGAGTGTATGTGTTTCTGTATGTCTGTGTGTGAGTGGGCATTTGTATGTGTCTCTGTGTGTGAAAAGGCATTTCTGTGTGTCTGTGAATGTAAATGGTGTTTCTGTATGTCTGTGTGTTTCAGTATGTGTTTGTGTAAGCGTATGTTCCTGTCTATGTACGTGAAAGTGTTAACATCATGTAGGTACATCCGATTGTGTGTCAAGGAACAAGCGAAGTGCAATATCAGCGTAACAATAGACGACCAAGACCTAAGAATCTCATGTTCATCATAATGGCTTAACTTTCGTTTTAATCGCTCATAATTACAAGACAAAACTATCAACCGGAGCACGAACTGGAAATAAATAAGAACAAACAATAATGAACAGTATTCCGATCTCTAAATACCGAGATAATAACTCATTTTGGGTTTAACGAACACTACTTGGCTATTAAGTACTAGTACAAGAGTTTCGACATGTAACGTATATGGGTACAACCTGTTACCACAATCTTCTATATATTGATTCTTAATTTATTTCTATATTTTATCATTATTGCTATTTTTACTTTTTTTAAGCCAAACCCAAGATTAATTTTGATGATACAACACATTTTCATCATCCCGGACCTCTTACTGTAAGCCGCTGACTTGAACTGATTATCTAATAAAAAAAAAAAAAAAAAAAAAAAAAAAAAAAAAAAAAAAAAAAACGTGATTAGCTAAGCACGAAACGTTTCAATAACACGAGCTAAAAGAGGTCGCGTTGTTGCAACATTTTCAAGTGATTTATTTGTGTTTATGATTTGTCAACATGCGTGTGCAAGAGAGGGTTGATTGTTTTGGATATTGCTTCATAAAAAATCATCATTCCCGTTTTGTCATTCTCTGGGTCTTGATTTTTTTGTCTTTGTATTCTCTCTATTTCTCTTTTTCGTTGTTTCTTAATCAAGATGTCTGCCTGCTCGCTCTCTGTATCACTCATACAAATAATTATCCATCATTTTCCTTCTCTGTTTGTAATATATATATATATATATATATATATATATATATATTATATATATATTATATATATATATATATATATATATATATATTATATATATAATATATATATATAATATATTATATATATATATTATATATATATTATATATATATATATATATATATATATATATATTATATATATATATTATAATAGAGAGAGAGAGAGAGAGAGAGAGAGAGAGAGAGAGAGAGAGAGAGAGAGAGAGAGATAGAGAGAGATAAATAAGTAGGTAGATAGATAGATAGATAGAGATAGAGAGAGAGAGCGGGAAAGACATATAGACATTATGAGTGTGTGTATATGTATATATATAAATATATGAATATATATATATATATATATATATATATTATAATATATATATATATATATGTGTGTGTATGCGTGTACTTATGTGTGTGTGTGTGTGTCTGTGCGTGTATGCGTGTACTTATGTGTGTGTGTGTGTGGGCGTGTATGCGTGTGTGTGTGTGTGTGTGTGTGTGGCGTGTATGCGTGTACTTATGTGTGTGTGTGTGTGCGCGCGCGTGTGTGTGTATGTGTGTACTTATGTGCGCGTGTGTGTGTCTGTGCGTGTATGCGTGTACTTATGTATGTGTGTGTGTGGGCGTGTATGCGTGTAGTGTGTGTGTGTGTGTGGGCATGTATGCGTGTACTTATGTGTGTGTGTGTGTGGCGTGTACGTGTGTGTGTGTGTGTGTGGGCGTGTATGCGTGTACTTATGTGTGTGTGCGTGTGTGTTGTGTGTGTGTGTGTGTGTGTATGCGTGTGTGTGTGTGTGTGTATGCGTGTTGTGGGTGTGTGTATGCGTGTACTTATGTATTCGTGTACTATATGTGTATGTGTGTGTGTGGGCGTGTATGCGTGTACTTATGTGTGTGTGTGTGTGTGGGTGTATGCGTGTACTTATGTGTGTGTGCGTGTGTGTGTGTGTGTGCGCGTGTGCGTGTAACTCTGCGTGTACTTATGTGTGTGGTGTGTGTGTTGCCCGTGTGTGTATGTGTGTGTATGCGTGTACTTATGTGTGTGTGTGTGTGTATGCGTGTGTGTGTGTGTGTGCGTGTTGTGTGTCTGTGCGTGTATTCGTGTGTGTGCGTGTACTTATGTATGTGTGTGTGTGGGCGTGTATCCGTGTGTGTATGCGTGTACTTATGTGTGTGTGCGTGTGTGTATACTTATGTGTGTGTGTGTGTCGTGTATGCTTGTAGTGCGTGTGTGTGTGTGTGTGTGTTGTGTGTGTGTGTGTGTGTGTGGTGTGGCGTGTATGCGTGTACTTATGTATGTGTGTGTGTGTGTGGGGTGTATGCGTGTACTTATGTTTGTGTGTGTGTGCGTGTGTGTGCGTGTGTGTGTGTGTGTGTGTGTGTGTGTGTGTGTGTGCCGGTCACTGGCTTTGGAAACCGCTAGGTTTAAGTACTCACACAGAAACACACACATGCACTCACACAGAAACACTCAGACACATACATATATATATATACATTCACATTTATACTCACACATACATTTTCACACATTTGTATTGTGTTAAGATATAAACAAATTAATAAATTCGACTATTTCAGTTTTACGAAGTTCAGACTTCTTAAAATCTGAATCTCAACGTTATCAGTATCTGTCAGAAGAAAACACACTGAACATGAATACAGTGCGATTTATTACGTACAATAAGAGAGATAATGAATAAAATGATAAAAATTAGCTATCATTACTTACACATTTTTCTTATTTTCTCCTTCTGTCCTTCTATCTTCTCTCTTTTCTTGTTTTTCTTTATTTTCTTCTTCCCCTTCTTTCTTTTATTATTCTTTTTTTTCTTTTCGTTTTTCCACCTACTTCTTTTGTTTTCACGTTTCCCCTTTAATTCAATGATAATATTATAACGAGTAATGATGATAATGATTATAATAACAATGATAATATTACAACTAGTAATAATGATAATGATGATAATAACAAATGGTAATCATGAAAACAGCAACAACAACAATAAAACACAAATGACAACAAAAAGAAATAATGATGATAATAATAAAACAATAATAACAAAGAAAACGGCAATAATTGTAATAATATAAGTAATAGTAATGATGATTATGATAACAATATTGTTAATAGTGATGCTGATGATAATATGATGATGATGTTGCTAACAATGATAATTATAGTGATAATGATAATGATGATGATAATGATAATAAAAAAAATTATAATAATTGCAATAATAATTATTATTATCATTATCACTATTATTGTTATTATCATTATAATGATGATGATAATGATACAGTGATATTGGTAATAATAACAATAATCATGATAATGACTATGATGATGATGATATTAATAATGATAATGATTCGATGATAATATGTCGCTAACGATAAGAATGACAATTAATATTAATAATCAATTATATTAATTATCATCAATATCATTATCTTAATAAGAAGAACACTAATTAGGATGCCAAGTGTGACTGAGATAAAATGACAGTAATAAAGATAATCATGATAATTACAATCATTACTATAAATCTCATCATTTATCTTAATTATTGTCCTTAATACAGTATGATAATGATTGATAATTACATTGTCGATATAATCATGGATTCGTAACAATTTTAATGAGGTTCAATTGTGACATCCCCCCTAAAAAAAAGTAAATAAATAAATATAACAAAAACAAAAGGAAAACAAAAAGGCTTTTCGAGCTGGGTGGTTTGGTTTTGGAGGGGGAGGGGGAGGGGGGGGCGGGGTACGAGCGTGACCAGAAGGGTGACGTAATGAGGGCCAAACCCAGACATTACTATCACTAAGGCTGCCGTGGCCACTAATTACAGCCGCGGAGTAATTAAAGTCACAGATATTCTCCGCTCGGCCGGGCCGCCTCCGCGCTGGTGCCGGCGAGCCAGTCACTGTAAATATAACATTGTCAGGATCGAATGGGGGAGGAAGGGGATGGGGAAGGGAGGGAGGAAGGGGGAGAGGAGGAAGGGGAGGGGGGGAGAGAGAAGGGGAGAAGGGAGGGGGGGGGGGGGAGGAGGAAGGGAGGGAGAGGGGGAAGGGGGATGGGGGGAGAGAGGGAAGGGAGGGGAGGAGGGAGGGGGAAAAAAAGGGGAAGGAAGGGGAGGGGAGGAAGAGAGGATGGGGGAGGAAAGGAGAGGGAGGAACGGGAGAGGGAGGGAGGAGAGGAGGGAGGGGAGGGAGGGGTGTAATGGGAGGATGACGGGGTATTCATGTGGGAGAGATTTGTGTGTGAGATTCAATGGGAGGGAACATACACAAAGGCGTACACAGTGGATATATATATATATATATATATATATATATATATATTATATATATATATATATATATATATATTATATATATTATATGTATATATATTATACATATATATATACATACATGTATGTATACTTAAATATTCATATATATACATATATAAGGATGTATATGTATATACGTATAATATATATATATATATATAATATATATATATATATATATATATATATATATATATATACGTACATACATGTGTGTTACTTATATATATATATATATATATATATATATATATATATATATATACTATCTATCTATCTATCTATCTATACACACACACACACACACACACAACACACACACACACATATATATATAATTATATATATATATATATATATATTATATATATATATATACTAAGAGAGAGAGAGAGTTACAGACAGAGACACAAGCAGACCGACAGACAGAGCCTTCGACGGAGCAAAGTGAAAACCAGAGAAACACAACCCTCCCACACCGAGGGACAATTAACCAGCACCAACATACCAAAGATAGCAGCTGAGGCGGCGAATACCACAAGCCTCGCCGACTAACAAGCAGGTACAGATACCTTACGTTCCCGATAGTCTTGTTAACACCACACTTGCTAACAGCTTTTGGCACTAACTACCATTATGAGCCCAATTACATACTGGCTGTGATACGACCAGTCATGTAGTGTGGTTTGGGGAGTGTGTATGTTAAGCAGAAATATTTGTTTCAAGGGTGAGGAGGGGGTGACATGGGGGAGGGGTATATGGGTATGAGGGGGAGGCTTGAGGAAGGGGGGGGAGAGGGGTATATGGTAGACTTGGTAGAGGTGGGGTGAATGGAGAGGAGTGCGGGAGAGAGGGTGTCTCATGGGGAATATGGGTATGGGGGTTGTGGAGAAGGGGTATGGGGAAACTTAGGGAGTTGGAGATGGGGATAGGAAGGAGAATGGTGACTTAGGAATAGAAGGGGATATAGGAGGAATGGGAATAGTAAGGGGGAGTTACTAGGGGAGTAAAGAAGGGAGGAAGATAAAGAGAATGTAAGAGATAAGGGGAAACATAAAGAGATTGAAGAAGGGATTGAATCTAAGGTGAAGGGAGTGGGTGTGGAGCGGGTGGGAGGGGGGTTTTGAAGTTGAAAATTGGGAGGAGAAAGAAAAGTGTTAAGGAGAGGATGAGGGTTTGGAAAATGGGAAATTAAAGGTAAATAAGGAAGATCTAAAGAAGATTATGGGGAGGAAGAGGTAAGTTAGTGTCCTTTTTCGTTTTTTTTTTTTTTTTTCTCAAATACTTTTTTTCTTATTTCTGTATCGGAACTGTATTGTCTTTTCTCCCTGTTCTATCCGCTCGTAAAAATCGGTTTCTGTTTGGTGAAATTATATCCATCCGAACGATCCTCCTCAAATACTTTCTTGAATAACATGGAGTTAACGCCTCTGCTGAACAAAATCAGAAATCACTTAACAATTTTATGCGCTTTTGATTACTGTTATTTCGGTGTATCAATAGATGGCTTCAGAAAGAAAATATTGTGTATTCTCTGGGTTGATATTTGGGAAACCTTACTTGCGGTGAACCAGTTCTTACCTGATGTTACATGCAATATATATATATATATATATATATATATATATATATATATATATATATATATATATATAATATATAATATATATATATATATATATATATATATATATTATATATATATATATAATATATATATATATAGCGCGTGTGTGTGTGTGTGTGCACAAACACACATATATATGAATATGTATATACATATATGTATATATGTGTGTGTGTGTGTGTGTGTGTGTGTGTGTGTGTGTGTTGTGTGTATGTGTGTGTGTGTGTGTGTGTGTGTGTGTATGTGTGTGTGTGTGTGTGTGTGTGTATGTGTGTGTGTGTGTGTGTGTGTATATAATATGTATGTATGTATGCATATACTATATACATACATATAGCTACACACACACACACATATACATATTATGTATATGTATATGTATATATATATATATATATATATATATATTATATATATATATATATATATGCGTGTGTGTGTGTGTGTGTGTGCAAACACACACACATAGATATAAATACACAAACACACACACACATTTATATACATATATGTGTGTGTGTGTGTGTGCGTATGTGTATGTGTGCGTGCATGCGTATATATAAATGTGTACTTTGTATTTGTAAAGCACATCTGCATGTATTAGTCTATACCCTTTACACTCCCTAAAGACGTCACATGACCTCCAATCATCTGATAAAAATCACATAACCTCTCCCTCCACTCACCCCCCCCCCCCGCACCTCCCACCTTACCCTCCAGCCATCTGCGGGCGGGAGGCGAGAGGAGAAGGAGGGGGGGGGGGGTTGGAGGCAGTGGTCACGTGACACACACCAGACTTCTATGTTTGTACAAGCAGAGGTCAACCTTTT
>NW_020868329.1:30000-32500 GCF_003789085.1 Penaeus vannamei
GGGAAGAAGGGGGGCTTTGACGGGGAGGGGAGCTGTGAAGGAGGGAGGGAGGGGGTGGGGGGCTCTGAAGGAAGGGTTTGGAAGCTGTGAAGGAGGGAGGGGAAATTTGAGGCAGGAAGGGGGGTCTTTGACGGGGTGGGGAGCTGTGAAGGAGGGAGCGGAAGTTTAAGGGAGGAAGGGCGGTTGTGAGGGGAGAGGGGGTGTATATAAGGGAGGGTAGTGGCTTTGAGAGAGGGAGGAGGGTTATGAGATGGAGGGAAGGGGGGTTAGAGGAGAGGAGGGGTAGGGTTGTGAGGGGGCAGGGGGCCATGAAGAAAAGGAAGGACATATTCCTCTTGTTTCCTCTCCTCTTCCTACTTGTTGCATTTACCTTTTCCCCAAAACGCATTTCAAAATAAAAAAAGAAAAGAAAAAAAAAATGTTAATACCCTACACTTTCTTTCCCCCAATAGAAAAAAACACACAAACACCACTCTCTCCTACACGAAAAAACAAACAATAACAAACAAACATAAACAGAAAATAAGAGTCAAAAAATAAAAAATAAAAACAAATCAAACATCCCCACCGTGCATATTCTCCCGCTTATCGTACACCTGGCAGCGCCCCTTGATCCGTTCCGCACCGGCCTTCTTGAAAGATGTTTTGGCAAGTTGTCACAGTCGCTCCTCAGCAATTTTACGGATTATTACCCTCACTATGACCAGAAGCGGAGTGAATGGAAGAGATTTCGGAGCTGAGTGAAAGCAAAGGAAATTAGGAAAGATTAATGTGTTTTTATCCTTTCTCTTGACCTTCCTTTTTGGGAAAGAGAGAGGGAAGGATATGTAAACAGAAAGGAAGGGAGAGAGAGGGGGGGGGGAGAAGAGATAAGAGAGAGAGAGAGGGAGAAGGAGAGGGAGAGGGGGGAGAAAAGAGAGAGAGAAAAGAGACAGAGAGACAGACAGACGAGAGAGAAATAAGAACAGGAGCACGAGATAGCGAAAGAGGCAAAACAGTGAGAGAGTCAGAAAGAGAGAGGAAAACTTCTAAACAGAAAGAGAGAGAGAGAGGAGAAGAAAGAGAGATAGAAAGAGAACAGAGCACGAGATAGCGGAATAGGCAAACCGAGAGAAAGAGAGAGAGAGAGAGCCAAGAACCCGAGAATTTAACCCAATCCCCTTGTTAACGTTACAGCACTCGCTCCTTACTCCCCACCCACCCCACCCCAACCCAACATCTACGCGTGGTATATGATTAGAGTAAAACCAATAAAGGCGTAATTAGCGAGTGAAAAAGACAACCGCGCCACCCGAGCGATGCCGGCCTTTCAGCTGTCAATCAAGGTCGTGGCGGCAAAGTGTCCGCATTTCACGCCGGTTCATCCCTTTGTCGACCGCGTGACAAAGGGCGGGAGAGAAGCGGGTCTTCCTTGGCTGTTGCCCTCCTCCTTCCCTCCTCCTGCCCTCCTTCCTCCTTCCCTCCCCTCCCTTCCCTCTTCCCTCCCTCCTCCTTCCTCCCCCCCTTTTTTTCCTTCGGTTTTTTTTTTTTACTGTTTCCTCTTTTTTTTTTTGTCTTGCTGATTTTAGTTTGTTTGTATTTCTTTGGCTTTGCTGTTTTTTTTTTTCTCTTGTGTTGTTCCAGTTTTATTTTCTTTTTCTCTTCGTTGCTTTCTCCTTTATCCTTCCTTTCCTCTTCCTTATTCTCGTTTTCTCTTTTTTTTCTTTCCTTTCTCCCCCCCCCCTCTCTCTCTCTCTTTCCTGTTCCCTCTCCTCATCCACACTTTCTTCCGCCCGTTTTCCCTTCCTCTCTTCTTCCTCCCCACCTTCCTTCCCTTTTTTCTTTGTTTCATTCCCCTCTCTTTCTCTCCTTTCCCTTACCTTTCTTCTCTCTCTTCACCCTCTCTCCTCTCCCTTTCCGTTTCCCGCTTTCTATCATACTCCCCTTCCTTCCTCTTCTCTGTCTCTCCCCTACCCTTTCCTCATTCACCTTCCCCCAATCCCATTCCCCTCCCCCTTTCCTCATTCACCCTCCTCAATTCCCCATTCCTTATCCTTTCCCAATTCCCCTACCCCCTTTTCTCCATTCACCCATTCAACATCCCCCACCCTTTCCCATCCCCCTCCTCTTTTCCCCATGTACCTCCCCCTTTCCTCATTCGTTCTTCCCATCCTATCCCCATTCATCCTCCACCCATTCCCCATCCACCTACTCCCTTTCCCCATTCACCACTCACCCTCTCCCTCCCTCCCCCTTCCCCCCATCCCCCCTCTTCTGATCCCCATCTGTTGACTCGTCTCGACTCAGCGAACCTTTTACAGCATTAGAAAGTTAATGATAGCGGGGCATGAATAGGTTTAGATCTGCTTATCCGAGTTTCAGATTGTCGAGTGAGCGGTTCGGATCCGATAAAAGGGCCTTCCTCCGATGCTCAATAGAGGTTGAGGGAGTTGGAATCGACGGGTTTTCTTTCCCTTTTTTTTGTGTGTGTGGTGGTGGGGGGGGGTAGAGATGGTGGGGA
>NW_020868329.1:35000-40000 GCF_003789085.1 Penaeus vannamei
GGGTAATTGAGCGTATGCGGTTTGTCGGCCATTTAGAAGGTTGTCGAGTTGTTATTTCGATGAGGTTCCTGTCGTCCGGGGGATAAATCATTTGTGTTGCGGGCTTCGTTTCGTTCGGACCGGAGTGCATTGGGGCTTTGGATCGGCCGGCGCGACGCTTAAGAAAACGGACGACGAAACCTCATAAACTAATAGTGTAAATATCCTCATCTCTGCTCCCTTTTGAGGATAATAACTCCACTTCGACATCGACAAATACAGAAGCCCTTAAGACCGACCTTCTGAAAAATAAAACAAACAATTGTCACCGAGAGAGAGAGAGAGAGAGAGAGAGAGAGAGAGAGAGAGAGAGAGAGAGAGAGAGAGAGAGAGAGAGAAAATCTGATCTGACTGACATTCAAAGTGATACACACATTACACAGTTTATCTGGCCTACGACCCACATCCTGCTGCCACGAACCGCTCCTTATCCAAGCCGATTAAACCCGACTACCGCTGTTCAGAACCTAAGCTCCTCGGCTCGCTCTAAATTCGGTAGCAGGATATGTGCAAATTTCGTGCCACGGAACCCACTATTTAAATAACCCTCGTGACTAACGCGAAAATAACAAGCCGTCACGAAAGCAAAGCGAAGGCGGAAGAGAGAGAGAGAGAGAGAGAGAGAGAGAGAGAGAGAGAGAGAGAGAGAGAGAGAGAGAGAGAGAGAGAGAGAGAGAGAGGAATAAATAAACGAAGAGAAGGAGAGGGAGGGAGAGAGAGAGAAAAAGAGAAAAAGACGAAGAGAGCGAGAGGGAGGGAGAGACAGAGAGAGACAGACAGACAGACAGAGACAGAAGCAGAGAGACAGACAGAGTGAAAGAGAGTGGGAAAATTCAAGAAAGAGAATAAAAGGAAGAAGATCGGAGAAGCGCAATCATATCCCACGCCGACAGCGGACGTCTCGGCGCTGGGCCTATCTCTCAGTCACGCTCAGGACCCCGATTCATGGTTCGTCACGCCGTCACTCCGTCACTCCGGCCAATTATACGCGTCACCTTCCTTTGTGGGGCCCCGTGTTACCTCTGCCCCCCCCCCTCCTGCCCCTATGCCCCTCTGCTCCTGCCTTTACCCATCCTTCCTCCCTCTGTCTACCCTTAGGCCCGTACTTTTAAAATCATGCCTGGCGAAAGATCGTATTGGAACAGCCTGGCGACAGCCCTCCCTTTCCCGTGTTTCAGTACCATCTTCTTGCTTTCAAATTATAAATTAGGAACATAGTGTATAATATGATATAGGAATCACATGGTAATTTTAAAATGCCTGAAAATAAAAAAAAATATTATGAAAATACGTAAATACCTACTTTTTTCAAGACCATCAATGTTCCAGTCGAGAGCTCAAGACATCAGCTGTACCCCCCCCCCTGACTTATTTAGATATAAGTTATTATTATTTTGGTTCAGAGATAATTTTTTTTTTACAAATGTTACCAAAAGTGTTTTGATGATGGCATGTTTACTTCGGGCTACAGAAACATAGCTGTAGTGCTCCACCGCCCTATAATGAGGCGTGTCTAATGAAACCCTTGTAGGCCTACAGTTTAAATATGTTATATCAGTTAGTTATAGTAAAATTGTACATTTTAAACTCCTTTGTTAAAGTATAGAGTTATTTTTTGTATAAAAGTATAACATTGATATATTATAGTATAAAGCATAAAGTTACCTTTGTTATGGTATAAAGTATAGTACAACATAAAGTATAAAGTTAACTTTGTTATAGTATTAAGTTCATTTTTCACTTTATACTTTGAAAACCTTTCGCCAATGTTGGCGTTCGCCTGGCGAAGCTTCGCCAGGCGAACATCTGAGTGAGGGAGGGCCGTTTGGACGCTTCGGTGATGGGGGAAAACGCGGGAAATCCAAATTTGTTTACATTTGCAGTGCACAGCGTCACCATGGAAACCAACACCGAAGTTTCTCGTTCGTCTCCTTTATCATTTTTGGATAAAGAAGTCCTTCGAGACCTCATAAAGGACTATATAGAGGCCGTGAACGACAAAAGTACCAAGTTTTATGCCGCAAACCGGAAGGCACAGGCATGGCAGGAGATAGCTATGAAATTTTGTGACCTGACGGGTCACAAAAAAAAAAAAAAAAAACGCTCAGCAGTTGCGGAAAATATGGGATAATATAAGAAACAGGTGAGTGACTCTGATCATGAAACCTACAAAACATACACACTGTCAAATGTAAAAATTGTGTGGAAGTTAATCACATAATAATAATTTTGAACCCCTTTTCAGAACAAAGAAGGAGCACTCCCGCCTGAAATCCGAGAGGGCCAAAACCGGAGGAGGTCCACCACCGAGGCCAGTGGATCCATTTTCAGTCTCTGTCCTTCCTTTGATTGAGGAGGAATTGGATCCAATCCACAATAGCTGGGACAGTGATAGAGCACATCATGGAAAAGTTATTATCGAAAATGCTGGCATGTCCCACTGAAGCAATTAAAGATGTTTGTCCAACTTCATCATGAGGGTTACAGATTTGGTTTATTTAATATCTTACAAGATCATAACTATTTTGCTCTGACAGTTTTGGTTTCATGGTTAGTATTCAAAATTTGCAATTGCAAGTGCAAAACCCCCTCAGCTAAATGGTGCACTTCCTGTAAATTTCAACTTCCACTTATTTTTTTCTTTTTTCTCTTAGTTTTAGATGATGGCTCACTGACATTTTCTTTGGAGGAGCTTCCTACCCTGCAAGAGTCCCATGATGATGGGCAAGTGTCCCTTGACGATGGTCCTGCTCAAACTGAGGATCAGCCAGTAGCTGCAGTGCAGAAGGGGCCCTGTCCCCCCCAAAAAAAACTAACATGTAAGAAACAGGAAGCTCTGAAGTTGGCTTCAGAAAGAAACCATCTTCTTAGAGAAATGGACAGGGAGCTGCACCAGAAAAGGCTTGAGTTACTGGAACATGAAAAGCAGCTTATGACATCTTATTATGCAAGCAAGCAAGAGCTTATTGAAAAAAAAGAGGCTTGCACTTGAAAAACATAAAAAAGAGATGTCATCTCTTTAACTTCCTTGCTTCATGTAATGTCTCAGTTATTTACTTCTGTTTCCAATCCTTTCACCTTCCACAAGTTTTCCCCTACAACTAAATTTGATGTATAAGGATATATATTAATATACAAAACCACACTATGTATGTGATATTAAACATTAGGTTTCTTTTAAATTTTTTATTAACCTACTATGACATTTGGATAACAAAAAGAGAAAAAAACAATGGTTTTTATTGACATTACATTTCCTTCAATATAATCTGAATAATCTAGTGAGATTGTTGTTATTTATTTCTGTACTCTATCCATCTAAGTTCCACACAACATATTACTAAACTTAATGTACAGTAGTATGCAATAATGTCATAACCACACAACTTGCGATATTAAACATTAGGTTTATTTAAAAATAAATAAATAAATAAAAAATAAATGACCATGAGAGTTGGCAAAAAAAAGGAAAAGAATGTTTTACATTGATATTACATTAGTTTCTATATAATCTTTCAATAATCTGTAAAATACTACAAAAGATAATTTCAGAACACACTGTTGATTATATTTGCCCTCTTTCTCTGTCCAGCATTCCTCTTCTTGCCCTTGCCCCAACCCTTCTCTCTTCTCTCTTCCTTCTCTTTGCTGTATCTTTGCGTTCTTCTACTTTCCTCTCTTTTCTCTTTTTTTTCTCACGTTCTATGTTTCCATTCTTCTCTTCTACTCTCTTCTTTTCTCTCTCATTCCCTTTTTTTTTTTCTTTTTTTTCTTTTCTCCCGTTCTACGTCTCCATTTTTCTCTTATGCTCTCTTCTTTCCTATCTCTCATTCCCCTTTTCCTTATCCCTAAATTAGCCTCCTATCTCTTCCTCTCTATCCCTTACCTCTTGCCTATTCTGCTATCCTCTCCTATCTTTCATCATCCTTACTCCCTTCCTACATTTTCCACTCTCTTCCCTCAGACCACACGGTGCCAGGAGACCAAATTTCTCTCTCTCTCTCTCTCTCTCTCTCTCTCTCTCTCTCTCTCTCTCTCTCTCTCTCTCTCTCTCTCTCTCTCTCTCTCTCTCTCTCTCTCTCTCTCTCTCTCTCTCTCTCTCTCTCTCTCTCTCTCTCTCTCTCTCTCTCTCTCCCTCTCCTTCTCCTCTCCCTCTCCTCTCCCTCTCTCCCCTCCTTCCTCCCCCCTCCTCACTCCCTCTCTCTCTCACTATCATTATAATATGATGATCATTATCACTATCATTATCAATGTTGTCAATATCATCACTATCATTATCAATTGAAATCATATAATCAAAATTACCTTTACGTGATCATTTTTCATGATCATTATCGCTGATATAATTATCATCACTATCATTATCATTTTCAAAGATCTGCCTCCCATAGTCACACTGTCAGCTGCTTCCATATCATTACCAGTATCTTTGTTGTTGTAATAATTACTTTTATCATTATTATCCTTATTGTTATCTTATCATTATTATCATTATTGTTACATATCATTAATTATCATTATTGTTATCATTATTATCGTATTATTGTTTGTTGTCATTATTATCACGGTTCTTATCAATCATATATATATTTTTTATACTATCATTCGTCATTCTTAAAATGAAAACATCACTGGAAGTATTAGGAATCATTAACAAAATTACTTCTGATGTTTTGCCCTGCAATATCCAAAGCAGAAACCGCAAATAACTAGGCAAAATGTAATTCATCAGTATGAATTTCCATTTCAGGTTATTGAAAACGGTAAAGAACAATTTATATATATATATATATATATATATATATATATATATATATATATATATATATATATATATATATATTATATATATATATATATATATATATATATATATATATATATATATATATATATATATATATACATATATATATATATATATATATATATATATATATATATATATATATATATATATA
>NW_020868329.1:50000-52500 GCF_003789085.1 Penaeus vannamei
ACGTTTATCATTAATGTTATTTCTCTCATAATTACTGGTGTTGTTGTCGATACTAGATGTTGCTATTGTTGTTATCATATCATCATTATCATTATTACTATCATTATCATTATTGCTATTCTGTTATCATTATTGCTAACATTATCGTTATTACTATCATTATCATTATTGCTATTTTGTTGTCGTTATAATCATTATCATTACTATTACTATCATTATTGCTATTATATTATTATTATTATTATTGTTTTTGTTATCATTATTGTTACTGCATTATTGTTATAATTGTTATTATTATTATTATTATTATCATTATTATTATTATTATTATTATTATCATTATTATTATCATCATTATAATTATTATCATTATCATTATTGTTATTTTATCATTTTATCATTATCATTATCCTCATTATTGTTATTATCATTGTCATTTTTATTATAAGTAGTATCATCATTATTATTATTATTTTTAATATCGTTATTATTATTATCCTTATTATTGTCATCATTATCATCACTACTATTATTATGATTATTGTTATCATCTTTATTGCTGTTGTTGTTATGATTATTATCATTATGATCATTATCACTATTATTATCATTGATATCATTACTGTTACTGTAATCATCATTTGATTATGATTATCATTATAATTGCTATTAACATTATTATCGTTATTAGTACCATTATTGTCATCATCATTATCCTTATTGGTGTTATTATCATTGTTGTTGTCATTAGGATTATATATGTTATTATTTATCATTTATTATTTATTATATGCTATTATTTATTAATTATGTGTGTTATAATTATTATTGTTATCAACATTACTATTATTATTATTGCTATTATCACCATTGTTGCTAATATTATCATTATTATTGGTGTTGTTATGAATATCATTGCCATTATCATTATCATTGTTGTTGTTATGATTCTTATTGTTATTATCATTATCATTATTATATTTATCATCATCATTACTGTTGTTGTTATGATAACTATTAGTGTTATTATGTTTTTTATTTTTTAATTATTATTATTATTATTATCATTATCATTATCATTGTTATCATTATTATTATTGTCATTATTATTATTATTATCATCATCATTATATTATTGTTATAATCACTATTAATATAATTGTCATCTTTTTGCCATGATTATTATTATGATCATCATTGTTATTAGTATCATTATTAATATAATCATCGTCATTATTGACATTATCATTATCATTATTCTTTTTATTATGATTAGCATTGTTATTATCATTATTACTATTACTTTTATCATCGTTATTATCGTCATTAGTGTTGTTGATGTTGATCAGCATCATCATTTTTATCATTATTATTATTAACATTATTGTTATTGTTCCCACTATCATCAATATTAACATTATCATCACCATTATGGTTCTTGTTATCTATTTTTATCATTATTATTTAGTAATACTATTATTATTGCTATCATTATTATTATTATCATTATTCATTATTATTATTGTTATCATTATTATTATCATAATCATTGATATTATCAGTATCCATATCATTATCATTATCATCATCATTGTCATTATCATTGTTTGCTTAATAATAATAGTGGTAATAAAACAATGATAATGATAACAATAACAATAATAATGATAATAATAATTACAATAATGATAATAATAATAATGATAATAATAATAGCAAAAACAATAATAATGATAATAACAGTGATAGGATTAACAATGATAATGATTAGTGTCATTGCTCTCATCATTGCTTTTATGCAGTAATATCAGTGTTACTGTCTTTCTCTGTTGAATCGCCTTCATTTCCGCGGGGAAAATCCCCATCTTGTTTCAGGGACAACGAGCGTAAATTTATTAATTCTTGAGATCCGACATGCCTTCCAGTGCGCCCGTGTGTCCGTGTACGCTTGTTAGATCGCATTACAAATGATGGATCGGATAATAAAACAACGGTAGGCCTATACTTTGAATTCGCCCATCCGCCAATTAGTTCTAAATAAAATGGTTTAGCTCGCTTTAACAGGAAATTTACATACGCCCGTTCCCCCCGTAATTCGAAAGGAAGGGGTGCGATTGAATATGGCACCGCGAATTTTTGGAGCAAGTAATTCGGTAATTACCATCATTAGCGGGCGGGTGTGCGTATAGGCCTTGCGTTTGTTCGTTTGGTGTGACCTTAGGAGCCTTCTTTCTCGCCTAGAGTAGGAAGTCGCCCAGAAGAACATGTTTAGCCCGACGCATAGGCCTATAATTTACCGCGATCAGGTCCGCCAAACTACCGCCTTACAACTGCTCGTTAATCTCCTTGTTGTAGAGCCAACCTGTCGTTACTAATGAGTAATCACGCCCTAACAAGCAATTAGACCGTCAGTTGCCACCTGGTTCTCATCATACGAGAAAACGAAAGAAAAAATGTCTAAAAAGGAAAGTAGAAATCAGAGAAAAAAAAATGTATATTC
>NW_020868329.1:67500-70000 GCF_003789085.1 Penaeus vannamei
CATTAACACATCTATTTCTTAGTTACGTTTTCACTATTTATTTCATCTTTTTTGCTGTTTTTCTTTCTTTTTGAAGTTTAGTTTACGTCACCTTTTCCTCCTCCTCCTCTTCTCCCCCCCCTTTCCTTCTCCTCCTAATCCTCCTTCTCTACTCCTCCTCCTTCTCCTCCCTCCTTATCTTTCCTTTTTCTTCTTCTTCTTCTTCTTCGTCTATCGCTTTCCTCTCCACCTTCATTCCCTTTATTCGTCTCCCGAAGACCACCGTCACAGCCGCCATCTTGTTTGTTTATCTGGATTTTTCTTCTTTTTTTATTCCACTCTCGACTGCCTCTGAATTCTGATTTTCTTTTCCTTTTTCAAATATTTCTCCCCCTTTGTTGTTAATTTTAGAATTATTCTCTTTCTTGTATATAGGATTTTTTTCTTTCTTTAAGGACTTCAAAACAAAGATTAAAAGTTTACATTCCTCCTTCCTCCATCTTTTTTTTCTCTCTCTCGGGGTTGCGTCAGCGAAGGGTGTTGGCAATACTGTTCCTGTAAGCTGACCTGGCGTCCATGGTGGCATATCCGAGGGGGCTTCCAAGATCATCAGTGGGGGGGGGGGGGGGGAGGGGAAGAAGAAAGATTAAAAGAGGGTTGGAAGGAGGAGGAGGTGGAGGGGGAGGAGAAAGGGGGAGGTTGAGGGGGGAGAAAGGGGTGGTTGAGGAGGAGGAGGAAAGGGGGAGGTGGAGGAGGAGGAGAAAGGGGGAGGTGGGGGAGGTTGGTGGTGGTGGGGAGGTTAAGAAGGAAGATTGTAAGAGAGTGGGAAGGGGGAAAAGGGGGGAGGGGAGAGGTGACCCAGAGCTCAACTCTGCGGGGCGCGCGACAGGCAGGGGGTCCGTATCTGTTACAGGAATTTTTCAAAGAATTAACTGATAAGATCGGGCCGGAATGGCTATGGGGTGTCAAAAGAGCATTCATAACAGCTTGTTGGCCGCGCCGGAGATAAGAACTCTATTAAGCTGAGGAGGAAGTCGAGAATTATGGCAAGATTTGTGAGGGAAAATAAACGCAGGCCACAAAGACATCAAGATGAGCCAAAGAAAGAGAGAAAAACGAAAGAGAAAAAGCGAAAATACTGCGACAGCCGCCTCCGAGCCCAACAAAAGACAGAGAACACTCGAGGGAACTAAAGTGGCCGGAGAAAAAAAGGAGAAGAATGTAAATGATCCAAGAAAATATATTTTACTCCTTATCGTGAAATACTGTGTATATCTCCATTGTCAAGAAGTTTTCGTATGATTAAACGGCCGGGATACTCGAATTAATTGGTCATATAAACCTGCTTCGTCCCTAAAAGGAGGCCCGAGATAGCAGGTGTAAGCGAGTCCCAAAACAACACAGCTCGCTCCCTCCGCCATGCATCAGGGACGGGCTGACATTTCCCATTGCATCTATTTTGTCTCACCGTTTCCCCTTCTGACTCTTGACCTAGGCCGGCCTGCGTGCGCCTGTGTGTCCTCGGATCTTCGACTTCTTCAGTGCCGCCGTCAGCCCGCCACGCCTCCATTCAAAAGGGGAAGAAAAAAGGAAAAGAGAAGAGAGAAAATTTCGCTGGAATCCGCCCCTGCGACCGCGGGGCTAAATCTCGGAGATAAGACACCCACTAATGACTGCCTCGAGATAGTAACTAGATCCCCGGCGGTCGTCTATCCAGTCCGACTTCCTCGTTGAATGTTAATCCGGATGGTTGAATGCACTCATTATGCGAACGATCCGGCGAATGTGTAACGTTCCACTTTGCATAAGGGCGAGCGTGCACTAATCGAGCTGGACTGCGCCGGTAATATGCAAGAATGACACCGGCGGCCGTGGAGCGTAGTCCAGAAGCCCCGGGTCCTCATAACTCTCGGGGGTTCTCAGGGACTCCGGGATTCCTCCACGATAGCCCTTGAGGACGTCGTTTCCGGGGATATTTGCCAAATCGCAGCGGCCCGGATGGCCGTCATAGCCGAGCCCTTCGCGCGGCCGCGGGCGGGAGGGGCGGCGCGGGCGGGGAGGGCGGGCGCCGGGAGGGGCCGCGCCGCAGATGGCTCGCAGGGCGGCCGCATAGACATGCCCGTTTCCATTTAAAGAGAAACTGCGAGATGCGGAGGCTGATAACGCCCAGAACCTAATTCGTAATGTAATGTTTACAGAGCATGTGCAGCATGGTTTATACACACGCACGTAAGCGCGAACGCGGCGCGTGTGCGTACATATATGTGCGAGTTATACACACACAAGTATATATAAGTAAAATATATATATATATATAATATATATAATAATATATATGTACATATTATATATATATATAGTATTATATATATATATATATATATAATATATTAACTAATATAACTATTATTATATATATATATATACTATATATATGCTATATTATATAATTATACATATATAACTATATATATAACTATATATTATATTGTATGTATAATATTATTCATAATACTATATT
>NW_020868329.1:80000-82500 GCF_003789085.1 Penaeus vannamei
CTGCTATTAGTTGTAGTAAGGCTGTTATCATCATTATCTTTTTATGACTTTTATTAGTGTTATAATATTACTACCATTCTTATTAACGAAACTTCAATTCTCAACACATATCTCTCTTTATATATAAAACTAAAACATATGTAAACATCAGAAATTATTACAGTCTTCGCATTAATCATCATATTGTTGAATGATATTCCCAAAAAGCAATTTTATTTTCAATCACAAGAATAAAACTCACTAGTTTACCTCCTCCACATGAACTTCAGAATACTTAAAAAAAAAAAAAAAAAAGAAAAAAAAAGCCACAATAATGATGATGGTAATGATGATAACAAAAATAGTAATGATAATAATAATGTTAATAGTAATACTGCTACTAATATCAATGATGATTATAAAGATAATGATAATAATGATAATAATACTAATGATAATAATATTAATGTGATTAATGTGATAGTGAAAATAATAATTATTATTATAATAATGTTAACAATAATGATTATGATAATGATAATGATAATAATAATAATAATGAAAATTAAAGAATAATGATGATGAAATGAAAATAATAACAGAATAGAAAACTCCCTCTATAACATTCGTGGCTTCATGAAACCACTTCAATAGAGGGATTCACTTAACACGAGTCAGATAATTACTAAATGATTGTATTTTTTACCTTTAAATAACAATAAACAATAACGTAGAAATGATATTACAGATTTGACGGTAAACACTCTATCTTATATATGTATAATATAGGGATATGTTAACAGATCTTATATATGTTAACATTTTGGTAACAGTGATGGTTATGATTGTGATGATGATGATGACAATAATAACAACAATAATAACAATTATGATAATAGTAATGGTGATAATAGTTTTGATAGTATTGGTAACAACAATAGTAACAGTGATAGTAATACTAACAGTAATAACAATAACAATAATGATGATGATAATTTGNTGAGATATTGATAATGAATATAATACATGATGAATGAATTATAATGGTTGATAAGAAAGTAATATAATGAGTGATAAAGGCAATAATCCATGACTGATAATAATAATGACAATAATAATGAATAATAATACAAAATAATAATAATGATAATAATAATAATGATAAATAATGAATCAACAATGAATGGCAGTAATGATAGACAAAAATAATTTGAAAATGAAATTAACAATGATTATCAAAAATAAAGATAATGGTAAAAATAATGAAGAAAAATCAATTACAAACAACAAAAAATCATGACTAATGATAATGAATAATGAATGATCAATCAACATATTGATAATCGAAACGATGATAACATCAACAGTAGTAATAAAATCGTACAGTACACATCTAAGTAATTTATTGTAACAAACGTCCATCTCAAGAGTGATACGCGACAAGATGATCAGATGGAGGGATAAATTTACATAACATTACATTATCTCATGAGACTGGTCTCATGGTTACTTTTTCAAGTATTTTCCATGTCATCAAAATCATCAATTAATTCTATGAATCAATATCCTTTATCTATCTAAAGTTATGCTCTATTGTCTTAGATCAAAAACGGAATCGAGAAAAATATAGGAAATAGAAGAACTGCGAAGAGTACAGAAATACAGAAAATGGAGATAGATTAGAAATACCATAGATTCAGAGAAAATTAAAAGGGACAAGAGGAGAAAATGGAAATGGAGTGGCGATCACCTCGGTCTATATCATCTGTTACTTGGGGACCTATCTTCTAAGAACGGCGTCTCACCGACCTGCTCTTAAGATTTTCAGAGATTCGTCGTCGCTCGACTAACTCCTTCTCTCTCCTCTTCCTCTGTTTTATCCTCTTTTTCTAGTTTTTTTTCTTGTCTCGTCTCTCTTTCTCTTCATCTTCTTTCCTCTCCGCTCTCTCCCGTCTCTATTCTCTATCCCCTCTCTCTCTCTCTCTCTCTCTCTCTCTCTCTCTGCTTGGTGATCCTCTCTCTCTCCTTCTTCGTGCGTTTATTCCTATCGCCTCTTTCTTGCGTGTCTGCTGCTCTCTTCTCTTTCTTTTCTCTCTCTCTTTCTCTCTGTCTCTCTCTCGATCTATCTATCTAGTCTTTCTCTCGCTCCTTTCTCGGCGTCTGTCTGTTCTCTCTCTCTCTCTCTCTCTCTCTCTCTCTCTCTCTCTCTCTCTCTCTCTCTCTCTCTCTCTCTCTCTCTCTCTCTCTCTCTCTCTCTTCTCTCTCTCTCTCTTACTTCTTCTCTCTCACCTCTTCTATCGCATATTGATATACCATTTCGTTAATCTTCTGTGATTCCCAAAACCCAACGAAATAGTAAAGAAAGGCCAATGAAAGAACGTGAAAGAAAAGAAAAGAAAAATAACATTCAAATCTGCAATCTGGAAGTGAGAGAGCGTCAAAAAAACTGAGATTGAGAGGCAAAGTGTCATTCTATTGCACTGATAACAGGTGATAACAAGTGATAACAAGTGATAGCTCA
>NW_020868329.1:85000-95000 GCF_003789085.1 Penaeus vannamei
TTTTTACTTATCATTATTATTATAAATTTCATTATGTTCATTATTGTCTTTTATTATTAGCATTGTTATCATAACTATCATTATCATTTATCCATTATATCGCAAATGTTATCATTATCATTTGTTATTTCATCATTAAATCACTATTATTATTATCAATTAATCATTATTATTATCATTATCATTGTTATTATCATCTTCATTATCATTATGATGATAATGATGATTGTTATTAGAATTATCATCATCCTCATCATTATCCTCATCATCATAATCATTACTGATACTATTATTACCATAATTATTGCCATTATTATTATTATCATAATCATCATTATTATCATCATTATCATGACGACGACGACGACGTCGATGATGATGATGATTATCATCTTATAATCATCAATAGTATTAATATCATTTTTATTGCTATCACTTTTCCTATTCTTGCTCTTATCCATGTTGGTATCAATTAATTGATTAATTTTATGTTGATTATCATTATCATTATTTTATCTTTATCATTGTTATTCTTATTCTTATCATTATCACTACCGTCATAATTATCATTATTATCATTATCATCATTATTATCGTCACTATCATCATCATTATTAATATTGTTGTTGTTCTTCATTTTCTTCTTACTTATCATAATCATTATCAATATCCTTATCATCATTACTATTCTATAATTATCCCTGTAGTCATCAGAACTTTTCTTTAAAAAATCCATGATTAAAAGTTGATTTGTGATACGACTAATGCCACTATCATATATATAATGGAAGGTATAATGATATTGATAATAATAATAATAATGATATAATAAATATAATAATAATAATAATGATAATAATTATGATATTAATAATAATAATGATAATATGATATAATCACTATAATAGTAATAATAATGATGATGATAATAATTATAATAATAGCAATAATTAATAATGATAATACTACTACTACTACTAATAAATAATAATAATAATAATAATATAAAGTAATAAACGATAATAATGATAATAATAGTAAATAATAATAATAAAAACAATAATGATGATAATAATAATAATAATGAACAATAATATTAATAATATAATAATAATAATAATAATAATAAAATTATAATAATAATAATAATGATAATAATAATAACAATAATAATAATAATAATGATAGTGATGATGATAATAATAACAATGATAAAAACAATAATGATAATAATGATAATAATAATGATAACAATAACAACAACACAATAATAAAATAATAATAATAATAATAATAATAATAATAATAATATATAATAATAATAATAATAATAATAATAATAATAATAATAATAATAATAATAATAATAATACAATAATATAATAATAATAATAATAATGATAATGATAATAACAAATAACAATAATAATAATAATAATAATAATAATAATAATAAAATAATAATAATAATAATAATAATAATAATAATAACATAATAATATATAATATAATAATAATAATAACTATAATAATAATAATAATAAAATAATAATAATATAATAATATAATAATAATAAAATAATAATAAAATAATAATAACATATAAAAGAACAAAGAAATTTTCCTTACTTTGTCTTTTTTCTCTTCTTTTTCTTCTTCTTCAAATAACTGGGGAATCTCAGATCCATCAATAATGATAATAATAATAATGAATAATAATAATATAATAATAATAACAACAACCATATGAAAGAACAAAAGAAATTCTCCTTACTTTGTCTTTTTTTCTTCTTCTTTTTCTTCTTCTCAAATAACTGTTGAATCTCGGATCTATCTTCACACATAATTGAAGGGCTTTAACCGGCCTTATAAGGAGTTTGATATCACAGGAGGCATAAAAATGATGATAATGAAAGAAAGATAGTAACAATAGCAACGATGATAATGATATGAATGATGATAATACTGATAATGATAATAATGATGATAATAATAGTATTATTGATAATGATAAGGATGATAATAATAAATGATAAGGATAATAATAATAATGATAAGGATAATAATATTAATGATAATCATAAGGATAAGAATAATGATAGATAATAATAATGATGATGATGATAATAATGATAATAATAATAATAATAATAATAATAAATAATGAATAACAATAATAATATAATAAATAATAATAATAATAATGATAATTATAATGATAATGATAATAATAATAATAATAATAATAATAATAATAATAATAATAATAATGATAGCAATAACAATGATAAAAGCAATAATAATAAGGATGATAAGGATAACAATGCTAACAATAATGAAGGTAAAAATTAAAATTATATTGATAACATCTGTAAACAATACCACCTGCAAAACCCGCATTCGAAAACATAAATTAGTCGGTTATTATAAAAATCAAATCAGTCGCTAAAAAATATATATATCAAATAAAAAATAAACAAAAACAGAGAGCAGAGAAAACAAATAAAGACAGATGGTATGACGTAATTGTATACATCACCATAATGACAGCATCGATATTTGTAATAGAATTAAGATTTATCACTTGCAATAATAACTACATTAGAATAATAGGGACATTAATTATACTGACACTACGAATAGCAATGCTAACTGGCGGTACTGCTATCACTCCTAGTATCATTATCATTAACATTATAATAACCATTATCATCATTATCGTCATTGCTTTCATTTCTGTCGTGGTCATTTTTGATACAACGCTTATCAACATCATCGATATTATCTTACCATCGTTACCAAGACCGTTACCAATGTCATTATCATTTCGTTACTACCACCATTGTCATTAATTCTATTCTTACCATTATTTTCCCCGATGCTTAAAAAAAAAAAAAAAAAATAAATAAATAAATAAAATAAATAAAAAAAAACTTATTTTAGTGAAGCCGTCCTTTATTTGGATTTTATGAACTAATAACACCATCGTCAGAAAGGCGAAATTTAGTTGCTGTAGTGATTCTTATTTGAATTATCAATATCATTTCGTATATTATCAGACTATTTTATCTTACTTTTATATGATAATTATTTTCAGTTATTTCGCCTTTCATAACATCCTGTATCATTATCATTTTTGACAGTGTGTGTATGTGTCAAAAATATACCGATAATATATATATACATACTTATATATATGTATATATATATACATATATACATATATATATATATATATATATATATATATATATATATATATATATATAGTATGTATATTTGTATTTTTGTGTCCACGGTTGCGTGTTTGGAAGGAAAAACAAAATCTCAGTGCATGTAGGAAGAAAACACAGACAACGAAAATGTTAAAGAAGAGGAGGAAGGAGGAGGAGAAGGAGAAGAGGAATCTGAGAGAAGGGATAGGCGCGCGGAGGGTTTTATACGACGGCCTGAAGATCACACGGCATCGTAAGTAACAATCTAATATACTATCGTGGGAAGCGCTTTTGCGAAGTAATTACTTAAGGGAGGTCTTAAATCAGAAGAATAATTGGCGGCCGTAACTTGCATCGCTACTCCAACAGCCAATCATCTGCGAAGGATTACAGCCGGCAGCTCGGCCCTCTTGGATAGACCTCCGTAATTGCAGTCTAAGCGAGTTTCCAGAATCCATCATTCGCTCCGGCCTCGTGTGCCAGTTCCGAAGCCTCAGTGAAGCTTCGCGGGCTTCGAACTCTGACCGAATCTTCTTTCGTTGTCCGAATTGTAGTTTTTGCGGGATTCGTGCTTGAGGGAAAGTAAATCTTATGTGTGTGTGTGTGTGTGTGTGTGTGTGTGTGTGTGTGTGTGTGTGTGTGTGTGTGTGTGTGCGTGTGTGTTGGAAAAGCAAAGTGGTTGTATTTCACTAACTTCCTTTGCCCTGAAAATAGACAGAGAGAAGTGATCATAAAAAAATATGAATAACCCGAAGAGAAGTAATTAGGACGTTGAAACTATAAAGTAGGACTAATTATGACACATATTCAAACCGGAAATAAGAAACACTGAAAATGAACATAAGAAACAAAAAAATACATATCTGTGCATGTACGTATATAACACAACACACACACACACACACACACACACACACACACACACACACACACACACACACACACACCACACACACACACACACACACACCGTTCCCTTAAAGTACACCCTATCTCACCAACCCTACCCTGACCGCCCGCCTCGAGAGCGACCCGCGCCTCCCCGTCAGAGTTCCTCCTCGACGCATAACGGACACCGGAGAGAGAGACGAGAGAGAGAGAGAGAGAGAGAGAGAGAGAGAGAGAGAGAGAGAGAGAGAGAGAGAGAAGAGAGAAGAGAGAGAGAGAGAGAGAGAGAGTGTGTGTGTGTAGTAAGAGAGAGAGGAATATAAATATATATATAGAGTGAGGGAAAGTGAGATAGAAAGAAAGAGAGAGAGAGAGAGAGAGAGGGAGGAGTAAGAGAGAGAGAAAGAAATAGATAGAGAGAGGGGGAAGAGAGAGAGAAAAGAGAGTAAGAGAGAGAGAGAAATAGAGGAGAGAGGGGGGGGAGAGAAAAAGGAATAAGAGAGAGAGAGAGATGTAGAGAGAGGAGTAAAAGAGAGAGAGAGAGAAAGAAAGAGCCAGAGAGAGAGAGAGAGAGAGAAATAAAGAGAGAGAGAGAGAGAGCAACCCTTATCGGCTGGATGTGAACGGGATCGCTGTCTCTTACCCGTAAATCCCGCTTACTCCTGCAACCAAAGCGGCCTTGATTGCAGCTGAAGGTTTTATCTTTGTAAATCTTCGGTAGCAGCAGTAATGGGGGTTGCAGCGGAGCGGGCGAAGGAATCTGAATTACATAGGGCATAGGTAATGGTCACATGCAAATGAAATACGCTTAAAGGTTAGGCAGCCATCACTTCCTACCTCAACTTTGCATATCATTATAATCAAACTTGTAGACCAATCAGAAAAGCTAAAAAAAAAAAAAAAAAAAAAAAAAAAAAAAAAAAAAAAATGCGCTGCTCTCACCATGTACTTTTAAAATCAAATCTCTTCAATCATTATGTGAACGAAGCTTCCATAATCAAAGCGGTCAATAGTTATTTTTTTCATATAACAGTGAGGTCACTACATACTCTGTTTTATCGAGTTCCTTCCGCATGTCTTTTAGCTTTATTTTTATCTTCTTGTCTTACTACGGGTTTAATGTATTCGTATTATGTCGTTCGTCTGGATGCCCTACCTGATGCCATTTCGTTTCTATATATACAAAAACGTATTTTGCTGAAGTTCACACTGGCGATTCAGAGTTCAGGAAGTTTAATAAGTACCCAGTATGTGATCGAACTTAGGATACATCAGTTATGAAACTAATTTAAAAATGCTTATTTAATTTTTCATTTTTATGTGACAGTGTTATACAAATGGGATAGCTTCGTCCACCATCATCGGTGTTATAATTATTCTAACAAAGAAGTAGGAAATAGAAAGAACAGAAAAAGAACCTCAGAGACCGCCAGGGGAAACACAATGGTCTGGCACCTAGGCCTATGAAGATCTTAAGCGATCTCGAGTCACATTAGAGATTCGTGAAGATGACAGGCCTACGACCGTGTCCTCCAGCGCCGCATTTAAGACTCGACACCTCGGCGCCTTGTCCAGCTGCGAAGATGAATGAAGAGAGAGACATCTGTAGGTGAGAATTGCAAATAAAGGCTGATGAGGTGCGTCAGGCTACTCGGCGGGTGAGATGCCGGAAAGACTGTTCCTTATTATTATTTTTTTAATACCGCGTCATAGGTTTTTGATCTGAAGTTTCCATAATTCCCCTCCTCCGATTTGGTTTAATAGTTTTCAGAAACAAACGAAAACTAAAAGATAAAGGCCCCATTTTGGTTTAATAGTTTTCAGAAACAAATGAAAACTAAATATAAGATAAAAGAGAAGATAGAACTACCTCCTTCCTTCTTCCTGGAGCTCTCGAAGGCGCGCCCATCGTGAGTCGTTTGTCACCGGGCCCTGTCGGGAACCAGAAAGCGTCGGAGCCTCGTCAGAAGTCGCTGAATAATTCACGAGGAATTTCTCCCATCAGCGGCGTCGGAGGATTAACATTAATTCTCGCTTTTGGTGCTTTCGTGTGAACGGAGGTCGCGGCTCTTCAACGCGGCGCGGCGGACACACGCGGGCCGGGGCGACGGTGGGCGCCGTGTTCCGATGTTGGCGAAGTGTGTTTGTGTGTGTGTGTGAAGCTGCTGCGTGTGTGTGTGCTAGTGTGTAAAAAAAAAGTGTGTGTGTGTATGTGTAAATGTGTAAGCTGTGTGTGTGTGTGTGTGTAAGAGATGGATAACAAAGCAGATTCGCTCACATATCTGCGGGTATATCCTGTAAAGATGCATATTTGTTGTTGTTTTGTTTTGGGACTTTAAGAGGATATGGATTTATATGATAAGCACGCGAGCACGTGCAAAAATACGCACACATCATTCAAAATATATTTAGACTATATTTAAATTTCATATGTATATATATATATATATATATATATATATATATATATATATATATATATATATATATATATATATTATATATACACACACACACACACACACACACACACACCACACACAATATTATATATATACTATATATATATATATATATATATATATATATATATATTATATATATATATATATATATATATACACACATAACTGTTGTACTGTGTTGAGAAAACTGGCAGTGTCCATAAGCATTTGCGTCCATGGCTCTCTGTGCGTCTCCGTGTGGTCGTGGCTGGATTTGCGAGCGGATCCATACTCCTCAACGCACACGTGGTCAGAAGTGAGCAGCTGCAGTCACTCTCTTGGGCCACCGCATACAAAACAAAAAACTACATCAATGTCACTCAGAGCACCTGTCCCACACCTGTCCCACCAAGTACACATGTACCCTCGCGCATACCCACTATTACCACATAAACATACCCCAACACATACCCGCTTTCGCCACATACACGTACACTCACCACCCACGCACGCCCAACACACATCCAATTTCACACAGGCACCACCAACACATACCCGCTCTCGCCATCCACACATACCCTACACATACCCAGCAAGCACCACCCACACATGCCCCGCACCACCACCCACATACCACTCCGACACACCCGTAAACACCCCCCCCCCCCTAAACATACCCAACATTCCAAAATTCTTCCCCAGACCATTTAAATGTCAGTCAAGCCGGTCCGAGACCACCATGACAGGAGCCGTGGGTGAGGCGGCGGTCTCTGTGACACTAAGATTTTTTTTTTAGACTTCGTGACAAATTGGTTCTGTCGCTGTTTGAAAAGACGTTATTTTCACCGGGGAAGATGCGTTTGGCTTTTGTGTTGTTGTTTTTTTTTTTGTTTTTGTGTGAAATTTTTTGCGTGTTGGTTTATGGTGCAGTTAGAATCTGTATTTATTTGTTTATATTACTGCGATTATTATAATGATTTTACTTATTTAGGATGCGTGACAAGTGACTTATTTTCAAGTGGTTTATATTATTTTCACCGGGATTGGGGTTTTGTTGATTGTGTTCATCCTTGATTAATTTTAAAACTGAAATTCATCGGAAATATTAATTCATCAAGCACTTTCATAAGAACGATAATCGCAACAATCATAATAAGTTCGTATGATAAACTTGGATAAATGTTTTTTTTCCTTGTTCGATAATGCAGATTTAATAATTGATTTGGAATTATTTACTATAATTGTAATAGTCTTAGCCACTCTAGTCTATCATATTTTATCATGATTGTTAATTCATTATCATTCTTCTTGTAACTTTGATTGTTTATTAGTATTACCATTTATATTATTAATTTCTTAGCACTGTTATTACTATTATTATTGTTATTATTATCATCATTATTCGTATAACAACTTTCTCATTATTATCATTATAATTGTTATTATAATTATATAATATATATTATTAATAATATAATATATATATCGTCATCATTATTCGTATAACAACTATTCTCATTAGTATCATTATAATTGTTATTATCATCATTGATATCGTTTTACTTACTATTATTATTATTTAGTGTTAGTATCATTATTGCTATCATGATTATTATTACTATTATCCTAACCATTATTCCTATCCTTATTATTAGTATTATTGTTATCATTATTATTATTGTCACATAAAATTCTAATCATTATCATTATTATTACTATTATCATTATTATTATTATCATCATTATTATATTATTATTATCATTATTATTCATTATATCATCATCATTATTATTATTATCATTATTATTATTGTTGTAATTATCCTTATTATTGATATTATTATCATTATTATTATCCTCATTATATCATTATCATTATCATTATCATCACCATCATTAGTATTATTCATTATATCTTTTATCATCATTATCATCATTGTTTTATTTCTATCATCCTTATCATTATTATCATTATTATCATTATCATTAGTAGTAGTGTCATTATCATTACTATCATCATTATTATTATTGCTACCATTATTGTTATTGTTTTAACTATTATCATCATCATTGCCATTTTACCATATTAATTGTCGTTAATTGTAATTAACTTTATCATTATTATCCTTATCATCATAATCATCATTATGATTATATCATTCATTATTTTCATTGTTATTGTTATTATTTATCATTATCATCTTTATTATTATCATCATCATCATTATCTTTATTATTATTGCTATTATCATCATTATCATTATTGTTATTATTATTGCTATTATTCTATTAATAACATCTTTATTATTATTGGAACTGTTATTATCATTATTTGTTATTATATTATTTACAATTATGATCATTATCATTATTATTATTACTATTATAGACATTATTATAACTATTACCATATTTTCATTGATATTGTTAATATTATTATTATTATTATTATTATTTATTATTATTATTATTATTATTATTATATTATTATTATTATTATCATTATTATTATTATTTATTATTATTTTTAATTATTGTTATTATCATTATCGTTATCATCATCATCATCATCATCATCATCATCATCATCATCATCATCATATTATTATTATTATTATTATCATTATCATTATCATTATTACTATTAGCATTATCATTGTTATTACCATTATTGCTCTTATTTTCATCATCATTATCATCATCATCATCATTCTCATTATCATTAATTATTGTTTTTATTATCACCATTATCATTATCATTATTATCATCATCACCATCACCATCATTATTGTCATTGTAATTATCATTACTTTAATTTCCATTATCTTTATTACCATCATTGTTGCCATCATCATTATCAAATATTATCATTAGCATTATTATTATCATCTTCATTATCAACATTATTTCTATTGTTATTGTTAATCATTATTGTCATTATTATTATTATCATTATTACTATTATTATCATTACTGCTATTGATAATATCATTTCCATTAGTGTTATTATGATCATTATCATCGTTATTATTATTATCAGTATTATTGTTATTTCTAATATTTTTTATCATCATTATCATGATTATATCATCATAACTATTATTGAATTATCCTTTTTATTATTGTTTTTATCATTATTATCATCATCATCATATTGTTATTAATATTTTGTTATCATTATTATGATTATTATTATTATTATTATTATTATTATTATTATTATTATTATTATTATATTATTATTATTATATTATTATTATTATTATCATTTTCCTCTTCTTATTATTATTACTTATTATTATTATTATTAATTATTACCATTATCTTATTATTATTATTACTATTATTGAACATTTTATTGTCCTTTTGACTTAATTTATCATTATCATTATTATCATTATTATCATTATGTTGGTGCTGATCCAGACCATAAACCAGATCCAAAAAATTTT